>SJYV01049578.1:1331790-1363407 GCA_006410875.1 Neotragus pygmaeus
GCTAAAAAGCCTCTTGATGAAAGTGAAAGAGGAGAGTGAAAAAGGTGGCTCAAAGCTCAACATTCAGAAAACGAAGATCATGGCATCTGGTCCCATCACTTCATAGGAAATAGATGGGGAAACAGTGGAAACAGTGTCAGACTTTATTTTGGGGGGCTCCAAAATCACTGCAGATGGTGACTGCAGTCATGAAATTAAGAGATTTTTACTCCTTGGAAGGAAAGTTATGACAAACCTAGACAGCATATTAAAAAGCAGAGACATTACTTTGCCAACAAAGGTCTGTCTAGTCAAGGCTATGGTTTTTCCACTAGTCATGTATGGATGTGAGAGTTGTATTATAAAGAAAGCTAAGTACTGAAGAATTGATGCTTTTGAACTGTGGTGTTGAAGAAGACTCCTGAGAGTCCCTTGGACTCTCCCCAGTCCATCCTAAAGCAGATCAGTCCTGGATGTTCATTGGAAGGACTGATGTTGAAGCTGAAACTCTAATACTTTGGCCACCTGATGCGAAGAGCTGAATCATTGGAAAAGACCCTGATTCTGGGAAAGATTGAAGGCAGGAGAAGTGGACAACAGAGGATGAGATGGTTGGATGGCATCACCAACTCAATGGACATGGGTTTGGGTAGACTCCGGCAGTTGGTGATGGACAGGGAGGCCTGGTGTGCTGTGGGTGATGGGGTTGCAAAGAGTCGGACACAACTGAGCGACTGAACTGAACTGAGGGACTTTCCAGCTGGTGGCAGAAGGTTCTTGCCAGTACAGGTAAAGGCTAAAAGGGCCACTGGTCATCAGAACCATGAAGGGTACCCTGAGAGGACACAGCTAGCCAGGTGGGATTTCTGTTTTTCTGTCCTAAATGAATGTAGGCACCAGGGAAGCCCAAAAAGAAAAGGAATGCCATATAAAGCTGGACTCATGGAGAACGCTTTATCAGAGATCCCTGTCTCTTTTTGATTTGCCTTCCTTGTTTTTCATTTTTGAACATTGCACATAATCTGCTTTAATTTTTTAAATTATTTTTTCATTGGAATATAATTGCTTTACAATACTGTGTTAGCTTCTGCTACACAACAATATGAATCAGCTATATATATACATATATCCCCTCCCTCTTGCATTTCCCTCCCACTCTCTGCTTTATTTTTTAATTTATTTTTTATTGAAGGATAATTGCTTTACAGAATTTTGTTGTTTTCTGTCAAACCTCAGCATGAATCAGTCATAAATATACATATATCCCCTCCTTTATGAACCTGCCTCCCATCTCCCTCCCCATCCTACCCCTCTAGGTTGATATAGAGCCCCTGTTTGAGTTCCCTGAGCCATACAGCAGATTCCTGTTGGCTATCTATTTTACCCATGGTAATGTAAGTTTCCATGTTACTCTTTCCAAACATCTCAACCTCTCCACCCCTCTCCCCATGTCCATAAGTCTTTCTCTATGTCTGCTTCTCCACTGCTGCCCTGTAAATTAATTCTTCAGTACCATTTTCTAGATTCCATATATATGCATTAGTATGTAAGTTTTACTCGCTCAGTTGTGCCCGACTCTTTGCGACCCCATGGACTGCAGCCCACCAGGCTCCTCTGTCCATGAGATTTTCCAGGCAAGGATACTGGAGTAGGTTGCCATTTTCTTCTCCAGAGGATCTTCCCAACCCAGGGATCAAGCCCAGGTCTCCTGCACTGCAGGCAGATTCTTTACCAACTGAGCTACAAGGGAAGCCCTATATATGTATTAGAATATGATATTTATCTTTCTCTTTCTGACTTACTTCACCCTGTATAATAGGTTCTAGGTTGATCCACCTCATTAGGACTGACTCAGATGCATCCCATTTTATGGCTGAGTAATATCCCCTTGTGTATATGTACCACAACTTCTTTATGCATTTATCTGTCAGTAGATATCTATGTTGATTCCATGTTCTAGCTATTGTAAATAGTGCTGCAATGGACAGTGGGATACATGTGTATTTTTCAATTTTGGTTTCCTCAGGGTATATGCCTAGGAGTGGGATTGCTGCATCATATGGTGGTTTTATTCCTAGTTTTTAAAGGAATCTCCATAATGCCTTCCATAGTGGCTGTATCAATTTACATTTCCACCAACAATATAAGAGTATTCCCTTTTCTCCACACCCTCTCCAGCATTTATTGTTTGTAGACTTTTTGATGATCGCCATTCTGACCAGTTTGAGGTGATATCTTATTGTAGTTTTGATGTGCACTTCTCTAATAATAAGCAATATTGAGCATCTTTTCACGTGCTTGTTAGCCATCTGTATGTCTTCTTTGGAGAAATGTCTGTTTATGTCTTTTCCCCACCTGTTGATTGGCTGTTTGTTTTTCTGATATTGAAGTGTATGAGCTGCTTGTATATTTTGGAAATTAACCCTTTGTCAGTTGTTTCATTTTCTCCCGTTCTGAGGGCTGTCTTTTCACCTTGTTCACAGTTTCTTTTGCTGTGCAAAACTTCTAAGTTTAATCAGGTCCCACTTGTTTACTTTAGTTTTTATTTCCATCACTCTAGGAGGTGGGTCATAGAGGATCTTGCATTGATTTATGTCATTGAGTGTTCTGTCTATGTTTTCCTCTAAAAGTTTTAGTTTCTGGTCTTACATTTAGGTCTTTAATCCATTTTGAGCTTATTTTTGTATATGGTGTTAGGAAGTGTTCTAATTTCATTCTTTTACATGTATCTGACCAGTTTTCACAGCACCACTTATTGAAGAGGCTGTCTTTGCCCTATTGTATATTCTTGCCTCCTTTGTCAAAAATAAGGTACCCATAGGTGCATGGGTTTATTTCTGGGCTTTCCATCTGGTTCCCTTGGCCTGTATGTCTGTTTTTGTGCCAGTACCATACTGTCCTGGTGACTGTAGCTTTGTAGCATAATCTGAAGTCAGGAAGGTGGATTCCTCCAGATCCATTCTTCTTTCTCAAGACTGCTTGGGCTACTTGGGGTCTTTCATGCTTCCATATGAATTGTGAAAATTTTTGTTCTAGGTCTGTGAAAAATGCCATTGGTAATTTGATAGGGATCACATTAAATCTGTAGATTGTGTTTGGCAGTATAGTCATTTTCACAATATTGATTCTTCCTAGCCAGGAACGAGGAATATCTCTCCATCTATATATGTTGTCTTTGATTTATTTCATCAGTGTCTTATAATTTTCTGTGTACAGTTCTTTTGTCTCCTTCAGTTCAGTCACTCAGTCGTGTCTGAGTCTTAGCGACCCCATGAATCGCAGCATGCCAGGCCTCCCTGTCCATCACCAACTCCCGGAGTTCTCTCAGATTCACGTCCATCGAGTCCGTGATGCCATCCAGCCACCTCATCCTCTGTTGTCCCCTTCTCCTCCTGCCCCCAATCCCTCCCAGCACCAAAGTCTTTTCCAATGAGTCAACTCTTCGCATGAGGTGGCCAAAGTACTGGAGTTTCAGCTTCAGCATCATTCCTTCCAAAGAAATCCCAGGGCTGATCTCCTTCAGAATGGACTGGTTGGATCTCCTTGCAGTCCAAGGGACTCTCGAGTCTTCTCCAACACCACAGTTCAAAAGCATCAATTCTTCAGCGCTCACCCTTCCCTTAGGTAAGTTTATTCCTAGATATTTAATTCTTTTTGTTGCAATGGTGAATGGGATTGATTCCTTAATTGCTCTTTCTGATTTTTCATTGTTAGTATATAGAAATGCAGTGACTTCTGTGTATTGATTCTGTATCCTGCAACTTTGCTAATTCAGTGATTAGCTCTAGTAATTTTCTGATATTATCTTTAGGGTTCTCTATGTACAATATCATGTCATCTGCAAACAGTGAGAGCCACTTCTTTTCTGATCTGGATTCCTTTTATTTCTTTCTCTTCTCTAATTGCTGTAGCTAGGACTTCCAGAATTATGTTGAATAATAGTGATGAAAGTGGACATCCTTGTCTTGCTCCTGATTTTAGGAGGAATGCTTTCAGTTTTTCACCATTGAGAATAATTTTTGCTGTAGGCTTATTATATATGGCCTTTACTATGTTGAGGTAGGTTCCTTCTATGCCCATTTTTTTTTTGAAGAGTTTTAATCATAAATGGGTGCTGAATTTTGTCAAAGGCTTTTTCTGCATCTATTGAGATGATAATATTGTTTTTATCTTTCAATTATCATATGGTTTATCACATTGATTGATTTGGGTTTATTGAAGAATCCTTGCATCCCTGGAATAAACCCAACTTGATCATGGTGTATGAGCTTTTGGATGTGCTGTTGAATTCTGTTTGCCAAAATTTTGCTGAGGATTTTTGCATCTGTGTTCATCAGTGAAACTGGCCTGTAGTTTTCTTTTTTGTGTGTTGTCTTTGTCTGTTTTGGTATCAGGGTGATGGTGGCTCCATAGAATGAGTTTGAAAGTGTTCCCTCCTCTGCAATTTTTTGAAAGAGTTTTAGAAAGATAGGTGTTAGCTCTTCTCTATATGTTTGATAGAATTCTCCTGTGAAGCCATCTAGTCCTGGGCTTTTGTTTTCTGGGATATTTTTGATCACAGCTTCAATTTCACTCCTTGTAATTCAGTTGTTCATAATTTCTATTTCTTCCTGGTTCAGTCTTAAAAGGTTGAACTTTTCTAAGAATCTGTCCATTTCCCCAGGTTATTCATTTTCTTGCCATATAGTTGTTCATAACAGTCTCTTATAATACTTTGTATTTCTGCATTTTCTGTTGTAACCTCTCCTTTTTTCATTTCTAACTTTGTTGATTTGATTCTTCTGTTTTTCTTGATTAGTCTGGCTAAAGCTTTGAGATTTTATGTTCTCAAAGAACCAGTTTTTTGTTTTATTAATCTTTACTATTGTTTCTTTCATTTCTTTTTCATTTATTTCTACTCAGATCTATATAATTTCTTTCCTTCTACTAATTTTGGGTTTTTGTTATTTTTTACCTGTTGTTCTAGGTGCAAAGTTAGTTATCTATTAGATGTTTTTCTTATTTATTGACGTAGGATTGTATTGCTATAAATTTCCTTCTTAGAACTGCTTTTGCTGCATCCCAAAAGTTTTGAGTTTTCATGTTTTAATTGTCATTTTTTTCTAGAAATTTTTTAATTTCCTTTTTGATTTCTGCAGTAAGCTGTTGGTTATTTAGAAGCATGTTACTTAATCTCCATGTGTTTGTATTACTTACAGTTTTTTTCTTGTAATTGATATCTAGTCTCATGGCATTGTGGTCAGAGAAAATGCTTGATATGATTTCAGTTTTTCTTAAATTTATTGAGGTTTGATTTGTGACCCAAGATGTGGTCTCTCCTGGAGAATGTTCCATGTGCACTTGAGAAAGTGTATTCTTCTGGATTTGGATGGAATGTCCTGAAGATATCAATGAGATCCAGCTCAACTAATGTATCATTTAAGACTTGTGTTTCCTTATTAATTTTCTGTTTTGATGATATGTCCGTTGGTGTGAGTGGGTGTTAAAGTTTCATACTATTATTGTGTTACTGTCAACCTCTCCTTTTGTGTCTGTTAGTGTTTGTCTTATGTATTGAGGTGCTCCTATTAGGTGCACAGATATTTACAATTGTTATGTCTTCTTCTTGGATTGATTCCTTGATCATTATATATTGTCCTTCCTTATCTCTTGCAATATTCTTTATTTTCAGGTCTATTTTGTTTGATATGAGGATTGCTACTCCAGCTTTCTTTTGCTTCCCATTTCCAGGGAATATACTTTTCAATCATCCCACTTTCAGTCTATATGTGTCTTGAGGTCTGAAGTGGGTTTCTTGTAGAAAGCATATATATGGGTCTTGTCTTTCTATCCATTCAGCAGTTTGTGTCTTTTGGGTGGAGCATTTAATCCATTTACATTTAAAGCAATTACTGATATATATGTTCCTATTGCCATTCTCTTAATTGTTTGGAGTTGATTTTATAGATCTTTTTTCTTCTCTTGTATTTCTTGACTATATAAGTCCATTTAACATTTGTTGTAAAGTAGGTTTGGTGGTACTGAATTCTCTTAACTTTTGCTTGTCTGAAAAGCTTATTTCTCCATCAATTTTTTTAATTTAAATTTTTACTTTATTTTGTTTCACAATACTGTATTGTTTTTGCCATACATTGACATGAATCAGCCACGGATGTACATGAGTTCCCAATCCTGAACCCCCTTCCCACCTGCCACCCCATATATCTCTCTGGATCATCCCCGTGCACCAGCCCCAAGCATCCTGTATCCTATATCAAACATAGACTGGCGATTCGTTTCTTACCTGATAGTATACATGTTTCAATGCCATTCTCCCAAATCATCCCACCGTCTCCCTCTCCCACAGAGTCTAAAAGTCCATTCTATACATCNATTCATGGGGTTGCAAAGAATCGGACACGACTGAGCAACTGAACTGAACTGAGATGCTATGAACTGCAAATTATACATGATAATAAATTGCCAGTTTAATAATTTTCATTTTGACCACACAACCTCAAATTCAAAAGAAATCTTAACTAGGGGAAAAATGCATTATGTATACAAGGCTGAGTCCAAGATTTCCAATTATTTTCGTGTGGTCTGCACTCTGTCTTCAGAGCAATCAATTAGATGCTTGCCTTCCTGTGTGAATGTGTGAATACAAATGAGGAATGAGGAGCATATCTACATCATCAGAATATAGATCAAAACCATTCCCCAGGCTGGTTTNTCCAATTATTTTCGTGTGGTCTGCACTCTGTCTTCAGAGCAATCAATTAGATGCTTGCCTTCCTGTGTGAATGTGTGAATACAAATGAGGAATGAGGAGCATATCTACATCATCAGAATATAGATCAAAACCATTCCCCAGGCTGGTTTGTTCCCTAAATGTTCCTTTTAGGGAATGGCTATAATCTGGGAAACCTTACGTGCGCTCATGGTAACAATGAAAAAAACCTAGAAATACTTTTGAAAAAAAAACTGTAATTTATAAATTTGGAGATATTTCACACTTAATCTAAGGTTCTCAGGTAAATGATCTAATATTTAAATACATATTTTAAGGAGTTCTCAAAAGAGGTATGCCATGTGACCTACTTTTTTAATCAACAGGGAACTGGAATTACACATTTCAAATAAGAGAAATGGAAGGCTTTTTAAATCTTCAAAATGAATTGACTCATTTTCGGCTGCGCTGGGTCTTCCTGCTGTGCGCGGGCCGTCTCCGGCTGCGGGGAGCAGGGCGGCTCTTCGTTGTGGTGTGCGGACTTCTCCTGCTGGGTTTTGTCGTGGCAGAGCACAGGTCTAGCACTCGAGCTCAGTAGTTAGCTGCTCCCTGGCATGTGGACCTTCCTGGACTAGGGACTGTGTACCCTGAACTGGCAGGCAGATTCTTAACCACTAGACCACCAGGGAAGTCTGAGAAATGTAAGACTTTTAATAAAATTCAGTGACCTGGTATGTATAAAGTGTCTGGTCTCATGCCTGGCATACAGTCATCACAACAGAGTTAGTTTCCCTCTAGTTTAACAGATGAGGAAAGCAAGGGTTAAAGAAAACAACTGAAACAAAAACAATTATAGAATTCCTTTAGCTGAGACTCAAGTAGATTTCTATTCAAATGAGGATGGTTACTTACAGTTCAGACATATCATGAAGGCTTCCCTGGTGGCTCAGATGGTAAAGAATCTGCCTGCAATGCAGAAAACCTGGGTTTGATCCCTGGGTTAGGGAGATACCCTGAGGAAGGGAATGACTACCCACTCCAATATTCTTGCCTGGAGAATTCCATGGACGAGGAGCCTGGTGGGCTATCAGAGAATTCTATTTGGATGATGATTATTTAAAATTCAGATATATCTTACATTCACTATTTGACTTAATCATTAAAGACTTGAAAAATATTACCCATAATCATTTGAGACCTGGTTGATATTTTGCTGTCTCCTTGTTTATTTCTTTTTTACATGCCCCTGATTTAAAAGGTGATCAGGTTTAAAGGGCTTTCTTTCAACTTTTCACTACCTTCTTTCAAGCTACACAAAAGCAACAAAGACAATGAATATAAATTGGTTTGTCTAGTATACAGTATTTCCAATTGTGTTTCTTCATCTGGAGTATAAGAGATATTATCACTTTATGCTGATTAAATATTCAACACAGTAAGTTGAAGCACACATTCTCTCAATACCTGCTTGACGCCTTGGACTGGTTCAGAAATAAAATGTAAAATACATTTGAAATACACTGTATTCTTATAATAAATACTGCTTTAACAGAAAACTGCTGATGGTCATGCCAGCTGGGTTGAATAAAAATAACCTCTGGCTTGGCCACAGATGATGGAATCAGGGATTATGGTACCTGATTCAAATCAGGGATTACGGTACCTGATTCAAACATGTCCACTGACATCTGCTCTTGGAAAAGGCCACTTCCTCCTGAGGTGGCCAAGGTGAAGCTCTGTTTAGTGATATGACCCATTCTACATAATGAAAAAAAAAAGATCATTCTTTGTATATATAACTACGAAATAAACAAAGAGAAGGCAAGCCATTTGACTTAGCTGTGAAGAGTCTGGTGTAGACTACCACTACAATAATATCTTACTTTTATAAAAACTGAAACCCAAACACAGATGAATGGTGTGGTTACAGAGACATAGAAACATTCTCTATGTCTCTGTCTCTATTTCTGCTTTGCAAATAGGTTCATCTGTACCGTTTGCCTAGATTTCACATATATCATATATTCCACAAATCAGTTCGGTTCAGTTCTGTCANTGGAGCCCCCCAAAATAAAGTCTGACACTATTTCCACTGTTTCCCCATCTATTTCCCATGAAGTGATGGCACCAGATGCCATGATTTCAGTTTGTTGCTTTTCCATTGCTGCTTCTAATATTCTTTGTGTTTAATCTTTGTTAGCTTAATTCGTATGTGTCTTGGCATGTTTCTCCTTGGGTTTATTGTGTATAGGGCTCTTTGTGCCTCTAAAACTTGATTGACCATTTCCTTTTCCATGTTGAGGAAATTATCATCTATAATCTCTTCAAAAATTCTCTCATACCCTTTCTTTTTCTCTTCTTCTTCTAGGACCCCTATAATTCAAATGTTGGTGCATCTGATATCCTCCCAGAGGTCTCTGAGACTATCCTCAGTTCTTTTCATTCTTTTTACATTATTCTGCTCTTCAGAACTTATTTTATCTTCCAGCTCACTGATTCATTTTTTGCCTCAGATATTCTGCTATTGATTCCTTCTAGAGTATTTTTAATTTCAGTAATTGTGTTGTTTGTATGTTTATTCTTTCATTCTTCTAGGTCTTTGTTAATTGATTCTTATATTTTCTCCATTTTGTTTTCAAGGTTTCTGATCATCTTTATAGGATTATTCTGAATTCTTTTTCAGGTAGTTTGCCTATTTTCCCCTTCATTTATTTGGATTTCTGTGTTTCTAGTTTGTTCTTTCATTTGTATAGTATTTCCCTGCCTTTTTTTTTTTTAACTTATTGTGTTTGAGGTCTCCTTTACCCAGAATTCAAGGCTGAATTCTTTCTTCCTTTTGGTTTCTGCCCTCCTAAGGTTGGTCCACTGGTTTGTGTAAGCTTCATATAGGGTGGGATGGGTGCTGAGTTTGTTGTTGTTGTTGTTGTTTGTTTTTCCTCTGATAGACAAGGCTGAGTGAGGTGGTAATCCTGTCTGCTGATGATTGGGCTTAAATTTAGTTTTGCTTGTTGTTTAGATGAGGCATCCTGCACAGGGTTCTAATGGTGGTTGGGTGATGCCGTCTCTTGAATTCAAGTGATTTCCTTTGTGTGAGTTCTTACTGTCTGATACTCCCTAGGGTTAGTTTTCTGGTAGTCTAGGGTCTTGGAGTCAGTTCAGTTCAGTTCAGTTCGATCACTCAGTTATGTCTGACTCTTTGAGACCCCATGAATCACAGCACGCCAGGCCTCCCTGTCCATCACCAACTCCCGGAGTTCATCCAAACCCATGTCCATTGAGTCAGTGATGCCATCCAACCATCTCATCCTCTGTCATCCCCTTCTCCTCCTGCCCTCAATCCTTCCCAGCATTAGAGTCTTTTCCATTGAGTCAACTCTTCACTTGAGGTGGCCAAAGTATTGGAGTTTCAGCCTCAGCGTCAGTCCTTCCAATGAACACCCAGGACTGATCTCCTTTAGGATGGACTGGTTGGATCTCCTTGCAGTTCAGGGGACTCTCAAGAGTCTTCTCCAACACTACAGTTCAAAAACATCAATTCTTTGGCACTCAGCTTTCTTCACCATCCAAATCTCCCATTCATACGTGACTGTTGGAAAAACCATAGCCTTGACTAGATGGACCTTTGTTTGGCAAAGTAATGTCTCTGCCTTTAAATATGCTATCTAGGTTGGTCATAACTTTCCTTCCAAGAAGTAAGTGTCTTTTAATCTCATGGCTGCAATCACCATCTGCAGTGATTTTGGAGCCCCCCAAAATAAAGTCTGACACTGTTTCCCCATCTATTTCCCATGAAGTGATGGGACCAGATGGATATCACCAGATGGTCAACACCAAAATCAGATTGATTATATTCTTTGCAGCCAAAGATGGAGAAGCTCTATACAGTCAGCAAAAACAAGACCAGGAGCTGACTTTGGCTCAGATCATGAACTCCTTGTTGCCAAATTCAGACTTAAATTGAAGAAAGTAGGGAAAACCACTAGACCATTCAGGTATGACCTAAATCAAAGCCCTTATGATTACACAGTGAAAGTGAGAAAGAGATTTAAGGGACTAGATCTGATAGACAGGGTGCCTGATGAACTATGGATGGAGATTCGTGACACTGTATGGAAGACAGGGATCAAGACCATCCCCATGGAAAAGAAATGTAAAAAAGCAAAATGGCTGTATGAGGAGGCCTTACAAATAGCTGTGAAATTAAGAGAATTGAAAGGCAAAGGAGAAAAGGGAAGATATTCCATTGGAGTCAGTACCCCCACTCCAAAGGCTCAGGGCTTGACCTCTGGTCAGGAACAAAGATTCCACAAGTGATTTGTTATGGCATTAAGTGAGATTAAAACAAATATCCAAAAATAAGAAACCAAAGATGAACCCCAGACAAATGGCAGTTACAAAATCAGGCAAATAATAAGTAAAGTAATGGAATATACACATATACACCTGTAAGCAAAGTCAAAACAGTCCAACAAAAACAAAGTACAGAAGAATGACCTGGCGAACAAAGGAAGCCAAAAATTATATCTACCAGTTAAGAACAAAGCTAACTAAAGCACAAACTAGAAAACAAAACTAAAGCAAGGTGCCAAGTGGGAAATGAAGCAGTGAAAACAAAACTAACAAATATGTTGAGAGGAAAGGAAAGAGAGAAAAGAAAGAAAGAATAGACATGCAAAGTTAAATAGAGGTAGATAAAGATTTATCTACATTAAAGATTAACTGCAAGGGAAAAGAACAGAGGAAAAAGCAAACAAAGGAATAAATGTAGAAAAAAATAGAAGGTTTGAAAAATTAAAATTAAAAAAGAAAAAAAGAAGGGAAACTCCACAGAACTGCAAAAGCCCAATGTAAAGGCAGAGATTTATAACAACAATAAAAAATTGTGACTGAGAAAAAAAGAAAAATAAAGCTCAAAAGCTTAATTAGACTTCATAGTGCCAATAGAATTAACAACTACAACGGGGGTGGGGGCGGTGAGAAAAGAAAACCCCAAAGAATCTACAGAACAAGTCAAAACATAGGAGTAATAAATGTTTTTCTGGAGTCACTGCTGTCAGAGTCTCCCTCGCTGGGAGTCACAGTCCACCTCACCTCCCTAGGATGCCCTCCAACACTGCGCTGATCTCTGGACCTGCTGTGGGGGAAGCTCAGATTCTAATCCAGTCCTACTCCTGTGCTCTTGCCTCCAATGTCCACAGTTATCAGAATTAGTGCATTTTCTTTTGTGGTAGCTCTCAATGTCCTTTCACATATTCCATAGACACAGAGTCTGCCTAGTTGATCATGTGGATTTAATCTGCAGCTTGTACAACTGGTGGGAAGGTTTGGGGTCTTCTTCCTTATCCACATTGCCCCTGGGTTTCAATTGTGGTTTTATTTCCACCTCTGCATGTGGGTCGTGTACTGGGGGTTGCTCCTGAGGCTGCCCTGGAGGACTTGGTTCTGCCCCTGTGAGGGCCAGGTGTGGAGGTGGTGCAGCTGCTTTGTTTGCAGGGGTTCTGGCAGCACCAGGTACTCAGGGTGGTTGGCAGCTAGGGCAGCAGGAAATATAGTGCTCTCGAATGATATGGCAACCAGTATTGGCCAATACACTCCAGTATTCTTCCCTGGAGAACCCCTCTGACAGATAAGCCTGGCAGGCCACAATCTACAGGACCACAAAGACTTGGACACGACCAAAGTGCCCCTGTGGGCATAGACACAAGACTTTTGCCTGTGGCAGCTCTGCCACCGGAGTTGAGCACGCCGGTAGCACAGCTGCTTGGCTGTGGGGACTGGTGGTACCAAGCGTGCAGGAACATGGACTGCCTCCACCACAGGAGTTATGGCCCTACAAGAGATTTTTTTGAGCCTCTTGTAGCTGGCAATCAGGAGGCCTCTTTGGCCAGTCTTTCTCTGTAGCTCTGCCTGTTCAGGTGCTTGGAGGGCTCCCTTGCCTGTTGTTTGGTGCATGAGACACATCGAAGGGGCCCCCTGACCGGGTCCCACTCTGTAGATCGGCGCATCAGGCACCTAAAGGAGCACCGTGGGTGGGGTCCTACTCTATAGTTCAGTGCATCAGGCATTTGATAGGCCAGCCTCTCTATTGTTCAGCTGCTAATATGGGAAGAGAGAGGCTATGGTGATGACTCCACCCTCTACACGTGACTCAGTAGTAATGTCTTGCTTCCCTGGCTGCCTGGCTTTCCTCCACAGGCATTTCCCACCACAATCTCCTCCCTCACATCCCCTCGATACATTTCTCCACAGTCAACAGCAGCCGTCACCCTGGGATTGCTCCACAATCCCTACACTCCAGCTCCTAGCTGCTGCACCTTCCAGGGGACCTGAGTCCCTGCCTGGGGTATGTATGGCTGTGGCAAGGACTGTCTGATTCTCATTCCATTTAGGCTGCCACAGATCAGCTGTTTCACTCTCAGCCTTAAATGTTTCTCCTCTGACTCAAACAACTGCCCTGCCTCAGTTCCCCCACCCACCGAGGGGTGGTCCACTCCTACTAATATTCTGGTTTTTCCCCCTAGTTCCTTTGTCCTACTGAGTTTTGCATGGTTCTCTACATTCTTTTCCACTGGTCAGGTCCTCCTGTCCTCTCTCAGCTGGTGCTCTGCATGCACTTCTGTGTCTAAAGGTGTTTTCCTGATGTATCCATTGAGAGAGATGTACTCCACATCCACCTAATCCTCTGCCATTCTCTGCCTTCCTTCTTTAACAGCATTGTTTGCTTTGTGGTTTGGATGTCATGTATTTCAAAGAAATATTTGGGTTTCTCTGGATTATGCTTTAGTTTGGTTTAATACAAGCAAGTCTGTCTTCATGTTTTTGGAATAAAATCCACAATATTCATATTTATACTCACACCTTTAATTTTTTTCTGTTTTTCTTTCTATAGTATTTTTCCATATTTTCCCTAATAGTTGTTCCATTTTCCAATTAGACAATAGTTGTTCTGTTTTCCAGTTAGACACACCTTGGAGTACCTATAGGTTACCATATCCAGAAGATATAATTCCTAGTGTAGAAGGCACCCTCGACTTACTGGGATGATAGTCCCTCCTGACTTATCACATGCATCACCTGTTTTATCAGAAGTCATGGGGTTTTAGACCCAATGTCTCTGATATAGAGCAAAGCTCAGACAGCAGCATGCCAGATGGGTATAATGTTATATATGATTGTGTCTTCTAGGCCCTGGATACCATTTAGTCATATACAGTAGGAGCTGCAAGTATGACCTCTATAAGGAAGATGTGTATAAGAGACAGGGGTGGGATGGGTGCTGAGTTTGTTGTTGTTGTTGTTGTTTGTTTTTCCTCAGATAGACAAGGCTGAGTGAGGTGGTAATCCTGTCTGCTGATGATTGGGCTTAAATTTAGTTTTGCTTGTTGTTTAGATGAGGCATCCTGCACAGGGTTCTNCATTTTTCACAGAACTAGAACAAAAAATTTCACAATTCATATGGAAACACAAAAGACCCTGAATAGCCAAAGCAGTCTTGAGAAAGAAGAATGGTGCTGGAGGAATCAACCTTCCTGACTTCAGATTATACTACAGAGCTACAGTCATCAAGACAGTATGGTACTGACGTTAAAAACACAAATATAGACAAATGGAACAAGATAGAAAGCCCAGAAATAAACCCATGCACCTATGAGTACCTTATTTTTGACAAAGGAGGCAAGAATACACAACGAGGCAAAGACAGCCTCTTCAATAAATGATGCTGGGAAAACTGGACAGCTACATGTAAAAGAATGAAATTAGAACACCTCCTAACATTGTACCCAAAGATAAACTCAAAATGGATTAAAGACCTAAATGTAAGACCAGAAGCTAGAAAACTCTTAGAGGAAAACATAGGAAGAACACTCGATGACATCAATCAAAGCAACATCCTCTTTGACCCACCTCCTAGAATATCGGAAATAAAAACAAAAGTAAACAAGAGGGACCTGATTAAACTTAAAATGTTTTGCACAGCAAAGGAAACTATAAGCCAGGTGAAAAGACAACCCTCAGAGGGGGAGAAAATAATAACAAATGAAACAGCTGATAAAGGATTAGTTTCCAAAATGTACAAGTAGCTCTTACAACTCAATGCCAGAAAAACAAACAACCCACTCAAAAAGTGAGAAAAAGACCTAAACAGACATTCCTCCAAAGAAGACATACAGATGGCTAACAAACACATGAAAAGATGCTCAACATCACTCATTATTTTAAAAAATGCAAATCATAGGAGGTGAGGTGAAATATCACCTCACATCGGTCAAATAGCCATCATCAAAAAGTCTAGAAACAATAAATGCTGGAGAAAGTATGGAGGGAAGTGGTCTTGTACTGTTGGTGGGAATGTAAATTGATACAACCTCTATGGAAGATGGTATGGAGATTCCTTTAAAAACTAGGAATAAACCACCATACAACCCAGCAATACCACTCCTAGGCATATACCATGAGGAAACCAAAATTGGAAAATACACATGTATCTCATTGTTCTTGCAGCACTATTTACAATAGCTAGAACATGAAAGCAACCTGGATATCCCCTGACAGATGAATGGATAAAAAAGCAGTGGTACATATAAACAATGGAATATTACTCAGCCATGAAAAGGAGTACATTTGAGTCAGTTCTGATGAGATGGATGAACCTATTATACAGCGTGATATAAGGCCAAAAGAGAAAGATAAATATCCTATTCTAGTGCATATGTATGGAATCTAGAAAAATGGTACTGAAGAATTTATTTACAGGATGGCAGTGGAGAAACAGACATAGGGAAGAGACTTATGAAGATGGGGAGGAAGAAGAGAGGGTGAGATGTGCGAAAAAAGTAACATGGAAACTTACATTACTATAGGTAAAATATATAGCCAATGGGAATTTGCTGTATGGCTCAGGAAACTCAAACAAGGGCTCTGTATCTATCCAGAGGGGTGGATTGGGGAGGAAGATGGGAGGGGGTTTCAAAATGGAGGGGATATATGTATACCTATGGCTGATTAATGTTGAGCTTTGACAGAAAACAAGAAAAGTCTGTAAAGCAATTATCCTTCAAATAAATAAATAAATTTAAAAAGCTTGCATACTACTTTAATATGCAGTAACATACACTGAGGAATAATTTAAGATGCACTGCGTTGGACTAGCATATATATGTTGCAAAATCAGTCCTCCCCAACTCTTAAAATGACCTTTTATTTTAAAAGATAGGTAAATTTTCATGACTTCTCCAAGAAAGAAGGTACATAAAGAAGAGTCAAAAATTAATTTTGTAGAGAAATAGGAGAAACAAATGGCAAGTAAAAAAACAGGAAAAAAATTTGAATTAATTAGCAGAAAAAAAACAGAGCAGAAAAAGCAATAATAAAAACAAGGAAACAACAACAAAAAGAAAGTAAATACACACCTCTTCAATTCTTAGCTGCTTTACATAAGTTTAAAATATTACTATCCAAAATAAGAGCTTTTTTAGACCATTTTAGGGCTCCATTACTGATCATGAACAAGATAATCTGTGATTGAATATCTTAGCTTCTACAGGAATTATTTCTATAATATCCATGTATTTTATTAAACTAGATGAAAGAATCACAAATGTCAAAGGTCCTCTCCTATCATCCATCTCCTGCTGACTCTGTTACATGGTGGCCTTGTGCTCAGTGGTTGGCATTAACTGATGTAAAATAATGGGTCTCAACTATAACAGTCTCAATGCCACCATTTGTAATGCTGTCTGTGTTATCCTAACACAAGAATCACCTATTCACTTATGTAATATAGTACTTTAATTGTAATACGAAGTATAAATTAAGGAGATCAACCCTGGGATTTCTTTGGAAGGAATGATGTTAAAGCTGAAACTCCAGTACTTTGGCCACCTCATGCGAAGAGTTGACTCATTGGAAAAGACTTTGATGCTGGGAGGGATTGGGGGCAGGAGGAGAAGGGGACAACTGAGGATGAGATGGCTGGATGGCATCATGGACTCGATGAACGTGAGTCTGAGTGAACTCAGAGAGTTGGTGATGGACAGGGAGGCCTGGCGTGCTGTGACATGGGGTCACAAAGAGTCAGCGACTGAACTGAACTGAATGCTAATAATATCATGGGGGTTTCAGTATATAAATGTTTAGTCACAACTCAACTAGAAACATATTCAAGTTACTAAATCATCAAATTTCTATATAATAGTCAACCTCAAATTGAAGAGACGTCAGAAAATCAGAAGCCATTCCATACAAGAAGTATGGGAATAATAAAAGCAGAACTATGGATGGAAATTAAAGCAAAATGTATTGTAAGGATCAGTGATAATGAACCAATTTCAGTCACATATGACTTTCTACCTGAGGATCTACCAGCACATTTGAAGTCTCATGGAACACAAAGGAATTCTTTTTTATGCAGAACTGTTCTCTGCGTGGGGGCTTCCCTGGTAGCTCAGTAGGTAAAGAATCCACCTTCAATGCAGGAGACCCCCATTCCTGGGTCAGAAAGGTCCCCTGGAGAAGGGGATAGGCTACCCACTTCAGTATTCTTGGGCTTCTTTTGTGACTCACACAGTAAAGAATCCACCTTCAATGCAGGAGACCCTGATTCAATTCCTGGGTCAGAAAGATCCCCTGGAGAAGGGATAGGCTACCCACTTCAGTATTCTTGACCTTCCCTGGTGGCTTAGATGGTAAGAAATCCTCCAGCAATGTAGGAGACCTGGGTTCAATCCCTGGGTTGGGAAGATCCCCCAGATCAGAGCATGGCAACCCACTCCAGTACTCTTTCCTGGAGAATCCTTGTGGACAGAGGAGCCTAGTGGGCTACATTGTTTTTTTTTTTTTTCCTTTGAAGCAATAAAATTACTCTTTTCATTTGCTGTGTCAGTATCTTTAAATTCCATTTCTCTGTGTTAAAAAATGATGTATCATTTTGTATAAGATAAAAAATTCTAGTCAAGCAAAGGGAAGACATCTTAAATTATCCTTAATTTCACTACTCAGAGAAAAAATACTGTTGAGAAACTGGTGTCTATTAATCTATAATACTTAACGTTTTAATCATCTTCATTTTTATTTTCCATTTCTTTTGAACACTTAAATTCATTATAAATTGTGTAGTATTTACTTATAATTTGCATTTTTAAATATTTTATGATTTTTTAATTATTTTAATACTTACTTATTGGAAAGGACTTGGGAAACAGTAAAATATAAATAATACCATAAAAACCATAACACAACTGTTAATATTTTGGTGTGTTTTCCTTTCAAGTCTTTGTGTGTACACACAGATACATGCATTTTGATTATATGGTATATTGTTTTATAATTTATATACTTTTATGTATTCATTTATATGCTTTATTCTTTCTCATTGAGTAAATGTGTCTCAAATTTATTTATTCCTATTATCTTCTAAAATAGTTTTTTCTTGATGCAGCCACTGTGGTAAACAGTATTAGAAGTTACTCAAAAAACTAAAATTACAGCTGCCATATGACTCTCCTGTTTCACTTGTAGGTATTTATCTGAAAAAAACAAGAACGCTAATTGAAAACGATACGTTCGCATCAGTGTTCATAGAAGCATTATTTACAACAGCTGAAGACATGGAAAAAAAAACTAAGTATCCATCAATGGATGAATAAATAAAGAAGATGTGGTGGGACATTATTCAGCCATAAAAAAGAAGTTTTACCATTTGCAGCAACATGGATGTAACTAAGGACATTGTGCAAAGTGAAATGTTAGATAAGAAAGACAAGTACTATATGATATCACTTATACGTGGAACCTAAAAAATACACAAAATAGTGAATATAACAAAAAAGAACAGACACAGAGAACAAACTGCTGATTACCAATGATGGGGAAGCAGGGACACTATATGGGTGGGGAAGTGGGAGGGACAAATATCAAGTGTAAGACAGGCTCAACTGTACAGCTGGGGGAATATAGCCAATATTTTGTAATAACTGTAAATGGAAAATAACCTTAAATGTATAAAAATAAATTATTTAAAAATAAAATAGCTTTTTGCTAATTATATATTTTTAAATTATTTCTAGTTTAGGGTCCTTGCTCCTGTTTATTATTCCTGTTCTCTTAAGACAACTTCTTTGTTGCCACTCTCTTACTGATTATCTATTTTCTCCTCTTTGTTTGGAATAATGAAAACAACTATGGTTACAGTAAAATTTAGCCTAAAGTATGTGATTTTCTTGTTTTCTAAATGTATATTGCTGAGTTTTTATTTTTCCTCCTTAACTCAATATTGAGTTTTAAAATTGATTTTAAAATAGATACACAGATTCATTTATTTTAAAATAGCATTTTATATGAATACCACACATTAGAGAAAAGTATTAAAAGCACAATCAACTAAAAATAACTTTTTTCTGTTATTCTGAGATAACAGTTATTCACCTTTAGTTGTATGCCCTTTTGATTTTTATTCTAAGCATAGGCAGAATACAAAAAACTAAGGTAGTTTTGCAAATAATGCTTTATGGAACACCTGCTTTCACTTCATAATATATCATGAATATTTTACTACAGTATAATTTTTCAGTGACCTGTAGAATTGTGCTGTATTACTAAAAAATAATTCGTATAACTGATGCCATTGTATTAAATGTTTGGAGTAATTACTCCTCTTTTTTCCTGTATCAGATACCCTGTACATAAAATCATTATGAATTTCTCTAATTATTTGTCTGGGAAAATTCTATGAGTTGAATTATTGAGTCAATTTTTAAGTGTATTTTAAAGCTTTTGATTGATTTAGCAATTAGGCCTACTGAAAAGTCACACAAAGTTATACTTTTATTAGTAGGAGACAAGAATGCTTTTTCTGTCTACTCATGTCCACGATGAAGATTTTTTTTAATAGTTGTTCATTTTATTTTTATTTTGTCATAATTTTACTACTTTTTTTGTGTTTTGATGTCTATTTGTATTTATTTTTTAATAAACAATTTCATATTTTTTATTCATTAAAAATTGTTGGTTCCATTTCTTTTATTTGCTACAGCCTTTATAAGTTTATTATCCTTTTGTGGACCATATGTTTACTCTAGTTTGTCATTTAAATTTGTTTTTGCTTGATTTTCCTATTTTTAATGTTTAATTATTAATTTCCAATTTTGTTGCATTTAGACCATTGCACAAAATGCTGTACAAGTGATAATTGCTAATATTGTTGTATGCATGAGCATGACAGTCTCCAAGTTTTAATAAATCTTATCTTTGTATGATTATCTCCCCTTTGCCTTGAGAAAAGCATTTTCTGCTTACTTCTCTGCTAATTTTCTTGTCTGTTGCTTGTTAATTCTCCAAGAGCTCTCTCATTTAATTAATTTTGTGACTCTCTTGCTCTTACTTGTTCCCAAGTAAAATATGATGACAGTTGGATGTTTCTTCATGCAATATTCAAGGTCCCTTATAGAACACTAAAACATTCTAATGGCCAGGAAAGTCATTACCTTTCTAGATGAAGACATCTTAATTTTGAGAGGATCTGTTATTTGGTGTCTGATACTCATATAATAGTCATGTATGTAATATATGTATATACCATATATATGTATGCTGCTGCTGTTGCTGCTGCTACAGTCGCTTCAGTCGTGTCCAACTCTGTGCAACCCTATAGACGGCAGTCCACAAGGCTCCCCCATCCCTGGGATTCTCCAGGCAAGAACACTGGAGTGGGTTGCCATTTCCTTCTTCAATGCATGAAAGTGAAAAGTGAAAGTGAATACGCTCAGTCGTTTCTGACTCTTAGCGATCCCATGGATTGCAGCCCACCAGGCTCCTCCATCCATGGAATTTTCGGAGCAAGAGTACTGGAGTGGGGTGCCATTGCCTTCTCCGATATATATGCATACCAGAATATAAACTACGATTGTCTCAACAAGTGAAATTAACATGGTTTTGATAGAACAAATACCCCAAGCGGACCTGGGATTCCAATTTCCTGGTAGATGAGAGATGAAGGGATTCTTGGTGCAATACTTTTAATTACAAGTAAGTAGTTGGCAATTAATAAATCAACAGGAAATATATATTTTTCAATAACCTCAAATTGTTGCAGTTCTCATCCATTTTCTTCTGCAGTTATTCTCTTCTGAGTCATCTGCTTCCTTTTCTCTGTCTATACCAGATCATCCCAATTTACAGAACGGTGTCTCCAATCCTAAAATGAACAAACAAACAAAACATGGACAAGTAATAACGTTCACCCCTCTTGATTCCACATCAGTTTCTGCTCCATTTTCTGTAATCCTTCAAAGCAAACGGCTCGCTTACAGCCGTGAGAACTGACGTTCCCACCTCCTCTTCCTCCTGTGTCCCCGCGGCAGCAGCTTTCCCCAGGTCACCAGCGCACCCACTTGACGTTGTCCCGACCCCGTGCTGGCTCAGCAGCAGGGTATACAGACGACACTGCCTTCTCTTCGAGACGCCCACAGACCCTGGCTTCCTCCTATTCCTCTGGGTGTTTCCTCCCAGACTCTTTTTTTGGATCGTTTTCTCCTTGATTTGAAAGCAAGCACTGGCGGACTTTCAACTCTAGAGCTAATATTGGGCTCATTCTCTTCTCTGTCCACATAACCTCTCTTCAGGATCTTGTCCTGTGGACTAAGACTTCATTTATGTCTGATTTCTTCTGCTCAGGAAATATTTTTGAAATTCATTCATAGAATTGTGTGTGTTAACAGTGTTTTTTTCCATTTTCATTTCTGATTAGTACTACATTGCATTTATTTATTCACCTCTTGGTGGACATTTGGGTTGTGTTCAGTTTAGGGCTATTATAAATAAAGCTACTATGAACATTAAAGTTAAGTCTTTATGTGGACATAGTTTTCATTTTGGAGATGTGGGTGACCTAAAGGAGATATACAACTTTTTTTGAGTCTTTTGGTAAATGTATGTTTAATTTTCTAAGAAATTGACAAACTGTTTTCCGTGTGGTTACGTCATGTCTGCATTCCCACCAACCCAGTGGGAGGTGCTCCACATCCTCACTGTTGGTTGCACTGTCAGATGTTTATTTTAATATTAGCCATTCTAGTGGGCAAACAGTGATTTTAATGTGCATTTATCTGATGAGTAATGATGTTGAGCATCTTTTCATATACTTACTAGCTCAATGTTTTGCCCGTTTTATTGTTATTTGTCTTCTTATTTAGTTGTATGAGTTCTTCATGTTCTAGCTACACATCCTTCCCAGTTTGTATCTGGCTCTGTCCCTCTACCTAAGGTCACTGTTCCTTTGAAAATGAACAACTGTACAGAATCTGCTTCTTTCTGAATTTAAGTAACCATGCTCTCCCTTCATCCCTACAGGTTCAGATGGTGAGAGCTGGGCTATCCCAACTGAGATACTGCACTAACACATGCTTCTGTAAACATTTTCCTTGAAAATAAATCCTCATTGAGTTGTATATCTCCTTTAGGTCATTCTTTTCTCTTTCTCCCTCTGATTATCTTCTCCCAGTAGAATGTAAACTCCATGAAAAACATGATCAGTGTGTCTTAGTTGCCACTGTATCTTTAAAAAAATACCTCATGAAATAAATATTTGCTGAATGAGTACATACATGAATAAAAAGCAGAATTTTGCCTAGGCAGAAAGCCAGGTTTGATTCTGTACTAACAAATGGTTTCAACAGACCTTAAGAAATGTAGGAAAGCAAAGTTTCACTTTCTTGATCAACAAACTCAAGAAGTCTTTGAGCCGGCTTCTTCAGCAGGGTTTTGTCACCATGGGATTCTGGGTGGCTGGGTGACCCTCCTCTAGAAGGTCTGTACACCATAGTTGCCCACAAAGCTTTTACAAAACAGATTCTGAGAATCCAACAGGGACTGACTGAGCCAAGATCTCTGTGAATCTATGTTTTTAAACTCTCTGAGTGACAGGAGCACAGCTAATCACCAATGAGCCTGGGGATTCAAGCTTCTCTCTATGGTGTATCTCTCCAACAGTCTCCACTCTGCATCCGCTCCCCTCACATAAGCTATGTGTTTCTCTGCAGGTCAGGATGCACATGATGATGCACATTTTTCAAATAAAATAAAAAGCACACTGTATGTTTAATAGAAATCAACTCATTGTATTTGGATAGGGTTCTCTCGGTCTTAACCTTGAAAAAGAAATGATAGCCTATCATTGTATTCAAAGAAGTATTTGGTCTTAAATTTGAGCAAGAAGTTCAAAACTTAGAAACACTCAGTTGTAATCTAAGCAATGGATTTACAGTTTTTCTGAAGCAAGAGGTATTGTTTCTACCATTATCCTGCTTAAGAGGACCTAAAGGATCCCATTACCATGCAAAATGCCCTTTTAAAGTCTAAAAGAAAATCCTTATAAAAATGACTCTTTACATGCTGTTGCCACTGTAAAGAGTGGGTTAACATGACTTTTTCTTAAAGAAAAAACTGAATGCCTTGGTTACCAGCGCAGGTAACCAGTGGCCTTCTCTGTGTGACCATGACAGGCCACTCTTATTTGTACTTTATCTCCCATGCTTATTTATACTCTAACTTCCAAGATTCTTCTAGAAAATTTTCTATACCTTTAAGTGATTTCAGTCTCCATCACACCCCAAACCTTTCCTGCTATAACTTTAGTCCTTCTAAAGCACAGCCCCCATCACATCCCTCTGAAAGTTTAAGGCCCTTCACCAGCATTCTCCAAGTGCCTGTTTCAAATTCCAGCTTCAGTGTCCCTGTTTACAAATATTCCTGCTTAATCAATAGCAGTTCCAAATTTCCCAAAAGGGAGGATTCTGGACCAGCCATCTGACTGGGAGGGCTGAAGTCTGCTATCAGAGAACCTACTTTGAAGCTACAGTAGAAAAGATAGTACATTGGTTTTACTTAGGTTAGCTTTATCTGTTGGAGCTTGGAGGCATGGTAGAGGGTAACTGATGGTTGCTATAATTATAGAGTATAGAGATTCAGATGCCAGAGTCCCTTCTACTCCATGCCATGGTGTGACTACTGAATTTTCATCTCCCCACATGGGTTCTATGTTATTACCTGTCCATGTCTTCTCACCTTACAGAGCCAACCTCAAGCCCTCACCTCTTACACTTACTTTCAAACTTTAATGTTCTCTGTTTTAACCTCATATTGTTAATTATATTAGTAAATATATCTGGTCCAGACTGGGCAAGAAGAATACATCTTACACGAAGTATCTATCTTGTATCTAACATGGAGGCAGCAGACATTTGATTTGCCTTTTCTGTCCGTTCAAATAACTAAAATTTCAATGGAAAGGAAAAAAACTTAAGTGCATGCAAGAAACTATGATTAACCCAAGAGCATCTGGAAGCTTAGTGGTTTGATCAGAAGACTGGGTTCAGATCCACCCCTGGGAGAGTCAGTCACATGCTTGTTCAGTTTTCTGACACCCAGAGGGAAGGAAGAGGACCAGGAGAAAGGATCAAATAGGAAGTGGTTGTGTAAATGCTTTTAAACCACAAATCTTCACACAAATAATAATTCACAAGGCAGCCAGGACTGCCTTTATCAGTACATCATTTGAAAGATTATGGGTGACTGGGGAGGGCCATAAGTGGAGATGAAGGCCAGGCTTCCAGTGGGATGGAGCTGCCGATGGGATCAGAGTGCCTGCCTGGGGCTGGATGCATGAGGGACATGTTTCTTTTCCAAAAACAACTTGCATCTCACTTGGAGCCAGCACAGTGTGGTGGAGATCCTGCCATTTTGTATCAAGGAGGCCTGGCATGGTGTCAGCAAATGTCCCTCTGCACGGCCCACTGAGATTGACGTCTTCCAGAAGGGTGGCTGGGATGGATACTTCTGTAAGCTCCTGGTGTGTTGATATTGGCTGACCCTTGAAATACACTTTTACCTCTTCAACCTGGGTTTCTTCACCCACAGGTCTAGCCAAGCAGGAATCCATGGGCACAGAACAGGCCCAGGGAAACTGCCCATAGGGCCTTTGACTGTGGCTCACACAGCACTGACTTGGATCATGAGTAACTGCCCCGGTTGGTGGTCTCATCCTGGACTGCAAAGGGCTGGCTCTGGGGGCTGCAGGGTCCTTACTGGCAAAGCACTCATCCCTGAGTCAGGTTTTGGGTCCTGATGGTCTGGGCACTGGAATTTTCAGCTCCCTGGGACTCAGGTAGCAGCCAAGGTTGAAACCTTAAACTGACTCGTGTCCTGTCAGCCCCGCCAAGGTGGCCCTGAGAGGTTGACACCACTTGAGCAAGTCTGGCACCCTGTCCAGGTCAGAGGCTGAGATCTCAGGGGACAGAAGTGAGGTTGCTGCAGGGAAAGCTGAAGAAAGGTGAACCTCTGTTTCCTGGAGAACATGTCATCACAATTATATCCCCCACAAGCAACCACAGGGAGTCCCCTATACCCACCTTCTGCCTCCCAGGTCCCCTTCTGGTGCCACAGGGGCAGAACCCAGGAAGACCAACTGGAAAAGAAGAAACAATTTTCACAAGGCCCCAAAAATCACTAAAGGAGAGTGGAGACAGGTGGATCTGGGCCAAAAATCAATATTTTAATAGCACGCAGAAATGCAAAAAGGCAAAATGGTTCTCTAAGGAGGCCTTAGCTGAGAAAAGAAGAGAAACAAAAGGCAAAGGAGAAAAGGAAAGATATACCCATTTGAATGCAGAGTTCCAAAGAACAGCAAGGAGAGATAAGAAAGCCTTCTTAAATGAACAATGCAAAGAAATAGAGGAAAACAATAAAATGGGAAAGACTACAGATCTCTATAAGAAAATTAGAGATACCAAGGAAATATTTCATGCAAAGCTGGGCACAATAAAGGACAGAAAAGGTATGGACCTAACAGAAACAGAAGGTGTTAAGAGGAAGTGGCATGAATACACAGAACATAAATCAAAGCAGGATCCTCTAGGACCCACCCCCATTTTTTATACCTTTAAGTGATTTCCTTCCAAATATCTGAAACAAAAGCAAAAATAAACAAAAGGAACCTAATTAAAATTAAAAGCTTCTGCACAACAAAGGAAATTATAAGCAAGGTGAAAAGACAGCCTTCAGAACAGGATAAAATAATAGCAAATGAAGCAACTGACAAAGAATTAATCTCAAAAATATACAAGCAACACCTGAAGCTCATTCCAGAAAAATAAATGACTCAATCGAAAAATAAGCCAAGAACTAAACAGACAGTTCTCCTAAGAAGTCATACAGATGGCTAACAAACACATGAAAAGATGTTCAACATCACTCATTATCAGTTCAGCTCAGTTTAGTCGCTCAGTCGTGTCCGACTCTTTGCGACCCCATAAATTGCAACATGCCAGGCCTCCCTGACCATCATCATCTCCTGGAGTTCACTCAGATTCACGTTCACCGAGTCTGTGATGCCATCCAGCCATTACATTCTCGGTCATCCCCTTCTCCTCCTGCCCACAATCCCTCCCAGCATCAGAGTCCTTTCCAAGGAGTCAACTCTTCACAGGAGGTGGCCAAAGTACTGGAGTTTCCGCTTTAGCATCAGTCCTTCCAAAGAAATCCCAGGGCTGATCTCCTTCAGAATGGACTGGTTGGATCTCCTTACAGTCCAAGGGACTCTCAAGAGTCTTCTCCAACACCACAGTTCAAAAGCATCAATTCTTCGGTGCTCAGCCTTCTTCACAGTCCAACTCTCACATCCATACATGACCACTGGAAAAACCATAGCCTTGACTAGACNTCCTTCAGAATGGACTGGTTGGATCTCCTTATAGTCCAAGGGACTCTCAAGAGTCTTCTCCAATACCACAGTTCAAAAGCATCAATTCTTCGGTGCTCAGCCTTCTTCACAGTCCAACTCTCACATCCATACATGACCACAGGAAAAACCATAGCCTTGACTAGATGGACATTAGTTGGCAAAGTAATGTCTCTGCTTTTGAATATACTATCTAGGTTGGTCATAACTTTTCTTCCAAGGAGTAAGCGTCTTTTAATTTCATGGCTGCTGTCACCATCTGCAGTGATTTCAGAGCCCAAAATAAGTAGGAGAATAAGTAGGAGAAGGGGAGGATGGAGGATGAGATGGTTGGATGTCATCACTGACTCAAGGGACATGAGTTTGAGCAAGCTCCAGGGGTTGGTGATGGACAGGGAAGCCTGGCATACAGCAGTCCATGGGGTCACAAAGAGTCAGACACAACTGAGCAACTGAACTGAATACGTGTTGGCTATCGTAAATAGTGCTGTAATGAACACAGAATTGCATGCATCTTTTTGAGGTGGCATTTTCTCCAGATATATACCCAGAAGTGGAATTGCAGGATCATATGTTAACTTCTTATCTAAAGGGTTTTGGAAAGTCCTTCCTTCCAATCCTTTCATTCATTTAGCAGCTATTTCGCAGCACTGGTGTGAAGCTCTGAGGATAGAGCATGAACAAGGAGGGAAACAGTCAACTTACATCCCAGTGAAGTAGGCAAGCCTGAATAAAGGCTCCCCCAACCAGCTAATTAACCATAATTATAGTGCATGCCATGTAGGGTAAGTCTAGAGCCACTACATGAACCCTGAGCAAAAGTGCTTGTCTAGAGTTAGACAAAGAGATCATGGGGATCTCCAAGAAGCAAGTTTTGGGCTAAGTCATCACAATGTGATTCTGTGATTTGTGGCTAAACAAAAGTCTCTGTGAGCCTAGAGGACGGAGTTAACAATCTTATAAGACCTAGGAAAACTTCACAGATGAGGGCATCTGAAGGAGCATTTCTTCAGGAAGAGAAAGTAAAGAAGAATTTTTGTGTTACAGAACTTTGTAAAGACTTGGAGAAAATATCACATCAGGATTTCAGATACTACTACATTTTTATGAGTAAAAAACTATTAGTAAAAATTAATGTACACCTATTCTTTAAAGATTGTTCATTGCAGTGTTATTTCTCAAGGAAAACTGGAAATACTCATAACAAATAATCACCCAAAGGTCCAGTTGAGAAATTTTAAGCTAAATTAAGTCTAAAAGAACTGTCTACTTTATACGACAAGTATATTAGATATTATATTCTTGAGGAAACTTGGGAAATATTAGTTAAAATACTAAATAAAATAGGCAGACAAAAAAATAAGTTATAGTGTGACAACAACCATATCATTTAAACCGCCAAAAGTTATACTTTTGGAGGTAATGAACATGTTTATGGCAGATTGTGGTGAGAGTTTCACAGATGCATATTTATCTCAAAACTTAATCAGGTTGTATATATTAAATATTGCAACTTTTTGTATATTAATCATATCTCAGTAAAGCTGTTTCTAAAATGCAACTGAAAAATACAAAATTGTAGTCAGAGTAATAAACCATTAAGTAGACTCATCAAGAAAAAAAGGGAGAAGACTCAAGTCAATGAAATTAGAAACAAATAAGGAGAAGTTACAGCAGACAACACATAAATACAAAGGATTATAAGATACTACCGTCAGCAACTACATGCCAATAAAATGGACAACCTGGAAGAAATGGACAAATTCTTAGAAAACTATAACCCTCCAAGACTGAACCAGAAAAAAATAGAAAATATGAACAGACCAATCACAAGCATGGAAATCAAAACTGTAATCAAAATCTTCCAACAAACAAAAATCTAGGGCCAGATGGCTTCACAGGTGCGTTCTACCAAACATTTAGAGAAGTACTGACATCTATCCTCCTTAAACTCTTCCAGAAAACTGCAAAGAAAGGCAAATTCCCAAACTCATTCTACATGGCAACCATCACCCTGGTACCAAAACCAGGCAAAGATATCACCAAAAAAGAAAATTAGAGGCCAATAGCACTGATGAACATAGATGCAAAAATCCTCAACAAGATTCTAGCAAACAGAATCCAGCAACATACACCATGATCAAGAGGGATTTATCTCAGGGTTACAAGGATTCTTCAATATATCCAAATTAATCAATGTGATACACCATATTAACAAATTGAAAGATTAAAACCATATGGTCATCTCAATAGATGCAGAGAAACTTTCAACAAAATTCAATACCCATTTATCATAAAACCTCTCCAGAAAGTAGGCATAGAAGGAATCTATCTCAACATAATAAAGGCCATATATGACAAATCCACAGGAAACATTATTCTCAACAGTGAAAAATTGAAAGCATTTCCTCTAAGATCAGGAACAAGACAAGGGTACCCACTCTCTCCACTATTATTCAATATAGCTTGGAAGTCCTAGCCATGGCAATCAGAAAAGAAAAAGTAATAAAAGGAATCTAGATTGGACAAGAAGAAGTAAAACTTTCACTGTTTGCAGATGACATGATGCTATACATAGAAAACCCTAAGATGACACCAGAAAACTGCAAGAACTAATCAATGAATATAGTAAAGCCACAGGATATAAAATTAATACACAGAAACCCCTTGCATTCCTATTCATTAACAATGAAAAATCAGAAACAGAAATTAAAGAGACAGTCTCATCCACCATTGCAACAAAAAGAGTAATATACCTAGGAATAAACCTAACTAATGAAACAAAAGATCTGTATGCAGAAAACTGTAAGACAATGATGAAAGAAATCAAAGATGACACAAACAGATGGAGATACACACACACACACATACACACACACACATATATATATATACAGACACATACCATGTTCTTGGACTGGAAGAATCAATACTGTCAGATGACTATATTACCTAAAGCAATCTACACATTCAACGCAATCCCTACCAAACTACCAATGGTATTTTTTCACAGAACTAGAACAAAAATTTCACAATTTGTATTCAAACACAAGAGAACCTTAATAGCTAGAGCAATCTTAGAAAAGAAAAATGAAGCTGGAAGAATCAGTCTTCCTGACTTCAGATTATACTGTGAAGCTATAGTCATCAAGACAGTATGGTACTGGCACAAAAACAGAAATACAGATCAATGCAACAAGAAGAAAACTCAGACACAAACCCACACACCTATCGGCACATTATCTTTGACAAAGGAACCAAGAACATACAATGAAGAAAAGATAGCCTCTTCAATAAGTGGTACTGGGAAAACTGGACAGTTACATGTAAAAGAATGAAACTATAACACTGCCTAACACCATACACAAAAATAAACTCAAAATGGATTAAAGACTTCAATGTAAGGCGAGAAACTATGAAGTTCTTAGAGGAAAACATAGGCAGTACACTATTTGACATAAATCACAGCAAGATTCTCTTTGCTTTACCTCCTAGAGTGATGGAAATAAAAACAAAAGTACACAAATGAGACCAAATTAAATGTAAAAGCTTTTGCACAGCAAAGGAAATAATAAACACGATTAAAAGACAATCCTTAGACTAGGAGAAAATAATTACAAAGGAAGAAACTGACAAAGGATTAATCTCCAAAATATATAAGCAGATGATACAGCTTAATATCAGAAAAACAAAAAGCCCAATCAAAAGATGGGCAGAAGAACTAAACAGACATTTCTTCAAAGGAGACATACAGATGGCCAACACATGAAAAGATGCTCAACACAGCTCATTATTAGAGAAATGCAAATCAAACTACAATGAGGTATTGCCTCACACTAATAGAATGTCCATTATCAAAAAAACTACCAACAATAAATGCTAGAGCAGGTGTGGAGAAAAGGGAACCCTACTGCACAGTTGGTGGGAATGTAAATTGGTACAGCCACTATGAAGAACAGTATGAAGATTACTTAACAAACTAAGAATAAAACTACCATATGACCCAGCAATCCCACTACTGGGCATATACCCTGAGAAAACCACAATTCAAAAAGGCACGTGCACTTCAGTATTTATGCAGCATTATTTACAACAGCCAGGACATGGAAGCAACCTAGATGCCCATCAACAGATGAATGGATAAAGAAGTTGTGGTATATATACACAGTGGAATACTACTCAGCCATGAAAAGGAACAAATATGAGTCAGTTGTAGTAAAGCCCATGCCTGTTATACAGAGTAAAGTAAGTCAGAAAGAGAAAAACAAATATCATATATTAACACATATATATGGAATCTAGAAAAATAGTACTGATGAACCTGTTTACAGAAAGAAATGGAGATGCTGACATAGAGACTGGTCTGGTGGACACAGTCAGGGAAAGAAAAGAGTAGGACAAATTGAGAAAGTAGCACTGACGTGTAAACACTATCGTGTGCAAAATAGATAACTTGCTGGAAGCTGCTATGTAGCACAGGGAGCCCAGCTTGGTGCTCTGGGATAACCACCAAGATGAGTCAAACGGTTGGGGAGACAGGGTCAAGCATGAGGGATATATATATAATTATGACTGATTTGTGTTGAGGCGCAACAGAGACCACCACAACATTGTAAAGCAATTATCCTCCAATTTTAAAAAACTATGCAAGATGATAGATGCTAATTATCACAACAATGGCATTCTTATTATAATACATAAATGCATCAAATAACATATCATACACCTTAAATGTACATGTTATATGTCAAATTAATTTCAATTACATGTTTCTTTTTTTTAATAAGTAGAATTAAAGAAAAAAATTGTAGTGAGAAACAAATATGGAAATAAATATTAAAATATTCATATCAGATTTTTTTCAGGATATAGAAAATTTGGTGGATTTTTTTCCAACTTGTGTGTACTAAGTTTTCTATAAGAAGACTGTATTACTGATTTTTGCTATAATAGGAATAAATACATTTTCCTTTATTTCCTTCTGGGGAAAGCTCTTCTGATCACGTTTACCTGCCAGAAAAATTCCCTGCTAATATCTTTTCCTCAGCTGAGGTGAAGCTTGCCAAATACCTGTATTCACGCCTTAACATTGAAGGATTTCTTTCTTTTTTTTTTTTTTTTTTTTTTTTTTGTTTTTTTTTTTTTTTTTTTTTTTTTTTTATTTTTTTTTTGTTTTGTTTATTTTTTTTTTTTTTTTTTG
>SJYV01049578.1:1363462-1465938 GCA_006410875.1 Neotragus pygmaeus
TTGTTGGTATTTTATTTTTTATTTATTTTTTTTTAATTTATTTATTTTTAAATTTAACTTTACAATACTCTATTGGGTTTGCCATACATCGACACGAATCCACCAGAAGAAGGTTTATCTTTGAGGAGTTGCCAGTTGAACCACTCAGTCTTGAAGTGGTTTGTGATATAAGCTACACAACAAGGGCATAACACTGATTGATTGGAACACAGGACAGCCAGGTTCTGACAGAGGAGAGGAAGAAGCTCATTTTGGAGAACAGAGGGGAGAAGAAATAAGTGATCCAGAATAATAAATTTCTAAAGAAGAAAGAGGACATCAATGAAGAATAAAGAGAAACAAAAGAAAATCCATTAGTTTGGCCATCTTGGGTCAGATACTGTAACTGTACATAAATTCTTCAGCCCTTCTAACAGATCTTCCTATCCAGTGTTGATCTGCCTGTCTGTTTCAGTGTCTGTCTGTCTGTCTCTATTTGTGAGTCTCTGTGTGTCCCCTCTTTGTTATTTCATACATTAAATGCAAATAATGACTGAAATTCCTTAGTCAGGAACTGATTTGCATGCAGCAGTGTTTGGAAGCCTGGGCAATCACAAACAGCTCTGCTAGTCCATTGTAGGACAAAGGAGGCTCCCATGGAAGGTAGCTGTTAGGCAAGGCGGGAGATCAGTCACCAGCACAAACGTGTCTCTCATCATTGGCCCTTTGGCCATCTTCTGAGCAGGGCTCCAAGTCAAGTTCTGAACACAATGAAGTTGACAGGATAGGCTCACAAGCAAGTGAGGTCAATGAAACTCACTCAGAGTAAGACACTTCTATGAGGAGAAAGGCCCCATGGAAAGAGATGGACCTTGCTAGACTGATGGTTCAACCACAGGAATCAACCTGACTCTGATATTGTTAAGTATTGGCAACCATGCCTTCTATATCCATGTGTAGATGAGCTTGACAAAGTCAACTTCAGCAGTAAATATACAACCACCTGTATGTCCTTCTCACACCACATCTCTCTATGACCCACCCACCTTCTATGTCAGAATACCTCCGTGACCTTTGTGATCTGTATAAATACCTGCCTACCCCTTTAGAGATACATGTATATCTGATGCCACATGTCTGTTTTTCAACAAATGACTTCAGCTGGCACTGCACTAGACATTGTTTAGGGTGAAGAAAATTAAAAATAAGGCTTATATTCTCAGGGAATTTATCATTTATTGGGGAAGACAAATGAATACACCAGAAAAAAAGGAAAAAAAATCTATTATAAAAGATGTTTGTGCTCAGCCGCTAAGTTGTGTCAGACTCTTTGCAACCCCGTGGACTGTAGCCCTTCAGGCTCCTCTGTCCATGGAGTTTCCCAGGCAAGAATACTGGAGTAGGTTGCCATTTCCTTCTCAAAGGGATCGTCCCAACCCAGAGACTGAACCATGTCTCCTGATTGGCAGGATTCTTTACCACTGAGCCCCCAGGGAAGCCATTATAAAAGGTAGCATATGATAATAAACAGAGGTAAGAAGAAGTAATGCATGCTATTTTAAAGGCAGAGAACAATCTTTGAGGGAAAGGTCCCTTAGAGAATTGTCCCACTACGATGCAAATATACTCAGGTAGGCATGGGTAGTGGGGAGCAGGAGAGAGAGCACATTTAACACTTTCAAACATAGTATCTTCAAAAACGGGACAGCTTGTTCAACAGGCCATACGTCACTGAAAGAATTAAACTGAACTCATCTATCACCTACCATGCACAGGACAGTTTAAGTTTTGATGAGAAGCCCATAACATGCGATGCTGTCAAGAGAGGAAGAGCAGATGAGGGCTCTACTAGTGGCAAGGTAATGCCATAAGCCCTTAGGGTGGAGGAGAACCGCATAACAAGAAAGAGTTGCTAGGAAAATTATGCCAGTCCTGCCTCATAGTTAGGAGGAGCTGGCATAACATTATATCTCAAATTATACCCCCAATATTTCTTGAGTTCCTGAGTCCATATGTCTAACTGCCTTCTGGACATTTCCCCTTAGATTTCCCATGAGAACCTCAGGAGCAACATGTCAAAAGTAGAACTAACCTCCCAACCAAATCTCCGCCTCCATCCTCTACTCTAGACCCTTCCTGTGAAAGGCATCATTTTCATCCATCACCCAAACCAGAAACCTGAAAGCTATCTTCCACTGCTCCGTCTCTCTCATGCCCCACATCCCCAAAATGCAAAAAGGAAAGGAAAGGGTCAGTCGCTCAGCCGTGTCCGTCTCTTTGTGACTGCATAGACTATAGCTCGCCAGGCCCCTCTGTCCATGGGATTCTCCAGGCAAGAATACTGGAGTGGGTTGCCATTTCCTCCTCCAGGGGATCTTCCTGACCCGGCAATCAAATCTGGTTCTCCTACACTGAGGCAGATTCCTTACCATATGAGCCACCAGGGAAGNTTTGGAGAACAGAGGGGAGAAGAAATAAGTGATCCAGAATAATAAATTTCTAAAGAAGAAAGAGGACATCAATGAAGAATAAAGAGAAACAAAAGAAAATCCATTAGTTTGGCCATCTTGGGTCAGATACTGTAACTGTACATAAATTCTTCAGCCCTTCTAACAGATCTTCCTATCCAGTGTTGATCTGCCTGTCTGTTTCAGTGTCTGTCTGTCTGTCTCTATTTGTGAGTCTCTGTGTGTCCCCTCTTTGTTATTTCATACATTAAATGCAAATAATGACTGAAATTCCTTAGTCAGGAACTGATTTGCATGCAGCAGTGTTTGGAAGCCTGGGCAATCACAAACAGCTCTGCTAGTCCATTGTAGGACAAAGGAGGCTCCCATGGAAGGTAGCTGTTAGGCAAGGCGGGAGATCAGTCACCAGCACAAACGTGTCTCTCATCATTGGCCCTTTGGCCATCTTCTGAGCAGGGCTCCAAGTCAAGTTCTGAACACAATGAAGTTGACAGGATAGGCTCACAAGCAAGTGAGGTCAATGAAACTCACTCAGAGTAAGACACTTCTATGAGGAGAAAGGCCCCATGGAAAGAGATGGACCTTGCTAGACTGATGGTTCAACCACAGGAATCAACCTGACTCTGATATTGTTAAGTATTGGCAACCATGCCTTCTATATCCATGTGTAGATGAGCTTGACAAAGTCAACTTCAGCAGTAAATATACAACCACCTGTATGTCCTTCTCACACCACATCTCTCTATGACCCACCCACCTTCTATGTCAGAATACCTCCGTGACCTTTGTGATCTGTATAAATACCTGCCTACCCCTTTAGAGATACATGTATATCTGATGCCACATGTCTGTTTTTCAACAAATGACTTCAGCTGGCACTGCACTAGACATTGTTTAGGGTGAAGAAAATTAAAAATAAGGCTTATATTCTCAGGGAATTTATCATTTATTGGGGAAGACAAATGAATACACCAGAAAAAAAGGAAAAAAAATCTATTATAAAAGATGTTTGTGCTCAGCCGCTAAGTTGTGTCAGACTCTTTGCAACCCCGTGGACTGTAGCCCTTCAGGCTCCTCTGTCCATGGAGTTTCCCAGGCAAGAATACTGGAGTAGGTTGCCATTTCCTTCTCAAAGGGATCGTCCCAACCCAGAGACTGAACCATGTCTCCTGATTGGCAGGATTCTTTACCACTGAGCCCCCAGGGAAGCCATTATAAAAGGTAGCATATGATAATAAACAGAGGTAAGAAGAAGTAATGCATGCTATTTTAAAGGCAGAGAACAATCTTTGAGGGAAAGGTCCCTTAGAGAATTGTCCCACTACGATGCAAATATACTCAGGTAGGCATGGGTAGTGGGGAGCAGGAGAGAGAGCACATTTAACACTTTCAAACATAGTATCTTCAAAAACGGGACAGCTTGTTCAACAGGCCATACGTCACTGAAAGAATTAAACTGAACTCATCTATCACCTACCATGCACAGGACAGTTTAAGTTTTGATGAGAAGCCCATAACATGCGATGCTGTCAAGAGAGGAAGAGCAGATGAGGGCTCTACTAGTGGCAAGGTAATGCCATAAGCCCTTAGGGTGGAGGAGAACCGCATAACAAGAAAGAGTTGCTAGGAAAATTATGCCAGTCCTGCCTCATAGTTAGGAGGAGCTGGCATAACATTATATCTCAAATTATACCCCCAATATTTCTTGAGTTCCTGAGTCCATATGTCTAACTGCCTTCTGGACATTTCCCCTTAGATTTCCCATGAGAACCTCAGGAGCAACATGTCAAAAGTAGAACTAACCTCCCAACCAAATCTCCGCCTCCATCCTCTACTCTAGACCCTTCCTGTGAAAGGCATCATTTTCATCCATCACCCAAACCAGAAACCTGAAAGCTATCTTCCACTGCTCCGTCTCTCTCATGCCCCACATCCCCAAAATGCAAAAAGGAAAGGAAAGGGTCAGTCGCTCAGCCGTGTCCGTCTCTTTGTGACTGCATAGACTATAGCTCGCCAGGCCCCTCTGTCCATGGGATTCTCCAGGCAAGAATACTGGAGTGGGTTGCCATTTCCTCCTCCAGGGGATCTTCCTGACCCGGCAATCAAATCTGGTTCTCCTACACTGAGGCAGATTCCTTACCATATGAGCCACCAGGGAAGCCTGAAAGCTATCTCCCACTTCATCTCTCTCATGTTCCACATCCCCAAAATGCAGAGTCCTGCCCATTCATCTCTAACCCCTTTCTCTTCACCTCTATGGCTACCACCAAAGCTCAGAACACCGTAGCTCAGATCTCATCAGTGATTGGTCACCTGGTAAGACTCTCAAGGTTCTATCCGTTTTCCATACAGAAGCCAAAATAGTATTTCCACAATGCAAATCTCTTGCATCACTCTTTATTCCTGTTCAAAGTGCTGTACTGGGCACCTTTTGTGCTCAGGATAATGAGCCAAGCCTGTGTTTCATGAAGATTTCATGAATCCTCTCTGCATCTTTTGCCTCATCTTAAAGTCTTCCATCCTCATAATTTTCTAACTACCCTGGGCATCTTTCAGATTTTTAAATGCACAAAGCTCTCTCACACAAACAGGGTCTCTGCATATGCTGTTTCCTCTGCCTAGAAACTTTTAATTTATACCTGGATAGGTAATACTGCCTCTAAAGGAAACCTTTCTCTGATCTCAGAGACCAGGTTAGACTTCCATAGTGTATATTACCATAGCATCACTTTTGACTGTAAGTGTACTTTTAATTGTCAGTTTACCTAATAGGCTAAAATTGAGTGTTTTCTTTGTTGCTGTATCTTTGATGCATAATAAAAGCGAGGAAGGCACTATATTTGTCAAATATTTGTCAAATGAATGTAAATATTTATGTGTAAATACTTGTGTATATTTTACACAAATGTGTAAATGTCTGTCATATGAATGAATAAATAAGAGCTTCTTGATATCACAGGATATAGGAGAAAGACCACCTGCCTATCCTCATACTAAAGCCCTTACGAGACTGATGCTGACATTCCCTTCTTTCTTAGTACCACTGGCCTCATTTAGCTTCTCATTAATGGCTCTCCCATCATTTCACTAATTTCTTATCACCTCCATTTTCCAACTTAGAGACTAAGTAATCAAGCTCAAAGCTTTCTGGGACAGCTCATCCTTCAGAAAATTACCACAGTCTAATCCAACTCTGGGTTCTCATCTTCATCCTCTATCCCTTACTTATATAGGGATTTTACTGGATGAATTTTACTACATTAATTGATTGAAATCTTTTATTTCACTCTCCGGTAATTAAACTTCCAAACCTGAACACAAAAGCTTTATCAGAAAAGCAGCATCTTGGGAGAACATTTTTCAGCTAGACAAAATAGCAATTCAAAAGTATACTGCCAACTTGGCTTCTGGGTTTGGGGAGCACTCTGATATCAGATCAGCTACATTTTGGCCATGCAATGGCTGGCTTGGAAAGACTTGGGAGAGACAAGAACCTCTCCAGGTGTGATCCATGGACTCATCTACAGTGACATCAAAATAGAAACTAAGGGTAAGCCCTTAGAAACATTTACAGCAAGTTAACATTGCTGAAATACTTTGTATTATAGTTTTTTTTAAAGCACCAGTCCATAAAAACTGGAAATTATTTTTTAAAAATCTTGTCCTTCAAGGACTTCCCTGATGGTCCAGTGATTAAGATTCCATGCTTGCAGTGCAGGAAGCATGGCTTCAATCCCTTGTAAGGGAACTAAGATCTCACATGCCATGTGGTACGGCAAAAAAAGAAAAAAAATCTACCTTCGCTACAGGTAGTATGGGAAACACTGGGATAGACAAGTCTGAAAATGAATTCAGCAGGAATTTCATCCATCAGTTCTCCCATCCTCTTCATGAATCTGTGTTCCACATTTAGCTGTGTTCATCAATAAAAGAAGTTCTGTAAGAACCTGATTTGGTGAATTTAAAAGAATTCAAAGAATAAAAACATTGATTGCAAAAGAAGAACTAGTCTCTTTCATAATTGTAATTGCCCAAGGTTGCTCTACCTAACGATCTAATGTCATGCAGTAATATCCATGATAGTTAATAGCCATGAAGCAGCACTATGTGCCAGGTCATTGAAGTTTTTCATGTGTATTATATGATGCTCAGAATTCCTTGGAGTAGATATTATTACAATCATTTTAAGGATGAGAAACTCAGAGCTAGATAGTTTAATTAAATTGCCCAAGGTCACACATCTAGCAAATGATGACATCTAGACTGAAGATTTAATCCCAAATCTTTAATAAGCACTCAGACCCTGAATCCTCAACAGTAAACCTATACTGCCCCTCTCTCAACCATATTCTTTTAGTCCACTTAATTACCATTATATAATTTCCCTTTCTCTTTCCAAAGAAACCAAAGCAACTGAAGTATAATACAACAGAAAGAACAGTGAACCTGAGATCAGCATACTTGGACACCAGACCTATATATCTTTTACTAAATCACCATATGATATTAAGTAAATGCTATCAATTATAACATGGAGATAACCATGTTGGTACCATTTACCTACTTCATAGAGTTTTTAAGAGGTTAAAATGAAAAAATGAATGGGAAAATTCTTTGGAAACTGTCAAAAGCTATTGCCTTGTAGATATTACCATTGTTATTAATCTGGAAAACCAAGATATGACTATGTTTATCCCAGAAGAGATTCAGAATTACTGAATTATTACAGTCTTCTTGTGAAACAGACAGTAAACTATTAACATCTCCAATCAATTGCTTTTATCAGCCAGATTTATGCAGCAATGTTTTAAGAGGCATAAAAATTATGTTTCCTACCCTCAAAGACTTTATTGCCTTGTCCAAACAACAATACTTACATACACTGAAAATACAGAAAGCAACCCAAGATCATGCAAATGACCAAGGACTGGATGGCATGACACAGACTCAGAAAAAAAAAAAATCAGTGAGAGCTGGAATGATTAGGAAGGGCTTCAAGAAGGAGCAAACTTTGAGCCTGGACAGAATCCTGCTGGAACTGAATGCTGGAAGAGAGCTCAGAAATTGCTCCCACCTTCTGCACAGTTCAGAAATGACTTGCCTAAGATCTCTCAGCATGGGGGTGGAGATCAGGACCATGTGATTGCAAAGCTTCCTCTTCATCACTTCTGCAGTTCTATTTTTCAAGGGAGATATGTTTACCCTCAGCAATGAGGTTCCAGTGTGGGGACTTTTAGACAAGTTGACAGATCTGTGGCAGATATATTTCTGGATAAATAAAGAAAGGCTGGCTTACTTAGCAAGTACCCTCTCCTGCTATACTAGAAGCTAGCTCTGCCTAAAGAGTTAAAGTAGGTAATAATAAGATTCCAAACTTTAAATGCTCTACCTGCTGAAACACAATCTTTCTGACAAATTGTGTCCCTTGGGTATCTGTGGAGGCACAAAATGTCTCCAGGGCCTCCTGACAAAGAGCACATGGTAGCCACGTACAATTTGCAGTTGCTCCAAACAGCATTCCGCCCTCGCCCACCCACCTCCAAGATCCAAATAGCAACTCACTATAAAGGAGCAGGCTCTCAGGACAATTCACTGCACTCTCTGAATCTGGACGTGAGGCCACACTTGCATAAAGAGCTGGAGATGTGTGGTCAAAACAAGGGCAGATGGTACTTAGAGGTCCCATCATAGGTCTGGATGCTGCTTCTAAGGGTGACGTTGAGGCTGCTTCAAGGCAGACCTGAGATGGCAGAGAGAAAGATACAAGATATGCTTTGAATCCCAGTGCATGCAGTTTCCACATTGGCTTTCCAATGCCTGAGCCATTAAGGAATGGATAAATAAATGACTAGAGGATGCTCTCCAGCCAGACTGTGGATTCTTGCCCATGGAACACCCCTTGTTCCCCTGCCCAGGCCATTGGCAGGCAGGACAGAATCCAGAGAGGATGCTCTCACCTCTCCAGGGCAGGCTGGCCAAATGGGCAAAGCGCTGTTGGCAAGTGAGTACCCCAGCTCCACTGGGCCTTCACCATGTCAGGTGTCTGCCACTTACAAATGTGTTCCCTCCAGATTCAGCCAAGAGTGACTATCATGTGGTGACCCTGCTTGTCCTAAAGAGCAGTACGACTGTATCCAAACATGTGAGGCAGGGAGAGGAATAAAAGAATGTGATCGATTTCCAGGGCTTCAAGCCACTGCAGCAAATCCGGGCCTAGGGATGACTGAAAATTTATTGACTTCGCAATGAAAATGCAAAAGAAAAAAAAAAAAAAAACACCAAAACAAAAAAGGCTCAAGATGAAGATACAGTTAACTTTTACTAAACACCTCAGTGTCTTGGTGGCTCATCTCTGAATGGTTGAGAACCTTGTGAACAAACTGCAGAGGGTCAGATGCCATGCTCAGCATCAGTTTCATTCTCTCCGGTTGCAGAGGGCACTCCTAGGCTGCACACTAGGCCAGCCTCCTTCACTGTTTCCTTGGATCTGAACCTTATTTTTCCCTTTGGTCCCAGAGGATTAGGTCAGGAAAGCCAATCATATTCCCTTTGTCTTGCAGATTCGTATCAGTGGGGATCTGAATCTGGACATGAGGCCACACTTGCAGTCCTTTCTGGTAGAGAGGGAAGGGAGGACACCTATACACATTTATGCTCTGCTTTTGGGGAAATGCAGGGAATCGCAAAGAGCTTTTCTGATATCCACTTTTTCCTAATTGACTTTGCTGCTGCTGCTGCTGCTGCGTCGCTTCAGTTGTGTCCAACTCTGTGTAACCCCACAGATGGCAGCCCACTAGGCTCCTCCATCCCTGGGAGTCTCTAGGCAAGAACACTGGAGTGGGTTGCCATTTCCTTCTCCAATGCGTGAAGCTGAAAATAATCCTTAATCCAATGTGATATGTTTGGGGGTGACATATTCTGCTACCCTTCACATGGTGCACAGTCTCCATTCTATGGCAGAGACCTTCTCCTTCCTCCTAAGTTTCTCTCAGAGCAAGGTTACTGTAGTGACAAGTTTTTAGAACAATTGTTTTCAAGACAATAGGGTCATAGAACATAGGTCTAAGTAATATGACTGTATACATTCACTGGCTACCATACAGTAAATTCTTAATAAATATCTGAATGAGAATAAGGGAAGAAGAAAAAAATGCATGCAGACCCTAAATAGGCCTTCAGTCATGTGCAAAGAGAAAAAAACGCACTCTAGTATTTGAGAACAGGCTCACTTGGTGAGCCCGTGGTATTTCTATCCAGATACTGGGTCCTGCCCCTCCTTTCCCAGAAGCTTTTCTCCCTCCTTCAGGGAGAAAGCAGAGACGATATTAGCAGATTTCTTTCCCCTGCCTTCTCTTATAAACTGTGCTCTCTTCTCACTTTATCAGTTAGAATGTTTCGACTCCAAGATAATAGCAAACCTCGAGTAGCCCAAATTAAACAATGAGAATTTTCTTATCTCATATTTGTATTAATTTTAATAAGAAGCTGGAGTTAGGATGTTCTAGGGTTGATTAACAGAGCAGCTCATCAGCATCATTAAGGACCCAAACTCTTTCCATCTTAAAAAAGGAAACAGCATCAGACCCTCCAGTCTGTGCCCTTTTATGTCTTTTTGGTTGGGATTGCTTCAACTGTCTACACTTAAACCAGTCACTAGTAAGAGGACTGGGAGCATGATTGGCTTGGATGTGGCTTAGGCTCTGAGTTGCTGTAGGATAAGAAATGGGGGCTCTTTCAGCAAGAAAGAATGGGAAATGGCTACTGGGTAGGTAACACCTTTCCCCACCATCAAACATTGAGGACATTCATTGCTACAGAGGAGGGAATAACAGAACAGAAAAAAAAAAAAAAAAAAGCTCTTATTTTTTGGTTCTCAAATCTTCAAAACCTAGGCTGGTTATACACAAAAGATTTAGAAGAATGAGATACATAACAGCAAAAATTTCCCTAGAGCCTAAGACTAGGTAATGATCACACAGGTAATGGTGATAAAGCCGAGGGAATTTAGACATGCAGTACCCCCGGCTCCTCACTTTACCCGTGCTTCCTCCTGCCCTCTACGTCAGCCCAGGCAGAATGTAAGCAGGAAGGACCACAGCGTACAGGAGAGAATTAGAGGTTCAGAAACATGGAAACAGAGTGTTCCATAGTTCCACTAGGAAGGAGATCCCTTCCATCCCAATAAGCACCCGAAACCACAGTAACATGAGCCATTTGAGTGTGTGACCCTGAAGAAGCTTTGTGACTGGAGTAAAAAAGGAACTAAGATCAAAAGGTGTACGAGGCATGTCAGTGCAGTCACATCTGGCTCTTTGTGACCCCATGGACTGCAGAATGCCAGGCTTCCCTGTTCATCACCAACTCCCGGAGCTTACTCAAACTCGTGTCCATCGAGTCAGTGATGCCATCCAACCATCTCATTCTCTTTTGTCCCCTTCTCCTCCTGCCTTCAATCTTTCCCAGCATCAGGGCCTTTTCAAATGAGTCAGTTCTTCATATCAGGTGGCCAAAGTATTGGAGTTTCAGCTTCAGCATTAGTCTTTCCAATGAATATTCAGGACTGATTTCCTTTAGGATGGACTGGTTGGATCTCCTTGCAGTTCAAGCCACTCTCAAGAGTCTTCTCTAACACCACAGTCCAAAAGTATCAATTCTTCGGCACTCGGCTTTCTTTAGAGTCCACCTCTCACATCCAAATATGACTACTGGAAAAACCATATTTTGACTAGATAGAACTTTTTTGGCAAAGTAATGTCTCTAGTTTTTAATATGCTGTCTAGGTTGGTCATAACTTTTCTTTCAAGGGGGTAAACATCTTTTAATTTCATGGCTACAGTCACCATCTGCAGAGATATTTGAGCCCCCAAATATCCTGTCACTGTTTCCACTGTTTCCACATCTATTTGCCATAAAGTGATGGGACTGGATGCCATGATCTTAGTTTTTTGGATGTTGAGCTTTAAGCCAACTTATTCACTTTCCTCTTTCATCAATAGGCTCTTTAGTTCTTCACTTTCTGCCATAAGGGTGGTGTCATCTGCATATCTGAGGTTATTGAAATTTCTCTCGGCAATCTTGATTCCATCTTGTGCTTCATCCAGCCCAGCATTTCTCATGATGTACTCTGCATATAAGTTTCATNTCAATAGGCTCTTTAGTTCTTCACTTTCTGCCATAAGGGTGGTGTCATCTGCATATCTGAGGTTATTGAAATTTCTCTCGGCAATCTTGATTCCATCTTGTGCTTCATCCAGCCCAGCATTTCTCATGATGTACTCTGCATATAAGTTTCATAAACAGGGTGACAATATATAGTCTTGTAACACTACAGAAAAAGGAGAGACTCTGAATTCATTATGATTAAACTACACCCCTTTTGCCCCAGTAACACAAACTGAATTCATTTACCAAGAAACTAGAGAATGTTATGTCTCTTGAACATATATGTTAATAGATGGAAATGTCCACCTACTTCAGATACATTTTCTGCTGAGTTTCACTGCTATTTTCCAACTAATTTTGAAAATAAGTGTTTTACTAGCCTAGACTGGTTCCAAATAGAAAAAGGAGTACGTCAAGGCTGTATATTGTCACCCTGCTTATTTAACTTATATGCAGATTACATCATGAGAAACGCTGGACTGGAAGAAACACAAGCTGGAATCAAGATTGCCGGGAGAAATATCAATAACCTCAGATATGCAGATGACACCNGTAAAGATTGAGGGCAGGAGAAGAAGGAGACGACAGAGGGTGGGATGGTTGGATGGCATCACCAACTTGATGGACGTGGGTTTGGGTGGACTCCAGGAGTTGGTGATGGACAGGGAGGCCTGGCGTGCTGCGGTTCATGGGGTTGTAAAGAGTTGGACACAACTGAGTGAATGAACTGAACTGAAGGTTCCCAGACTTAAGAAGAAGTAAAGCCAGCATACCTCTCTAACATTTCTGGACAATCCAGTCTAAAGTAGTTTCCTCCTCTAAGTACTCCTTCATCAAACCTTGTTCATTTTAATATATCCCCCATGCATTTTTGAATGATACATTCATCTGCTTGCTTGAGTATTTATTTTCTGTCTCCTCTACTATGGAGTAAATTCAACAAGGGGAGCTTTTAATCACCAAATAGCAGAATGCCTAACACATAGTACCTGTCATAAATATTTATTAATTAAACAAATAAAGACTTAACTACAAGAGCTGTGCTTGTGGTCATTATGTTGTATCACATTATAGACAGCAAATTTGGTCTTCCAAACAATTCTTTGTGATTAAGATCATTAAAAACCCCAGTTCACTGGAGAGAAGGGTGCGGCTTGGATGGGTTGAGTCTATCACTCATCTGCATCATGTCAGTAGTGACAGTGTCAAGACCTTAAATTAACTCAGACCTCTGGACTCATGGTGGTATGTTTTGCCCATTGCATTGGAGGTGAGTACTTCCTATCTCTAACAGCAAGCACCTAAGACCCAAGAAGTGCAGTTTCACCTGAAACAACACAGCCAGGGAAGAAGTGAGCATGTTCCTGTTCACATTCCAGTTGGTTGCATTGCCATGAATTTCCAAACAAGCTGCAGTGCCCCTGTCTAGCATTTCCAGAATGCTCACATAGCTTGTGATATCAGATACATGTTCTACAATCAGAACCTCAGGTGGTCAACAGCCCAGGACGCACACAGTCATTCTGTCCTATACACATTCTATCCTGTTCCTCCTGCAGGAGAAAACTCTAAGTTCCAGGCTAGATGACTACTCTCATGTGCAAAAGACCACAACAAACTTCTCAAGCTAATAAAAGTCAAAGTTGAAGAGAAAGAATATAATGTGAACTCCTGCTGTTCTTGAATTAANTACACATTCTATCCTGTTCCTCCTGCAGGAGAAAACTCTAAGTTCCAGGCTAGATGACTACTCTCATGTGCAAAAGACCACAACAAACTTCTCAAGCTAATAAAAGTCAAAGTTGAAGAGAAAGAATATAATGTGAACTGCTGTTCTTGAATTAATTAGAAAAGTGTTTTTCTTTCTTAAAAAAATAGAACATCTTGTTCTGTGCAGTTGCTAAAAAGTTTTTCTTTTCATTTAAAAGATTAAGTAAAGCCATGTACATGCTCTTACAACACTTTTTTTCAAAAGAGCACAGTGTTCCTTCAAACTTGGAGAGACTCTATTTAATGTTTCCAGACTGGCCCAAGGTCCCATGTCTTCTTTGTATTATTTTTCTTAATAATTCTCCATGTTATCATTGTCTGGAAAGCCACTTTCCAAGATTAGTGCTTAGGGTTCTTTAGGTTTTTATTTGGCTTCTTAGCAAAATGACTTAAGATTTAGTACTTTTACAGTCTTCATTTAGAGATCAACTATCCTACAACTAGGATCTCTAAAGTGAAATCTCATGGTACATAAATTGCTTTCAATAACTGCCCTAACCCCAATTTTTATAGCATCAGAACTACACATTTTAATTTTTAAAGAAGAAATTGCTAATCTTTCCAAAATTTAAAAATAAAACTATAGCAACCAAAGTTTTAAAACATCTTAAACTGTTACAATTTCAAGAACTATTCCATGGTCTGAGATTGATTTTTTTAAAGCCAGAAACCACATGATTGATAATGTGTTGTCATAACAAAAAAAAGTGATGAATCGATTTTACCTTGCTAAAAAAACAGAACAGAAGACAAACACTTCTTCCTTCTCTTTTCATAGAGGACCATATGTTTTAAAAGGAAGAAGTAAACACTGTGAGCATTATGTAATGGCATAGAGTACTGTGAGACCATGAAGAACGTTTGTAAAACTGGTCCATATGTCCATGCATCAAGAAGACAGTGGTCTACCGAATTGTCAGAAACATAACAGGTACAATTCTAGACAGTTAAATTCACAGTTAGGGAGGCAATCTTGAACTTGGAAAAATACTCAAGGAAGGTAACAGAGTAACTGGGAGCAAGACAAAAGGAAATGAAAGCTATAGAGATGAAGAGCAAATAGGGATGGCAGCAAAGAACATCAGAAATAGTGGTTCAAAGATAAGCAATTCAAAGAATGTTACTGTGGAATGTAGAAGCAGATTTAAAAGCCAAGTGGCATTGCTTTGGTCTTCCCTGGTGGTGCAGCAATAGAGAATCCACCTGCAATGCATGAAGTGCAGGAGCAGCAGATTCAATCCCTGTGTGGGGAAGATCCCCTGGAAGAGAAAATGGTAACCCACTCCAGTATTCTTGCCTGGAGAAGCCCACAGACACAGGAATCTTGAAGGCTACAGTACATACAGTCGCACAGAGTCAGACATGACTGAAGCGACTTAGCACAGCACAGCACTGCTCTAGCAGACAGGGAACAAACTGAAGAACCGGACATTCTAAACACATTTTGAAGAAAGCAGAGCCATCAGAGCCATAGACTTATGCCTTCTCGTGGTGAAGGAGGTGACTGAAATGACAAATTAGTTCAGACCAAAAGCCAGAAGGTAAACACCACCGAAAGGCATTCAACTACTGATCGCAGAGATCAGTTACCAGCACCTTTCCCTAAAATCTCAAATATGTTCCCGAAGGTCTAAATGTCCCTCCCAATTCATGGTTTCAGGAACATTTTGAACTGACATTTCTCTGGGTTATAAGAAAAATAAACAAGTCAACCTTGCTGCTTCCACCAACTTAAAAAATTTGCATGGAATTACCATAATAAGTTATGAGTTTATTTTAAAATGATTACTTCTGACAGGTTCCCCAGTCTAAACTGATTATCTGTGACATAAAGAAGTCTCTACCTTTTATTTTTCTTTTTTAGTTTAATTGGAGGCTAATTACAATATTGTAGTGCTTTTTGCCATACACTGACATGAGTCAGCCGTGGTGGACATGAGTCAGCCGTGGTGGACCTGTGTCCCCCATCCTGAACCCCTCTCCCACCTCCCTCCCCATCTCATCCCTCAGGGTTGTCCCAGTGCACGAGGTTTGAGTGCCCTGTTCCATGCACTGAACGTGGACTGGTGATCTATTTCACATATGGTAATACACATGTTTCAATGCTATTCTCTCAAATCATCCCTCCCTCGTCTTCTCCCAAAGAGTCCAATAGTCTGATCTTTAGATCTGTGTCTCTTTTGCTGTCTCGCATGTAGGGTCATTGTTACCATCTTTCTAAATTCCATATATATGCATTAATATACAGTAATCTTTCCTGGAAAATCCCATGGTCGGAGGAGCCTGGTAGACTACAGTCCAGAAGGTCACAAAGAGTCGGACATGACTGAACGATTTCACTTTCACACTGTATTGGTGGTTTTCTTTCTGGCTTACTTCACTCTGTATAATAGGCTCCAGTTTCATCCACCTCATTAGAATTGATTCAAATGCATTCTTTTTAATAGCTGGGTAATATTCCATTGTGTATATGTACCACATCTTTCTTATCCATTCATCTGACGATGGACAGCTGGGTTGAAGAAGCCTCTACCTTTAAGAAGAACTTTGTTCATACCATGTTTTTTAAGAAATTTAATTAATGGGCACATTTTAACCTCAAACAAGATCAAGAGAAAAAAATCAGTTTTCACTTCTAAGAGATAAACAAAGAATCATATTTCTTTCTCATGGTGAATTTAAGATGGATATAATGCACTTCCTTGATATAATAAAGCCATATATTATGGTCCTCTACTTTTATCCTCTGGTATCTAGACACGTCAATGCCATCAGTATAACTTATAAAACATTTTTCTAATCACATTAGAAGTGTCATACTATTGTTGACATTTTAGAAAAGATTTCCAAAGAAAAAAGAAGAAAAATCACCTATACTTGTACTTCTCTGAGATCTTCATCCTAATATTTAGACCTTATTATTTATTTTTCCAGAATTTTTACAAACAGGAAAACTTTGGTAATTCCATTCAAATTACATTTTTAAGGTTTCTTTAACCCGACTTGCTGATATCACTCTGTGAAAGTTCAGTGTCATGATTATTCTTATATGGCTTTTTAATAAAGGTTCTTCTGCAGTGTTTCATTCATTATTATTATTTCATGTTTATGAGGTAGTTATCAATCAAATCAATAGTGTGTTTACAATACATATATACTGATGATACATTGACAGCAGCAGATGGAGAATTAGGAGACCAGAATCCTTATTCCAACTCCTTGACTATTTGGCTATGTGACTGGGCCCAGTCATTTCTCATACCAGCACCATCCCATCATGCTGAATCTTACTTCCTTCATTTATAAATTAAACTGGTCAAATTAAGTTGTTTAAGTAACTTTTAGTTCTGTTAGTTTAAAATTCACTGGGCCAAGTAACAGAGAGATGGAGCTGTTAAGAATGACTCTGGGCAAGCCCATGATCACAACATGGGAAAATGGAGAAATCATACTTATCACTAAGGCTCACCCTGTGAAGAATTAGAGAAGGGAAAAAAAGTTCTCGGTTCAATATTGTTCTGGCCAAAAGTATCGAGAAGTAAATAAGCAAGCATACACTGTAAAGTGCTAAATGAACACTAAAACACAATCAGATGTAATTTTAGAGAGTGAAAAATACGTAAATACCATAAGGCAGGACACAGGGAAGGAAAAGAATTTAATTTGATGATGATTTAATTGTCAACCTACAACACCTGAGAGAAGAAACTGTCAGATTTAAGTTTAGGAAAGTGTATGGATACTTGATACATATTTAAAATTAATAGCTCTAATGTAAAGTTTAATAGAATTTTTAAAGTATTCAATTCATAGAGTAATAAAATAAACTAGAAACTACTTATGAAAAATCATAACGAGAAAAAATAGAGCATGCAGAAAATAGGTAGTGAAGAAAGTATGATTAAAGCAATGAATGAGGGCTTCTTCAGTGGTAGAGAATCTGCCTGCCAATGCAGGAGACACAGGTTCAATCTCTGCTCAGGAAGATTCTACATGCCGTGGAGCAACTAAGCCTGTGTGCCGCAACTATTGAGCTTCTGCCTTAGAGCCTGGGAGCTGCAGCTACTGAGCCCACACACCGGAAATGCTGAAGCCCACACGGCCTAGAGCCCGTGCTCCACAACAAAAGAAGCCACCACAGTGAGAAGCCCGTGCCCTGCAATGAAGAGGACCCCAGCTTACTGAAACTAGAGAAAAACCCACATGCGGAACAAAGACCCAGCACAGCCCAAAATAAGTCAGTAAATAAAATTAGCTTTAAAAAAAAAAAACTGAATACAAACATGGATCAATGGTCAGTAGCTTTGAAATTTCTGAGGACTTCAGTTCAGAGCAGATGCCAAATTAAATTTCAGACATATTAAAATGAAACAGTATTTCTAATCTAGAAAAATATAGGTATTTATCAAATATATAAGAGGAAAATGACTTTCTAAACAAATCCAATTTATAGAATCACAAAAGAAAATATCTAGACTTAACAAGCATAAAACAAACTTGTAGATTATGTACATCAAAATTAAAAGGCTGAAAATTCTACTTCTAGTCAAAATGAAGTAATAGGGACCAGATTTCCCCTTTTACCCTAAACAATTAGAAAATTGGAACCAGCATATGAAACAATAGCTTTCAGACATTGAACAACAGGCAATGAGGATTGTGATCTCTGAGATAACAAACAAGGTGAACCCTACAATCATAAGCTTTCTGCCTGTAAGCAATTTCTAAGCTACAGTACAGGGAAGAAGAATAAAATCTCACAGAGTGTAGTGGTTCCATTCATTTGAGGAGATATACATCAGACTTAAATTTCAGTGATCAACAACACAAAATTCATTATGTTTGCTACCCAATTAAAAATTTCCAAGCCTGCAAAGAAGCATATAATATAAGCAGGAGAAAAATCAATTCAAAGAAACAGACCCCAAAGTGACAGATAATGGAATAGCTAACAAGGAGAATAAAATAGGTATAATAAATGCTGTCCATATTTTCAAGAAGGAAGATGAACACTTGAACATATGGAAGAAAGGAAAGATGTATTTTTTTAAAGGAACTAGTATTAATAGTAGATTAAACATAGTAGAAAATCACTTTTGTCAATTTCAAATTCTTTACCAAGTGAAGATATCTTTTTAAAACCATGATTAAATACTTAGACAAAGACTGTTGAGAGAATGCATAAGAAATAAGATTTTTTGACACTTGAAATTCAATCAATATAGTTCACCATAAAAAGTAAAATGATAATGCAGAAAAGACAAAATTTAACACCCATTCATAACATTTTTTAAAAACTCTCATAAAATGAGGGATTCCCCTAACTTTTCTCAAAAAACCAGATATCTCAAAGAACTATTGATTTCTTTGATTTTCTCTATTTTTCTATTTTACTCATTTTTTTCTCTGTTCTTGATAATTTTCTTACTTCTGCTCGAGACTTTATTTGATTTTATTTACCTAGTCAGGTGGAAGCTGAGTAAGTGATTCAAGACTTTNATCTCAAAGAACTATTGATTTCTTTGATTTTCTCTATTTTTCTATTTTACTCATTTTTTTCTCTGTTCTTGATAATTTTCTTACTTCTGCTCGAGACTTTATTTGATTTTATTTACCTAGTCAGGTGGAAGCTGAGTAAGTGATTCAAGACTTTATTTCCAAAAAAATCATTTAGTGCTATGAATTTCCAAATATACTTCAGCACCATCCTACACACTTTGATACACAGTGCTTTCAATTTTTCTTCTCCCTTTAGATTTCTTTTTTGTCCCATGAGTTATTTAGAAGTATGTTATTTTGTCTTCATATATATGGGAATTTTCCAGATTTCCATTATCAGTTTCTAGTTTAATTATCCTGCAGTAAAAGAACATATTTTGTACAATTTTAATCCTCTTAAATGTATTAGCACTTATTTAGTATCACAGAATAAGGGATACTAAGTTGGTAAGTGTTCTATATGCCCTAGGGGAAAAAAAAATGTGGATCTTGCTATTGTTGGATGGAGCACTCTGTAATGATCAGTCAGGACAAGATTGAGAATGTTAGACCTGGAGTCTTATTGATTTCTGTTTACGTGTTTTATCAAGTATGAACAAAGTAAATGCATCTCAAATTACAATTATAATATATATATTTAGACTGTTATATCCTCTTGATGAAACGACTCATCATTATGAAATTATTTTTATCTTTGGTAATATTCTTTGCTCTGAAGTCTACTTTATCTGATATTAACTTAGCCACCCTAGCTTTCTTCCCACTGGTGTAGAATAGCATATCCTTTTATCTTTTTCAGTTTTAACCTCCTTATGACTTTATACTTAAAATAGATTTCTTGAAAAAACAACGCATAATTCTTATTTTTTTAATCTAATCTATTTCTGTCTTTTAAGTGGGATATTTAGACCATTTAAATTTGATGTGATATTTTTAGACAGTAGATAGTTTTCTGTTTGTACAGTCTGTTCTTTGTTCTCTTTTTCCATCAGTCCAGGATCACCATCTTTCATTATCCCATGTCTCATATACTTAAAAGCCACTATTTTGTATATTTGCCTATTTTTCTTCTGGTTGCTTATTTCAGGTAGGAGAGTGAATCTAGCTTCTGTCACTCTATGCTGTCCAGAAGTGGAAGTCCCCAGCATTCACTTAATACACAAAAATTCTTATTATAAAAATCTGGAGAAAAGGGCAATGCCTATTAACAGGTGAAAAGATAAGCAAATTGTAGGATGGCCATATAATCAGTGATAAAAAAACAAACTTCTGATATATACAAATATATAGATGAAAGCACCATACTAACTGAAAGAAACTAGATACACAAACTCCTTACTGTAGGATTCTATTTATATAAAAAAGGAAAAAATAAAATGACAAAACAGAGAAGTGGTTGTCAGGTATTAAGGGTAGAGGGAATGGATTGGCTGCAATGAGACACAAGAAAACTTTGGGGATGAGGAAAATGTTTTATATCTTGATAGCATGAAAGTGAAAGTCACTCAGTTGTGTCTGACTCTTTGCGACCCTGTGGACTATACAGTTCATGGAATTCTCCAGGCCAGAATACTGGAGTGGGTAGCCTTTGCCTTCTCCAGGGGATCTTCCTGATTCAGGAATCGAACCAAGGTCTCCTGCATTGCAGGAAGATTCTTTACCTGTTGAGAGCTACCAAGGAAGCCCCTTGATTGCATGGTGGTTATATAATAATACATTTGTAAAAACTCATTAAATTGCACACTTTAAATTGCTGAATATTATCTTAGGTAAATTATANAGGAATCGAACCAAGGTCTCCTGCATTGCAGGAAGATTCTTTACCTGTTGAGAGCTACCAAGGAAGCCCCTTGATTGCATGGTGGTTATATAATAATACATTTGTAAAAACTCATTAAATTGCACATTTTAAATTGCTGAATATTATCTTAGGTAAATTATATTTCAATAAAGCTAATGTTTTAAAGGTCAACAAACATGGTGTCAGAGAAGGAGATTTTTCCCTAAATACAACAGCAAAAAATTTTAGTATATAAAAGGTCACATCAGTGCATAAGAAAAACACTAACATATTATAGAAAAGAGGGCTACATAAATAAACAACTCATGGGAGAAGAAGGATATAAAACACTCAACGCTCGTGAGAGAGAGAGAAACCAAACATTATCAGACCTTCTGGTGGCAATATGATGTGGCACAATCTCTTGGAAAGACATTTGGGTGTCTGGAAAAGTCTTAAGTTATTCCAACTCTTTGAACTAATACATACATACATACAAATCTCTTGGAAATATTCAGAGATATAAACAGACAATTCTAAAAATGAATGTTCATAGTACAATTAGTTATTAAAGCCAAAACTAGCATGAAAAACTTGATATTTAATATGAGAAAAATATCATTACATTCAGTTCAGTTCAGTCACTCAGTCGTGTCTGACTGTTTGTGACCCCATGAACCACAGTATGCCAAGGCCTCCCTGTCTATCACCAACTCCCGAAGTCCACCCAACCCATGTCCATTGAGTTGGTGATGCCATCCAACAATCTCATCCTCTGTTGTCCCCTTTTCTCCTACCCTCAATCTTTCCCAGCATCAGCGTCTTTTCCAATGATTCAGCTCTTCGCATCAGGTGGTCAAAGTATTGGAGTTTCAGCTTCAACATCTGTCCTTCCAATGAACACCCAGGACTGATCTCGTTTAGGATGGACTGGTTGGATCTCCTTGCAGTCCAAGGGACTCTCAAGAGTCTTCTTCAACACCACAGTTCAAAAGCATCAATTCTTCAGCACTCAGCCCTCATCACAGTCCAACTCTCACATCCATACATGACCACNAAAAAAAAAAAAAAAATCAGTTGAGACAGAGGAGAGGGTTCTTTTGTATTAGAGATATAAATTTATTAGCATTCAATAACATCCAACTACAGCTATCAAAAATAGCACTTCAGCATTGATTCAGAACTGTAGGGTGCACTATCAGCATAATTAAAATGAAAGAATCTAAGCTATTTCCCCATCTTGCTTCCTTATTATTGTCTAATTGTTCAGAATGTCTGTCTGTTATGGAGACAAAGCAATTAAGCCCAGCAAGTCGCAACAATGGGGATCATAAAGAGGGGGCCTGCTTCATTAGCAACTTGGATATCAGCATAGAAAACATTAAAGAAAGAAACATAATTGTAATTGGAAATAATCGGATGGCACAGATCATTTAGCTGGGGAAGATACGCTATCTGCATTTGCAGTCTTTTTTTTTCATTTTGTGGGTCTTTTTTTCACCTGGGTTCTTTAACGTGAGTTTCATAAACATCACAGTATCACAGTTGAGGTACCAAGTGGCTCAGTGAGCACAAAATTCTTTTCCAGATAATAACAAATATCCCCTGGAAATCCAAAAGAATTGTACTTTGGGGCTGATTGTCAACTGGCGCAGGAAGAAGAGAGGAAGGGGTCAATGCTTCTGTGAAACACAAATTATCAGAATAAAAACTGTTATGTCTTTCCAGCCCCACTTTGCATAAATTCAGGGTTATCTTCCAAAACCCAAAGTCTACTCTCAGAACACAAATTTTTAAAATAGTAATCATCCTTAATACATTTATAATGCAAAAGGTTATGTTATAAACAGAAAGAACCACAGATATTTTCAGACTGGGATTGACTAAAAGAAAAAAGCTGAGGCTCAGAAAGACATGCCTCAAGTAAAAGAAGGTAGAACAATCAGACGTAGAAAACACAGGCTTTTTGATAACATAATGATAATCATAGTTACTATACATTGTATTAATACTGTGTGTTAGACATTATGTCACATGTTTCACATATATTGTATCATTTTAACACCATGAGGTACAGAAGTGATTAATTTTATGGATACAGAGATTATAACCTTCCTGAGCACCAATCTGCTCTACTGTGAATTAAAACTAAGATTTGAATGTAGTTGTGTCTGATTAAAAAGCCCATGCATGTAACTGCTCTCTCTATACCACGGGAAAATACATTAAATAATGTGTCCTGTTTTTCCTGTCGCCAAGCCAGAAGGAGAAAAGAGTGGCACAGGTAGGAAAACTAGTCAATTCCTTAGAGCAAGGATCAGCCAACCACAGTCCACAATCTGTTTTGTTTTATTTTGTTTTTTTGTAGATCACAAGCTAAGGATGGTTTTTTGTTTTTTAATGGATGAAAAGATCAAAAGAATATTTTGTGACACATAAAAATTATATAAACTCAAATTTAGTGCCTGTAAATTTGTTTGAGCCCAGCCACCATCATTCATTTATGTATTGTCTGTTGTTGGTAAAACATAATTGTCAAAGCTGAGGAATTGACAGAGACTGCATGGCCCACAAAACCAAAAATATTTACTGGCTGGCCCTGTACAGAAAAACTTGGCCAACCCCTGCTTTAGACCACACTTAGTTCACTTCAATAATAAGAATGGGGGGACTTCCATGGTGGTCCAGTTGCTAAGATTCCACACTTCCAAGGAGGCGGGGGGAGGAGGGGGCAGCCCAGGTTCGATGCCTGGTCGGGGAGCTAGACCCCACATCTTGCAACCAAGACCTGGAGCAGCCAAATAAATAATTTTTTAAAAAGAAATAGGAATATGAAAAGTTTCATATGATCAAAGTTCCATACTTCCAGGGAAAGGAGAAAAGAAGAGAGGACTAAGTGGTAAGAGGAGGAGAGAGAAAAATGGCAAGGCATGCTTAATCTCAACAGTTGAACACCGTTTCTCTACATGGGTTGTATGTGTCTCTCAGAAAAAGGGTAGAACCATTTGGTGTGCTTACTGAACTGCTTGGTCCTCCATGCTGTCAAAAGAAATACTTTTTAAAAAAATGTCACTCAAAATCTTAGTGGTAGCTGTCAGATGGTGGCTCTTAGGCTGTTAATTTTCTCTTTAGATCACAGACTTGGCCAGCAAAGTGAGTCAGGTACTGTAGCAAAGGCCCTCTTCTCTTTATACCAAAGAAACACAAGGGAAAAACCATAATAATGTTGGGCCTTGAACCCTATTATGTTCTGCCTGGAAACCACATAGATTCAGCTCCCTGTGAACATGTGGGGGAAAGATGAATTTAGCAGATGTGAAAGTGATTTGTCTACCATTGGTCTAATCAATTCCCCAACTGCTAAACTCACAGATCCTTCCCTAAATACAAGTCAACACAATGATTCACTTGGTTAAGAAAAATGAGTTAACCCTTCCATCCACCAGAATCTTTTAGCAAATGAGCTTGGATCAGTTTTATTTCACATTGAATATTTAAGAATTGCCTTGACTTCCCATACAGACTATCTATGGGAAAATTACGATGATCTGCTGACACTTGGGTTCCAGTCTGTATAACAGCTGCATTAATTTCACTGCAGGCTACTTTGTAACTCCTTTGAATGCAGACATCTTGTCTTCTGGTAAAAACCTTCTCTGAAATTGTTTGCAGAGACTTTGAAAATTTAATGTACATAAATTCAGTAACATGAGCTAAGAACAAGAAAGAGACATTGTATGGCTATATCCATGGGCATTCCAATAAACACACTCACCTTCCACATCTAGGATAGAAGACATGAATGTGCTGTTCACACATTCAGTCCTCATTCTCATCCTCATCTTAAAATGCAAACATCTCATCATGTTGAGTGTGATTCTAGTGTTTAAAGGTTCATGCTCTTCAAACCAAATGGCATCCAGATACTTGAACTGATATTCGGCTGGAGAAACAGTGTTTAATTGCCTGCTCTATGAATCAGTGCAGAAACAGTGCCAAGTGCCAGTACTGGAGGTAACACAAGCTATACTGGACTTCTTGAGTGATAGCAGGTCTATCTGCACATCTGATAATATTTCAAAGTAGTTTTCAAAGAAAATTTTGACTTAAATGCAATTTTTGCCTTATATGCTTATGTGGTTTCTAAACTTCATATAAAATGTAACTTCACTGCAGGTGTCTTAACCCGTGGAAAAACTACAGATTCATTGTGCATTGTGCAAAGTCTATTTCATTTAGGGGTGGGGATGGGAAACTTTATTCTAGCTATTTCAAAAAAGAACAATGATTCCTCCTAGAATGGCACTTCCCATAGCTTGTAGGATCTTAGTTCTCTGATCAGGGATTGAACCTGGGCCCTAGGCAGTGAAAGCACTCAGTCCAAACCACTGGACCACCAAGGAATTCCCAAGACATTCTTTGTTGATAAGTGCTACTTCAAAACAGGGGTCTGCAATTTTTAAAGTTAGGCAAATATTGCCTATTATCTTAAAAGTCACAATGCATATTAGCATTGCTATGGACTGAATTGTCTCCCCACAAATTCATATGTCAAAGCCCTAACCCCAAACATTATGTATTTGCAAATAGAGCCTTACTTGATTGGTTTGATGAGGTCATCAGAATGGAGCCTTAGTTATGGGATTAGTGTCCTTATACGAAGAGACAGACACCAGGGAGTCTACCCTCTATCCATCTGTCCATCTGTCCATCTGTGAGCACACAGCAAGAAGACGGTGATCTACAACCCTGGAAGAGAGTTCTCACTAGAAACCAACCCTCCTGGCTCCTTGATCTTGCACTTGTAGCCTCCAGAACTGTGATAAGATAAATGTCTATTATTTAAGCCACTCAGTCTATGGTATTTTGTTACTGCAGCCTGAGCAGACTAAGAAAAACATGCTGAGAAAATCCTTCAGCAAAGAAATCAATTGACCTTTATTAGAACAAGCATTTTCCACATGTAGTTGGGAGGTCTCAGCAATTTTTGCCATACCCTCATTCCTCAGTGCTCCCCAACAGTAAAGAATGCTAATATGATTATTCAGATTTTAGGTAGAGATTGGTCCCTGATTAGTAGAGAGCACTAAAGTCAGAGATATAACCACAAATGAGTAAGGCCTGATTCCTAGGACAGAGCTTCTCAAGCATGAACATGCATACAAATCACATGGAGATCTTGTTTAGATTCTGATTGAGTAGGTCTTGTATGGGGTCCCAGATTCTGTATTTCTTACAAAATTTTAGGTAATCCTGATGTTGCCAGTCTATGAACCACACGTTGGAGAATATGGTGCTGAAAACAATCTCAACCATCTTGCTCCCTGTATTCTTGTCTCTTCTTCACCTGATATGCCAGGTATTTCTATCTCCAGCAGCCAGCTAACAAGAAGATTAGGAGGAGGGAGAGAGGCCTTGAGTAGGTTTGACCTTGAGCCTGAACTAACTACTCCAACTAAGCTGTGCAAGACAGCTCCCACAGGAGTATCATGCATTAGCTCAAGTGGGAGTACTTTTGACTCCCTTTTTTTTTTTTGGCCTCTGGTATTTGAGGTCCCTTCTATAATCCCACAGTGAAAGTGGTGATCATCAAAACAGGAATCATGCCTTCTTGGGTCCCTCAGCCATAACGCCATCTTAACACAAGCAACATTCCACTCGCGCTCTTTATGCAATGCTTGCTTAAAGATGGATCACTATTTACATGAGGCATCTTTTAGCAGAGGAATATGGTACTGGAAGGCTTCCCAGGTGGTTCAATGGTAAAGAATCCACCAGCCAATGCAGAAGACCTGGGTTCTATCCCTGGGTCAGGAAGATCCCCTGGAGAAGGAAATGGCAACCCACTCCAGTATTCTTGCCTGGAAAATCCCATGGACAGAGAAACCTGCTGGGCTACAGTCAGTAGGGTAGCACAGAGTCAGACACGACTGAGCAACTAAACAACAACATGGTACCAGAAACAGACTTTCTGATGCTTGGAACTCTGTTTCTCCACTATTTTGGGTCATAGCTACCTATGTATATATGTACCTAAGCTGCTGCTGCTGCTAAGTCACTTCAGTCACGTCCGACTCTGTGCGACCCCATAAACAGCAGCACACCAGGCTCCCCCATCCCTGGGATTCTCCAGGCAAGAACACTGGAATGGGTTGCCATTTCCTTCTCCAATGCATGAAAGTGAAAAGTGAAAGTGAAGTCGCTCAGTCGTGTCCAAATCTTAGCAACCTCATGGACTGCAGCCTACCAGGCTCCTCCATCCATGGGATTTTCCAGGCAAGATTACTGGAATGGGGTGCAGTTGCCAGTACTAAGCTAGTACAGATCAAAGTTGATTTTTCAGCTGATTGAGGATTAGACTGACAACATTTCCTCTCAGATTTCACCAGGCTCTACTTCTCTCTACATGTAGCAACTCAGATCCCACAGCATCAAGGAGGGTAGTTTGCCCATCTTTTTCTAAGAAATAGGGGATCGTATGCCACATCTGCACATAAACAAGTGACCAAGATTTTCAATGTATTATTAATAGGTTAACGTTTGCAAAAAGAACAGTCCAGGGGGACCCTCTCTGTCACTGCTCAAAGAAAGAAACTGACCTCCTGGGGTATATTGACTCAACTGTAAAAATGGGGCTTTATTCAATGTCCAAATGTTGAAGGAAAATTGTTTATTTTGGAAAATTAAATTACGAAGACAAACAGAAGTATCTTCTCAATGCACACATAGCAGTTAGAAAATAATTCCTCTTTGCATTTTTTTCATCCACAAGTAAATTATCTTTGCTATTAGATGATAGTGGTGATCTCCATTGAAGAAGTGGGGGAGAGTAGGCTAGATGACCTCCCAAACTGCCTTGTATTACTTGAAACACCTGTCTAAAATAATACAGCTTGATGACTTCTGATTTTTCATGCAGAAGTCGGATGAACTGTCTATCCCAGCTCGTTAGCTGTAGAGGAGCGGCATTCCATAGACGGCTTTGGATTTGATAAATCCTGTATTATGATTTCCAGAGCAAAAAAAAAAGTGTTTTTGAAAAGTTTTAATATGCATTACACTGTTTGGGCTACACAAATCTTGGATTTAATGACAACAACAAAAAAAGTAAGGAGATACTGAAAGGAATGACAGAAATTCCTAATTTTGTGGTTCTCCCACGGGTTCTCTTTAACATAAAGATTTCCCTTGGTCATTCAGTCACCCTACATGGACTGTCATCACTTATAACTTCCACGAAGGGAAACTGAAGCATGTCAAGGTGAAGGTCTTACTCAGCTTGAGTTACAGAGCCAAACTTGGAAACTAAGAGGTATGGCTCCTTCTTGGGATGCTCTTACTAGCAGGGAGGTTAAAATGGATTTATCAAACTAATAGATTCCTGGGTCAAAAAGCAGAGGTAAGAATAACTATTTCAGAATCAATTTGATTACTTAGAAAAGTGGTCACGCTGTCTTCCATTTTGTATTTAGAAGTAGTTTAAAAGAAAATCATAGAAGCATAACTCCATACCTATGGTAACTCTTCATTTTATACAAAAAAAAAAAAAATCCTTGGGGGACTTCCCTGGCAGCCTAGTGGTTAAGACTCCATGCTTCCACTGCAAGGGGCACAGGTTTGATTCTTAGGGAATTAAGATCTCACACGTCATGTGGTGTGGCCAAAAAATAAATAAATAAAATTTAAAAATAATAATCCTTGATATTTTCTTGAGATTTATATTTTTGAAGCAATTAACACCTAGGACATGTTTGTTGTCATGTTTCGTCGCTAAGTAGTCCCTGACTCTTTGCAACCCCATGGACTGTAGCCTGCCAGACTCCTGTATCTATGGGATTTTCCAGGCAAGAATACTGGAGTGGGTTGCCATTTCTTTCTTGAAGGGATCTTCCCAAGCAAGAGATCAAACCTGTGTCTCCTGCACTGGCAAGCAGATTCTTTACCACTGAGCCACCAGGGAAGCCCCAGAACATATTTACCTATATAATAATTTATAAGGTTGGCAGAGTATGTAATAAGATGCCCAGTTTTAGAAACCATGTAAAATCATTTGTTGTACTAATGAGACACTATTTTGATCTATTATTTTTTCCAATTCTAAAGATAGTAACAGGCTACTTTGAGGAGTTGAGAAGCTTATTATCAAGAAAAGAAGGAACATTTTGGTGCATTTTCCTTTTCTGCGGCTGTTTCATGCTGCTCCAGGTGCATGTGTGTGTGTGCATAAATTTTTAACCAAACTGAGGTTTTACATTATATTGAGATGTTTCTTTCTTGCCTTAATTCCATATTAAAATTTGAACAGAATCCTAGGAAGATAGATTAAGTGAACATATCCCTATTCCTCTCCATAATTACAGCTAAAATGCCAACACTTTATATAGAAAACACATGTAAAAAGGCTCAAAACTGCGGAGAGAAGACAGACTGGCCAGGACATTAAGACCCAAGCCATAGCACGGTGTGAGCTCCCCGGGCCGTGTGCTTGCCTCATATATTCCAGACTTGGAATTGAAAAGCTACCAACCAGGACATACAAACAAGCACAAACAGACAAACAGAAAGCACCCCCCAAATCCCTGCTGTCTTTCGCCAAAGACCAGGAAAGGGACAGCTTAAAAAGAAACGAGACGTTCAGACAATAACCATTCTACTTCAGCCAAACACCACGAGAAAGACAGGGCCCCATCTCCACCCATGTCGGCAAGTATCCTACACCTGCACCCTTCTGAGGATCCCAAAGCAACACCTCTAACTGGAGTGGTATGAGCACATGAGGCTGGGAGCTAGAACCTCCTCAATGGTCAGTAACAACTGCCCCTTCATTGTGTTAGGAGACTATGTGGGAGCCTAGACTCCTACCCCCACTCAGCATTAACAAGATTCCCCACCTCTCCACTGGGGTAGTATCAAAGGCAGCTTAAAGAACAGTCAGGACCTTTGCCACTGCCCAGCAGTAACAAGGCTACTGCCCCACTGTGTCAGCGGAGGCCATGTAAGGAGCAGTAACAAGGCACTCTTGCCGGTCCCCAGGCAAGAGTTATCAGTAGAGTTCTAGCTGGGGTAACATCCCTCTGCCTAGAAGTAATGGGGAACACCCCCTTTCAAATGGCAACAAAGGTCAAGTGGGGAACTCAAACTTCTGTCCCCACCGGACAGTACAAGACAGCGTCCCCCTTCCTCTACCAGAGGGCGTTAGGGAAAAGCCAGCCAAAAAAAAAAGTTTTAGGAAAGATTTACAGTTGCATAACTTAGTATTCAAAATGTCCACGTTTCTGTCAAAAATTATTCAACATACCAAGAACCAGGAAGGTCTCAAAATGAATGAAAAGAAAAAGACAATAATTCAAGGCTGTCTCCAAGATAACAGTTATTTTAAAATTATCTGACAAAGATTTTTAATTTGATATTAAAAACATTAACAAGCAATTATGGACAAACTTGAAACAAAGAAAAAAATAGACCTCTTCAGCAAATACACAGCAAGTCTCAGTAAAGAAATGGAAGTTACTGAGTACCAAATGAAAATTCTAGAACTGAAGAGTTCAAGTGAAACTTTAAAAAAATCAGTGGATGAGGTCAATAGCAGAATGGAGGGGAGAGAGGAAAGAATCACAGAATGATAGAATAACAGAAATTATGTAATCTAAATAACAAAAAAAGAACCCCCCACCCCCTCAAAAAATGAGCAGTACCTCAGGGACTTATGGGACTGTAAGAAAAAATGTAACATCTTTTGAAATAGGAGTTGGGAAGGGTAGAGAAAGAAGGCAAAGCTGGAAAAGTATTTTAAGAAATAATGACTAAAAACTCTAAGTATGGCAAAAGACATAGACCTAAAATTCAATAACCTAAACAAATCCTAACCAAGATAAATTCAAAGAAATCCAAAACATGACACATCACAGTTAAACGTCTGAAAATTCAAAACAAAGAAAAAAGCATCTTTAAAGCATCAGGAGAGAAATTACATTTATGTGGAGGAGAAAATAATTCAAATGATAGCAGATATCTAATCAGAAATCATGGAGGCCAGAAGGAAGTAGCACATATTTAAATTGCTAAAAGAAATTTTTTGTCAATCCAGAATCCTATGTCCAGTAAAAATGTTCTTTAGTAATAAAAGGGAAATCAAGAGTATTTATTGCCAGAACACTTGTCCTAAAAAAATGAAAAAAATTTTAATTAAATTTTTTAATCTAAAGGAACTTCTCTAGACAGAAAGGAAACAGTAAAAGAAGAAACTTGGGATATCAGGAAGGCAAAAAGAAGACAGTGAGCAAAACTAAGGATAAACACATTAGTCCTTCTTTATTCTCTTGAGTTTTCTAAATTATATTTAACAGTTGAAGCAAAATTTTAAACACTCCGATGTCTTCCTAAAACTATGTATAAAAAGTATTTGAGAGAATATTATATAGAGAGAATGACAAAAGAACATATAAGGAGGTAAGTTTTCTATACTTTCCTCAAACTGACAAGACAAGGACACCGCTACACTGTGATGTTGTGTAGGTTGCATCTATTTACACTCTCATCAACAATGCATAAGCATTCCTGTTGCACATCTTTGTCAACACTCGCTAATGTCCATCTTTTTTCTAAGCCTTTCTGTTGTATCTCATCATGGTTACATTTGTTAATTAACTTGCCCATTTTCCTAAATTTGGTTGTCTTTTTCTTTGTGATTTCTAAGGTTTATATGTGTGTATATATATATATATATATATTAAACTCCAGGCCATTTGGTGATATTTATTGGAAATATCTTTTGCCATTCCCTTTTTTCACTCTACCAAGATCTTCTGCTAAACAATAATTCTTCATTTTAGGGCAATCCAGTATCTTCATTATCAGTTCTGATACAAACTAAAGCCTATAGTTTTGTTCATCCTCGAAATTGTTTTCATTATTCTTATTCTGTAGTGTTTCCGTATGTCTTCTGGAATTAGCTTCACAAGCCCTCTCCCCAAAAAGAGAAAATCCTGCTGTAAGCCCTCCTCCTTCCACTTTCTCTTCCTGGACAACTGAATCTCAAAGTCACTAGGTATTACAGAGCAAGCTACACATCCACAGTAGATGAGGTAAGCAAGCTATATGGAATGCTAGAGATGCGGGTTCAATCCCTGCATCGGGAAGACCTCCTGGAGGAGGGCATGGCAACCCACTCCAGTATGCTTGCCTGGACAAACCCATGCTGACAGAGAAGCCTGGTGGGCTACATACAGCCTATGGGGTCACAGAGTCGGATGCGACTGACGCTTAGCACACATGCACAAGCAGGGGAAGTAGGGAGCATGTCATTTTTCTTTAATTTATTTTTATAGACTATTGTTTAGAGCCATTTTATTTATTTTTAATTGGAGGATAATTGCTTTACAATATTGTGTTGGTTTCTGCCATATATCACCATGAATCAGCCATCGGTGTATGTATAACCCCTCCCTCTTGAACCTCCCTCCTACCTCCCACCCCATTAAAACAGTTTTAGATTTACAATAAAAGTGAGAGGAAGACACAGAGATTCTCCATATATTCCCTGCCTCACACATAGGGGCTGCTACTGCTGCCAAAAGTCGCTTTGGCAGTGTCTGACTCTGTGCAACCCCATAGATGGCAGTCCACCAGGCTCCGCCGTCCCTGGGATTCTCCAGGCAAGAACACTGGAGTGGGCTGCTGTCTCCTTCTCCAATGCGTGAGAGTGAAAAGTGAAAGTGAAGTCACTCAGTCATGTCCGACTAGTAGCGACCCCATGGACTGCAGCCCACCAGGCTCCTCGGTCCATGAGATTTTCTAAGCAAGAGTGGCTTGCCATTGCCTTCTCCCACATGGGGCAGCCTCCCTCATTATGAATATCATTCAGAATAGATGCACTTTTTTATACCAAAGATGATCCTACATTTATACTTCATAATCACCCAAAGTCCATAGTTTACCTAAAGGTTCACTCATGGTGCTGCACATTCAGTGGGCTTGAACAAATATCTAATGACATATCCATTATTATAATATCATAGAGTAGTTTCAGCTTCCCTGGTGGCTCCTTTTTCCTATTTGGAACCAGTCTGTTGTTCCACGTCCAGTTCTAACTGTTGCTTCCTGACCTTCATACAGATTTCTCAAGAGGCAGGTTAGGTGGTCTGGTATTCCCATCTCTTTCAGAATTTTCCACAGTTTATTGTGATCCACGACTTCCCTGGTGGCTCAGACTGTGGAGCATCTGTCTACAATGCAGGAGACCTGGGTTCGATCTCTAGGTCAGGAAGATCCCCTGGAGAAGGAAATGGCAATCCACTCCAATACTATTGCTTCCCTGGTGGCTCAGATGGTAAAGTGTCTGCCTGCAATGCGGGAGACCCGGGTTTGATTCCTGGGTTGGGAAGATCCCCTGGAGAAGGAAATGGCAATCCACTCCAGCACTCTTGCCTGGAAAATTCCATGGACAGAGGAGCCTGATAGGAGATGTGTATAAGAGACAGCAACTAAGCTGTGCAAGACAGCTCCCACAGGAGTATCATGCATTAGCTCAAGTGGGAGTACTTTTGACTCCCTTTTTTTTTTTTGGCCTCTGGTATTTGAGGTCCCTTCTATAATCCCACNGGCTATAGTCCATGGGGTCGCAAAGAGTCGGACACGACTGAGCGACTTCACTTTCACTTTCAGAGTAGTTTCACTGCCCTAATGATCCTCAGTACTTTGCGTATTCATCCTTCCCTCTCATCCCCATCCCCTACACCTGGCAACCAATGATTATGTGGCCGTCACCATACTTATATCTTTTCCAGAATGTCATAGAGTTGTAATCGTACAGTATGTAACCTTTTCAGATTGGCTTATTTCACTTAGCAATATGCATTTAAGTTTCTTCTGTGTTTCTTGTGAGCTTGATGGTTCATTTCTTTTTAACCCTGAGTAATATTCCATTGTCTAGACTAACCACAGTTTGTTGCTGTTGTTATTCAGTCACCAAGTCGTGTTCAACTCTTTGCAACCCCACGGACTGCAGCATGCTAGGCTTCCCTGTCCCTCACTATCTCCCGGAGTTTGCCCAAGTTCATGCTCATTGCCTCAGTGATGTCATACAGCCATCTCATCCTCTGTCGCCCTCTTCTGCTTTCCATCTTTCCATAGTTTATTCACTTACTAGGTGATGTCATAGTTGCTTCCAAGTTTTGGCAAGTACAGATAAAACTGCTTTTAACGTACATGTGCAGGTTTCTGTGTCAGCATAAGTGTCAAGTTCCTTTGGGTAAATACTATGAAACAAAATTGCTAGATCCTCTGTTAAAACTATGCTTACTTCTACAAAACATGTGGGCTTTTCATCTTATGAATACTGTGCATTGTATACCTGATTGCATTTCCCTTTTTGTTTTGTCTATTTGGCAAGTCAAAGCTGACTAGGAAAGCCAATTTTAGCCATGTTGTACTGATGTGTATCATTTTTACTTATGGCATTTCATAATTCTTTTCACATAATTTTGCTTTTTTATTTTCTGGAACATATAATAACTGCAGGTTTCGTTTTGTAAGAAACTACAAAATTAACTTCCAAAGTAGCCTTAACATTTTGTATTCTAGGCAGCAGTGTATGAGAGTTCCTATTGCTCCATATTATCACCAGTATTTGGTGTGATTAGTGTTCCAGATTTTGGTCATTCCAATAGATTTGTAGGACACAACTGAAGCGACTTAGCAGTAGCAACAGCAGTAATAGTATCTCGTTTTAATTTTTATTTTCCTGATGACATAAGACATGGAGAATCTTTTCATATGTTTATTTGTCGCCTGCATATCTTCACTGAAAAGGTGTTTGTTAAAGATTTTGGCCCATTTTTTAATCTGGTTATTTCCTTATTGTTGAGTTTTAAGAGTTCTTTCTAAACTTTGGCTAACAGTCCTTTATCGGATATGACTTGCAAATTTTTTTTCCCACTCTATGGCTCATTTTCTAACTCTCTTGATATGATTTATTGTTTTTTACAGGACAGAAGTTTTAATTTTAATGACGTTCAGTTTATCGATTATTTATTTCATGGATCACCTCTTTTGGTGTTGCCATGCTTGTTGTATAGTCTCCATTTGATAATCTTACTGACATACTTCAAGATCTGATTTTCCCATGTGTGTTTCTGCTCTTTCTTTCTCATGACAAATTTTCCTTCTCCTTGTTAACCTTATAGCTTTAGTATATATATATATACATTTGCAAATATTTTGTACATCAGTCAGTTCAGTCACTCAGTCGTGTCCGACTTTTTGCGACCCCATGGACTGCAGTATGCCAGGCTTCCCTGTCCATCACCAATGCCCAGAGCTTACTCAAACTCAAGTCCATCAAGTCAGTGATGCCATCCAACCATCTCATCCTCTGTTGTCCCCTTCTCCTCCTGCCTTCAATCTTTCCCAGCATCACAGTCTTTTCCAATGAGTCAGTTCTTCACATCAGGTGGCAAAGTACTGGAGTTTCAGCTTCAACATCAGTCCTTTCAGTGAATATTTAGGACTGATTTCCTTTAGGATTGACTGGTTGGATCTTTATATAATACTTTATACAATGAACTTCATCTATAGAAACATTGTATAACCTAGATTTTTCGTATGTTACTTCAAAGAGGTTTTGCAATTGTTTCTGCTGAGTCCAAAATATTACCAGCTCAAAATGACTTTAAGCCTGTGAAATCCTGTATCTTCCAGATAGTTTACATTCAAACCCTCATTCCAAATTGAGCAGACCAGTAATTATGGTATCTCTTAGAAATATTTTATTTTCTGAAAGTGAAGTCAGTCAGTCACATCTGACTCTTTGCAACCCCATGGACTGTAGCCTACCAGGCTCCTCTGTACATGGAATTTTCCAGGCAAGAGTACTAGAGTGGGTTGCCATTTCTTCCTCCAAGGGATCTTCCCAACCTAGAGATCAAAACTGGGTCTCCCACATTGCAGACAGACACTTTACCATCTGAGCCACTGGGAAGCCCTATTTTATTTTCTAGACAATACTTAGAGTGAGACAAACTATACTTTGACAATATAAAGACATTTTTCCTGGTCTACCCATTAACTGGAATCCAATTTTATTCAAAGCATGAGATACTACACCCTACCTAGAATGTAACTTATTCTTCTACCACACATGGATACTAAAACCTAAGCATCACAGTTACAGAGATCAAAAATCCCCACTTCCAGCCACATCCCAGGGCCTTCAGTGCTCCTGCTTGAGATTCTTTGTTTCAAAGGCTTCTTCAGTTTTATCCCCTACAGATTTCTCTTACATTCTTACAAGGGCAGCTATGCACTTAAATATATTGTTTAAGCATTGTTACATTTTCTCCAGGTGTTTTATAACAGAAGATTTCCAGTTAACTAATGCACACATCTTAGTAGGACTGGAAATCCTTTAGTTTTTCTCAGCCTGGGTTCCCTTACCTAACATGAGTTAATAAGACAAAATATATACAATTCACATCATATAGGTGATCAGTAAGAGAAAGCCACTATTTGTTTACTCCTTCTATTATATTAGGTTGGTGCAAAAGTAACTGCAATTTTGCATTGTTGAAATTGGCCATTTGATATTGGAATATGTTCTGAAGTAAATGTGGTTATGTTTTACATCATTTTAATGCACATTTCATACTTGGTGTTTTTTGCTAATGAATTATTACTTGCTATTTATTTTATATTTTAGACTATGGAAATGACGTTAGACAAAAAACAAATTTGAGTAATTTTCTTATTCAAGTTCAAAATGGGTCATAAAGCAGCAGAGACAACTCACAACATCAGCAACGCATTTGGCCCAGAAACTGCTAATGAACATATAGTGCAGAGGTGGTTCAAGAAGTCTTGCAAAGGAGATGAGAGCCTTGAAGATGAGGAGTGTAGTGGCTGGCCATCAGATGTTGATAACAACCAGTTGAGAGCATTATTGAAGTTGATTCTCTTACAATTACATAAGAATTTTCCCAATAACTCAGTGTCAATCATTATATGGTTGTTTGGCATTTGAAGCAAATTGAAAAGGTGGAAAACGCTCAGTAAGTGGGTGGCTCATGAGCTGACCGCAAATTTTAAAAATCGTCATTTTGAAGTGTCATCTTTTCTTATTCTACGCAACAACAAAAAAACCATTTCTCAATTGGATTGTGATTTGCAACAAAAAGTGGATTTTATATGACAATCAGGGACAACTAGCGCAGTGTTTGGACTAAGAAGCTTCCCAAAGCCAAGCTTGCACCATAAAAAGCGTCATGGTCACTGTTGGTATGCTGCTGGTCTTATACACTACAGATTTCTAGTGAAAAAGAAAAGTGAAAGCCACTCAGTCATGTCTGACTCTTTGCAACCCCATGGACTATATAGTCCATGGAATTCTCTAGGCCAGAATACAGGAATGGGTAGCCTTTCCCTTCTCCAGGGCATCTTCCCAACCCAGGGATTGAACCCAGGTCTCCCGTACTGCAGGCAGAGTTTTTACAAGCTGAGATGTACTAAAAACTGCAATGCCTGCAACCAGCATTGGTCAACAGAAAGGGCCCAATTCTCCTCCATGACAACACTTGATCACACATGGCACGACCAATGCTTCAAAACTGAATGAATTGGATTACAAAGTTTTGTCTTATCTGCCATATTCACCTGACCTCTAGCCAACCGATTACTTCTTCAGGTATCTTGACAACTTGTTACAGGGAAAATGCTTCCATAAACAGCACAACATAGAAAACGTGTTTGAAGTTTGTTGAATACCGAAGCATGGATTTTTACGATACAGGAATAAACAAATTTATTCCTTGCTGGCAAAAATGTATTGATTGAAATGGTTCCTATTTTGATTAATAAAGATGTGTTTGAGCCTCGTTATAATGATTCAGGGTCCAAAATCATAATTACTTTTGCACCAATCTAATAGATAAGCTCTTTAATATTGATACGTAGCCCTGAACATAAATCTCTATTCATTCATAATTATCTTTAATAATTATGGTTAAATGCCAAGAGATATCGTTTCTAAGTCTACAGATACTTTCACATTGTACAGCTTTTAATATACACTTTCGAGTTCTCCTCCAAAAAAATTTACCAAGCTGCATTCCTACTAGCAATGTAGTTCAATGCCCATTTTGTCCTATGTTGTCACTAATACAGGCTAATATAATTTTCAAAATGCTTTCCAAATACATTGGTAAAAATAGTACTCTGGTTTAAAACTGGCAAACCTTCCATTGCTACTATAAGGGCTAAATACTAATGAGGGGTATTGATTATAGAGTTCCCAATGGAGGAAGACATGCTCTATGATCCAAAAGTATACCTAAATGTATACGAAGGCAACACATGAAACTTGGAGGCAAGGTTTAGAAAATGTGAAAAGACCTCTTGCAGTTGCAGAAGGGAAAGTTTAGAAAGTAAAACCAAGGTGGTGCAAATTCCTGGGACATGTGCCTTTACTCCCATTTCTATACTAATCAGACCTGCCAAACTGATCGCAGGACTCCTCTCTGAGCTTAGAAACAATCTCAGTACCCTTCTCAATACAGTACTCCAAGTAGCAATTGATTACAGTTGGCCCAGAAGATAAAGCTTCTGTATTCTCCTTGATTTAGATAATTATCACTTTCAGGCCATGACAAGATGAAAATATAGATATAATTTAATGTTGCTTTGTATTTGAACAAATATAGTTTGTAGCTGAATATCAACGCTAGTCTTTGAGAGGATTTGTTCACACAGCACAGAATCAGGCTCATTATCACTGCTGGAAAATTCTCCTTTCTCAGGGCAGGACAAAAGGAACGAAATAATACCCGGAGTCCAGGAGACAATCTGAACAACAGTACCTGAGTTTCCCAGAGTGGGCTCCCAGAGGGAAGAAAAATACAATCAGAGGATCTCCAAACACCATCTGACCTTTAGCAATGACTATTTATTTCCTTTGTGAAAACAAGAGGAGGGAAGACAGGGAGTGAACATCTGCTTCTGTTGTCTCTCTCTTTGACCTGGAAAGCTTCAGGTCACAGTTACCAGAACTCACCAACCTCAAATACTCTCGAAACAAACAAACAAACTGAGGGAGTACTCAGATGATTCCCAGACTCTGAAGACTCCAAATGCACGGAGAGTTTATTTTTCACCTCAGCATCAGCTGCCCCTGGAGAGGCACTCCCAAGAGGGAACCTGAAACAGAGGTGTTCTTGGGAGAAGGTTTCTTTTTGGTCTGAGACTAAGGTTTTCTGACAACAGGCTGAAGTGTTATCTAGTTAACTGCTACACAAGGGACCCAGCTGGATCACAGTCATTAACAAGCCAATATGACAACATTAGAGTCTCCCTCTCCCCTATTTGTTCTTCCACTTTTATTTAGTATCTCATCCCACAGTGCTACTATATGGATTGTCTGCAGATGTAGTGTTAATACAGTAAACCAAATGACCAATATATTAGGTTGGCCAAAAAAGTTCATTCAGGTTTTTCCATAAGATGGTACCAAAAAACTCAAAATGAGCTTTTTGGGAAACCCAGTATCATAAAATTTAACGAATACCAAGAGAACTTTCCCAATACAAAGAAATAGGTTTATCATTCTCCTTCATCTAACCTAAGCATTTATAAAATTAGCCCAGCCTATACTTGCTCGTTCTTTGAGCCAATCAGATCACGTCACAACCTGTTTTTCCCCAATGCTGGCAGTATTCACTTCTATTACAAGCAAAATCCTTTATTCTAGCATATATATCTCTAGTCACGCAAGCTACACCCTCTCGTTACATTTTGCTATGTATGATTATACAGGTACACATGCACACGCACACACACACACACACACACACACACACACACACACCTCTCTTGTCAGGTCCTGCTGTTTATTATGTCCCACATGTAGCCAAGATGGGGCCATAATTCCCTCCAGTGGGATGGGGAGAGCTTTTAGATGGTGAGGGCAAGGAAAGGCACAGAGACCCTCAAGATGAGGAGGAGTCTGCCCTCTGTGTGCATTATTTTAAAAACAATCAAAACTTTATGATGAAAAGATTAACACTGTGGAGTGTAACTCCTATATTTAAAGAATGTCTTCTAATACTAAAGAATCACTTTCTCCACCTTAACCCTCAAGTTTAATTTTTAAAGGCCCCTTTCTATTCTTAGCATCCATTGCCCTCCAACACATCCAGGTAAACACACACACACATACATTTCCCTAAGCTAGAAAGTCCCCATCCTTATTTCTCTACCTGAAAATGTCCTCTTTAGCCTTCTTTCTCTGGTTAAGCACTCCATGAAAATGTGGACTGAGCCTGGGTGACTTAGGCATTTCCCGGTAATGTTCCTTCTGTAATCTACTACAAGCCACCTGTCTACCTTTCTACTGCACTGTGTGTGAGCTTATGATCTTGCTTGTGATATTCCTTTAATTCTGATCTTCCTTTCTCTAGCATTTAGCCCACTGTTAGGCACTTGGATGGTATGGATTAAATTTTTCTGCATTATTAGATGGATGAGTCCTCACAATGGTATCATGCCCTAATATCAGCTAAGAATCTTAGAATATGAGAGTGGCCAAGATGGTGAAGTAAAAGGACCCTGAGCTCAACTCTTCTCACGACCACCCCAAAATCACAACTAACTGCAGAACAAGCATCAGCAAAAAGGGCTGGAACTTACCAGAAAAGACATTCTACAACTAAAGACATAAAGAGGGAAACACAACAAGATGGATAGGAAGGACTCACAATATAATCAAATTCCATACTCCCCAGGTGGGTGACCCACAAACTAGAGAATGATTATATTTCAGAGGTTCTCCCACAGGAGTAAGAGTTTTGAGCCCTAGCCCAGCATAATGAAGACAAGCCCCCAGAGCTTGGCTCTGACAGCCAGTATGTCTTAAATGCACTTCCCCCACAGGACTGGGGGAAATAGAGACTTCATTCTTAAAGGATGCACACAAAATCTCAAATGCCCTGGGACCAAGAGAAAAAGCAATAATTTCAGAGGAGCCTGAACCTGACCTACCTGCTGGTCTTGGAGGGTCTCATGGGAAGGTAGGGGTGGGAGGAGAGGTAGCTTACCCTAGGGACAAAGACACTTATGGCAGAGGTATCAGGGAGTATTCATTGGCATGAACTCTACTGGCAGTCAAAATATTGGATCCCTGGCACCAAGACATGGCCCCACCCAACAGCCGGTAGGCTTCAGTGCAGGGATGTCTCAAGCCAAACAACTAATTGTGTGGAACAGAGCCTTAGCCATCAGCAGACAGGCTGCCTAAGGTCTTCCTGAGCCCACAGCTGCCTCTCGACAAACCCCTAAACATGCTCCTGCTCATCAGAGGGCCAAAACCCAGCTCTACCCACCAATGGACAAGCACCAGCCACTCTTGCCAGAAAGCCTAAACAAGCCTCTAGACCAGCCTCACCCACCAGGAAGCAGATGACTGAAGCAAGAAAACTATGATTCCACAGCCTGCAAAGTTCATAAACACAGGCTAGACTCTACACCTAAACAAGTTGGCCCCTGGCCTTTGGGTAACATGAGAGAAGTGCACTCTTGGGATGCATGGGATGTCTCCTACAGAAGGCCATTTCCCAAATGTCGAGAACCATGAATAACATACCACATACATGAAAATACAAACAGCTGGAAGAATCGATATTGTGAAAATGACTACTACCCGAAGCAATCTACAGAGTCAGTGCAACCCCTATCAAATTACCAATGGCATTTCCCACAGAATTACAACAAAAAATTTTACAATTTGTATGGAAACAGAGAATACCTCAAAAATCCATAGCAATCTTAAGAAAGTAAAATGGAAATGGAGAAATCTGACTCTCTGACTTCAGGCTATACTACAAAGCTACAGTAATCAAAACAGTATAGTACTGGTGGACAAAAAATATATAGATCAGTGGAACATAATAGAAGACCCAGAGATAAATCTATTCTCCTATGGGCAACTGACCTATGACAAAGGAGGTAAGAATATACAATAGAGAAAAGATAGCTTCTTCAATAAGTGACACTGGGAAAACTGGACAGTTACATAAAAAAGGAAGAAATTAGAATACTCCCTAACACCACATATAAAAATAAACTCAAAATGGGTTAAAGATATAAATGTTTGGCCAATAACAATAAAAATCTACCTATAAAAACATAGGTAGAACACTGACATAAATCTCAGCAAGATCTTTTTTTGACCCACCTCCTACAGTAATGAAAATAAAAACAACAATAAATAAATGGGATCTAATTAAAATTTTTGCATAGCAAAGGAAACCATAAACAAGATGAAAAGACATCTCTCAGAAGGGGAGAAAATGTTTGCAAACAAAGCAACTGACAATGGATTAATCTCCAAAATACACAAACAGTTCATGCAGCTCAATATCAAAAAACAACCTAATCAAAAACTGTGGGAAGACCTAAATAGACATTTCTCCAAAGAAGACACACAGATGGCCAAGTGACACATGAAAAGATTCTCAATGTCACTAAGTAAAAGAGAAATGCAAATCAAAACTACAATAAGGTGTCACTCCACACTGGTCAGAATGGCCATCATCAAAATATATACAAACAATAAATGATGGAAAGGGTTTGTGGAAAAGGGAACCCCCCCCTTACACTGTTGGTGGGAATGTGGAGTGGCACAGCCACTATGATGAACAGTATGGAGATTCCTTAAAAAACTAAAAATAAAACCAGTATACAACCCAGCAATCCCACTCATGGACATATACCTGGAGAAAACAAAAATTTCAAAAGACAAATGCACCCTGTTTATTGTAGCACTATTTACAATAGCCAGGATATGGAAGTGACCTAAATGTACATCAACAGATAAATTCATAAAGATATGGCATATAAAAATACAATGGAATATTACTCAGCAATAAAAAAGAGTGAAATAATGCCACTTGAAACAACATGAAAGTACTTATGAACTACTATATTAAGTGAAGTAAGTCAGACAGAAAAAGACAAACATTGTATGACATCACTTATATGTGGAATCTTATAAAAAGTAATTCAAATAAACATATTTACATAGCAGAAATAGACTGATAGATATAAAAAACAAACACAGTTACCAAGAGGGAAAGAAGGGATGAAGGATAAATTAGGAGTTTGGGATTAACATATCAGTTCAGTTCAGTCGCTTAGTCGTGTCTGACTCTTTGTGACCCCTTGAATCGCAGCACGCCAGGCCTCCCTGTCCATCACCAACTCCTGGAGNAAATTAGAATACTCCCTAACACCACATATAAAAATAAACTCAAAATGGGTTAAAGATATAAATGTTTGGCCAATAACAATAAAAATCTACCTATAAAAACATAGGTAGAACACTGACATAAATCTCAGCAAGATCTTTTTTTGACCCACCTCCTACAGTAATGAAAATAAAAACAACAATAAATAAATGGGATCTAATTAAAATTTTTGCATAGCAAAGGAAACCATAAACAAGATGAAAAGACATCTCTCAGAAGGGGAGAAAATGTTTGCAAACAAAGCAACTGACAATGGATTAATCTCCAAAATACACAAACAGTTCATGCAGCTCAATATCAAAAAACAACCTAATCAAAAACTGTGGGAAGACCTAAATAGACATTTCTCCAAAGAAGACACACAGATGGCCAAGTGACACATGAAAAGATTCTCAATGTCACTAAGTAAAAGAGAAATGCAAATCAAAACTACAATAAGGTGTCACTCCACACTGGTCAGAATGGCCATCATCAAAATATATACAAACAATAAATGATGGAAAGGGTTTGTGGAAAAGGGAACCCCCCCTTACACTGTTGGTGGGAATGTGGAGTGGCACAGCCACTATGATGAACAGTATGGAGATTCCTTAAAAAACTAAAAATAAAACCAGTATACAACCCAGCAATCCCACTCCTGGACATATACCTGGAGAAAACAAAAATTTCAAAAGACAAATGCACCCTGTTTATTGTAGCACTATTTACAATAGCCAGGATATGGAAGTGACCTAAATGTACATCAACAGATAAATGCATAAAGATATGGCATATAAAAATACAATGGAATATTACTCAGCAATAAAAAAGAGTGAAATAATGCCACTTGAAACAACATGAAAGTACTTATGAACTACTATATTAAGTGAAGTAAGTCAGACAGAAAAAGACAAACATTGTATGACATCACTTATATGTGGAATCTTATAAAAAGTAATTCAAATAAACATATTTACATAGCAGAAATAGACTGATAGATATAAAAAACAAACACAGTTACCAAGAGGGAAAGAAGGGATGAAGGATAAATTAGGAGTTTGGGATTAACATATCAGTTCAGTTCAGTCGCTTAGTCGTGTCCGACTCTTTGTGACCCCTTGAATCGCAGCACGCCAGGCCTCCCTGTCCATCACCAACTCCTGGAGTTCACTCAGACTCACGTCCATCGAGTCAGTGATGCCATCCAGCCATCTCATCCTCAGTCGTCCCCTTCTCCTCCTGCCCCCAATCCCTCCCAGCANGAAATGATATGTTCAAAGATTTCTTGAACACAGACAGATAGACAAGTGCTTGGTGATGAGCAGAGAGGAAGAAACTGCAAACCAGAAAAAGTCCAGAGCTGGCTGAAGCTAAGGGGAACTAGACACGTATAGCAGAGGTTGCTGTGCGGTGCTTAGTCATGCAGTCGTGTCCAACTCTTTGCGACCCCATGGGCTGCAGTCTGCCAGGCTCCTCTGTCCATGGGGATACTCCAGACAAGAATACTGGAGTGGGTTGGCATGCCCACCTCAAGGGGATCTTTGCAATCCAGGAATCAAACTCAGCTCTCCATAGCAGAGGATGAGTGGTGGGAAATAGAGCAAAAACAGGCCGATCAACAGCCAGTGCCCCACCCACGCAATGCTAAGAATTTAACCACCCACTTTCTGGTCCAAAACCTCAAAAAAGCACTCTAGAGAAATTAGAAAAAAAAAAAATCTGAGGAGAATGAGGCTAGCTGGCAAGAATATCCAGGTTTTAAAAGAGGAAAGGAAGGGGATCAGAATATGCCATTCCAAAACACTCCACTTAAGGATTACTTTGAGCTAAAGGCAACTGAGACACAGCAGATGTAGAAAAAGCTCTCTTTTTTTCTCCCTTTCTGTCTAAAAGAAGGGTATAAATTTCCATTTGTCAAGGCAACAATTTCCTTTTACAAAAGTGTCCCAGGTCTCTCTCCCACACCAGGAAGGGAAAACTCATCACTGAGAATGGTACCAACTTGAATCTACATAAACAAACTTTACCGATATAACCCTTGTCTTCCATTTTGTGTGCCAAGTCACTTCAGTCATGTCCAACTCTTTGTGACCCTATGGATGGTAACCCACCAGTCTCCTCTGTCCATGGGATTCTCCAGGCAAGAATACTGGAGTGGGTTGCTATGCCTTCCTCCAGGGGATCTTCCTAACACAGGGATCAAACTCACATCTCCTGAATTGGCAGGCGGGTTCTTTACCACTAGCACCACCTGGGAAGCCTTTATCTTGCATTAGTTTCTACCATAAATTTACTTTCCCACAATCTCCCAACTCTTGGGAGCCCAAATCTCTTTTCTCATTGTCTTGTCACATCTCCATAATCTATCACTCTTTGTTAAAATGATAGGAGATCAGCTCTCAGGCCTAACCACCCTCTGGGGGCTTTCACTTCTGTGAAGCCCCCTGCCATGTATTAATGAAATGTATCAATATCAAATGAAGTCTGCATGCCCTTTCACCTATATATCTTGTCTTTTGTCAGTTTAATTTGCAGAACACCAAAGACGGAACAGAAGAGAATAGAGAAAAAAGTTTTTTCCCCTTTCCTGAGATGCAATAAAAGGGATGTGACATGATTCAAAGAAATAAAGTATTAGGAGTTGTATTTTTCGGCCTAAGGAGAAAAGCTGCCTCAAACAAGCAACATTCCCACCACTTTTGAAAGGTTCTCCAAACAGGCAACCGATCTCCCCACTCTGGGGCCTTTTCATCCACTTCCTCTCTTTTTTGTAAGCATTATCTTCAAGAAGTACCAGTGAACATTAACAAATTTAGAATGAGATGAGTTCTCAGACATACTCCATCTTACCCTGCCTGAGACCAAGATGATGTGACGTGGAAAATCTACACAGTGGACCGTGACAGAGCTGGGGTTTTGACTCCTAGTTCATTGCTAGTTTAAGTGGGGCAGTGAGGTGAAGGCGTCATATGGAGTCCAGAAGCACTAAAATCTTCTCTAAGAAAAAGAAATGATCCTATATATAAAATTCCAAACACACATAAGGAAAGATCTGATGTGAGTTTATACTCCCTTGAAAAAACTTCCACCAAATTCATTGAACCAAAGAAATGTTTCCTTCACTTGAAAAATAATAATGTAAGAGCCCTTCGCATGTTGTTCATGGCCACAAAGCCACCGTTGCTTGAATAGATGTGATTCACAGACTTTCATATACTTGAGTAGAGAGGAACAGAATTTGTCACACACACACACACACACACAAAGAAAAAGTATATAGAAAAAAAGCTTAGAAGTACTCTCTTTTTTCCTTTTTTTTTTTTTTTTGACTTGCAATGAATCAAAGATGTGAATTAACAAAGATTCTCAATCACAGTTCACAAAGTATCAAGCCTGGTGTGTCAGAAGGCACTCTGATTATTAAGACTAGCCTAGAATGAAGTGCAGCTCCCCATACATCTCAAAACTTCATTATCTTCTCTGGTCCATTGTTTTCATATCTAAAAATTGAGGGAATTGACTAACCCAGATAATTCTAAGAGTTTCCTTAGTTCTTCCCATTTCTAGTATTCTATATCATTACTCCTCATTTTTACAGTTTATCCTTTTATTCCTGTAAGCATGACCATTAACCTTTGCAAAATGCGCTTGTATTAAAAGTGAAGAACATCTAGAACTGAGATCTCTTGGCCAGTAAAATGCAAACTGTGAGTGTCTGGCCTTCCTAATGGAATAAGGAACCAGACTGGGCTAGTCAAAAGCTGTGAAAACTTCATAACCCAAAAGAATGTGAAAGTTGGCACCAAGAAGAGACATTTAGAAGCTGATGGAAAACCTTAGAGTAAACTCCCAAACAATACTTCTGGATACATAGTCATTTGTCAAGGGAGAACTATGCTCCAAACTGGGAATAGGACCCAGGCTGGAAATCAACTTGATTTAGCAAATTTTATTAAGTGTTGATATTATGCAGATCTCTGTGCTCAAAGCTATGAAAGATACTGAAAAGGTTCAACTTGGCCCCCATCCCTCAGTTCATAGCACAGCAGTTTAGTAATTAGGAGCATGGGCTTTGAATTCCTTCCTGACTTCACCTCTTGCTAATCTTATGAGTTTAGCCAAGTTACTTAATCTTTCTAAGCCTCCATTTTCTCATCTGTAAAATGGGGGTGATAATAACAGAGGATAATGCACCTCAAGCACCTTAGCACAGTGTCTCAGACAGTGAATTTTCAATAAATATAAATGTACGTGTTATACAGGTTATAAATGCTATAAACAGTAGGCAAGGCCAAAAAACAAAGATAATAAAGTCAAAGGCAAGATGCAGTAAATGTTGAAGGAGTGTGAGTGATGTGATGACCACAGGACATGAGGCAGACTCAGGTGTTTTTCACGGTTAGGAGGCTAACTTACCAATTAATTAATGAATATGATGTGTTAGGTTACACTCAGAGAAAATGATGATCCATGGAAGCCCAAGAGAATGAAAACTAGCCTTCACTCCTTTCCTCTTGGGCTTCCCAGATGTCTCAGTGGTAAAGAACCTGCCTGGAAAGCAGGAGATGTAGGTTCGATCCCTGGGTAGAGAAGATCCCCTAGAGAAGGCAATCACAACCCGCTCTAGTATTCTCACCTGGGAAATCCCATGGACAGAGGAGCCCAGCAGGCTACAGTCCATGGGGTCACAAGGAGTTGGACATGACAGCGACTAAACAGCAGCAGCAGCAACCCATTCTCTTATCGGTATGTTTGTTCCTATATGTAGCTCAGTTCAGCCAGACTGATATCAGATCTGTTCCAATCCAATTTTCCAACTGCTAAATAACTACTAAAATAGCTAATACCTTATGAAGCAGCTATCACGAATAGTCCCATTTTACAGTTGCAGTAAGCACAGAGGGTAATCAACAAAGGTCATGTAACTAGTCATATAACCAAGAGAACCTTGTCCAGAGTTTCACGATCCTAGTGCCTAGAGGAGTGATGAGCACGTAGTGGATACAGTATAGATGTGTTGACTGAACGAGCTGAGAAACCTGGGGTTTGCACTCAGCACTGTGGGGCTCCCCCGCTACACCCACTCCCTTTCTTGTTATCAATGACTAGTAATGTGTCTCAGCAACTGCTTCCAAGCCTCACTTGAGAAACTACAGACCTTAACGTTTTGTTAAAGGTCAATGTTCATTAATAATTCCCTCAAAAGTTAACAGTGTGGGACACATAGTTTTGAACCATTAGACAACTGTGACTCCCTTTGCCTAACAAAGCAATAAAGCTATTTTTTTTTCTACTTCAGCAAAAATACTGTCTCTGAGATTCAATCTGGTGCCAGTGCAGAGGCCAGATTTCAGCATCAATATCCACCCCTTGATTACTGTTAATATTTCCATTTTTCAAGACAGGAAACAGAGGCAAAGAGGACTTTGGTGGGAGAGTCAGTGTTCAGATCCAGGCAGTGTGATACCAGAGTCCATTCTAAGCACCTTAGCACATGTTACACTTCCTTCACGATTTCATTGTGGGCATCAATCAAGTTGACTTTCCATCCCTGACCGGAGAAGTAACAAACAGTGTGTCTTTGCTCCTCTTAGAATAAATCTTCGTGGTGAGTCCTCAAGCAGTGACTTTTGGGGGACAGCTAGGCTGACCCCAATCGTAAAACTAGATTCCAGTGGGAGGAAGGAACTGGAGCCAACAGGGAGTGATGAATGGGTGGGGTATTGGATGTGAGAGGAGCAGCATGTGAGTGACAGCAGCTGCCTGGTTCATCTTTTGCCTGCCTCCTCTTCTTGTAGAATACTCACCCTACTACATTTTAATGAAAGGCTGATTTGGGCCATGATTTAGTGGGTTCCTTAAACATGCGTCTTGCAGAGACAGAAACGTGCCTGCAAAACTTTACTTCTCCTGACCTTGGAAGTTCAAAGGCAGAGTCAGGCTCCTCCCTGCAGCACTGTAGGCAGTTGCCTAGGAGATGGGGTTTCAGTGGGCAGGAAAGACGCTTTCCTGGGGAAAAGGGGAGGGGGGACGCCAACCCTTTCTGCTCTGTGAAGCCAGAAACCCTCAAAGAAGGGGAAAATAACTTTTATTCCATAATGACAGATGGGGCTTATATGCAAAAAATTGCATGAGAGATGAAATATAGTGATTTCAATTCACATTAAAGAGGAAAGAGTTATTATCAAAGCATTTCCTGAGAGGCCCTGTGAATAGAAGCCAGGAGACAGGGAGGAATGGGACTCCTACAGATCTAGAAGGGAGGAAGCCATCCCCTTCCACAAATGAGGTCCCAAGCACCTCACCTTCAAGACTCACACCTTGCCTGTGTGTGTTCCCATAAGGGTTCCATGCCTGAGACTCTCTCCTGTCTTATTATGCAAACACCTGCTCATCCTCCAAGACCCTATGTGAATATGTCTTTGCGTATCTTCCCTCACCTTTCTATCTGGCTCCTTCATTCCTGCCCCCATTGCACTTTGTACATCCTTTAATCATCTTATTGATACTAAATTTTTAAAGGAAAAAGAGAAGAAGAAGGGGAAAAAAGAGAGGAGAAGAAAGGCACTATTTGCTTTATTTCACATGGGAATTATTGTGAAGAGGTAGGTACTATTATTTCCAAATTACCTTTGACTAAACAGCCTTTAGACCAAAAATTCTTAAAGAGATGGGAATACTAGACTACCTGACCTGCCTCCTGAGAAATCTGTATGCAGGTCAAGAAGCAACAGTTAGAATTGGACATGGGACAACAGACTGGTTCCAAATTGGGAAAGGAGTACATCAAGGCCGTATATTGCCATCCTGCTTATTTAACTTATATGCACAGTACATCATGAGAAATGCCAGGCTAGATGAAACACAAGCTGGAATCAAGATTGCAGAAGGAAATATCAATAACCTGACATGCAGATGACACCATCCTTATGGCAGAAAGCAAAGAAGAACTAAAGAGCCCCTTGATGAAAGTGAAAGAGGAGAGTGAAAAAGTTGGCTTAAAACTCAACATTCAGAAAACTAAGATTATAGCATCTGGTCCCATCATTTAATGGCAAATAGATGGGGAAACAATGGAAACAGTGACAGACCCTTTTAGGGGACTTCAAAACCATGCAGATGGTGAGTGCAGCCATGAAATTAAGACACTTGCTCCTTGAAAAAAAGCTCTGACCAACTTAGACAGCATATTAAAAAGCAGAGACATTACTTGGCCAACAAAGGTCTGTCTAGTCAAAGCTATGGTTTTTCCAGTAGTCATGTATGGGTGTAAGAGTGGGACCATAAGAGAGTTGAGCACTGAAGAACTGATGCTTTTGAACTGTGGTGTAGGAGAAGACTCTTGAGAGTCCCTTGGACTGCAAGGAGATCCAACCATTCCATCCTAAAGGAAATCAGTCTTGAATATTCATTGGAAGGACTGATGTTGAAGCTGAAACTCCAATATTCTGGCCACCTAATGCAAAGAACTGACTCATTGGGAAAGACCCTGGTGCTGGGAAAGATTGAAGGTGGGAGGAAAAGGAGACAAAAAGGTTGAGATGGTTGGATGGCATCACCAACTCAGTGGACATGAGTTAGAGTAAGCTCTGGGAGTTGGTGATGGATAGGGAAGCCTGCTGTGCTGCAGTCCATGGGGTCACAAAAAGTCAGACACAACTGAGCGAATGAACTGAACTGAAACAGCTTTAGAGAGGCTAAGTAACTTGCCAAGGTCACATGTACAGAGCAGAGCCAAGACTCCCCCTGGGGCCATCTAATCAAATCTGGCTTTAAGCTCTCTTCCCTGTTAGATGTTATCATTCACTGCTTTCATGGTCACTTTTTCTGGTAGACCATGAGCTCTCTCCTTGAAGCAGCAATTCTGATAAATCTGTTGTTTCATTTCCCACTGTGTCCAGAACAGTTCGTGGCGTAGACTAGGGAAAGATTTGCTGAAAGGAGGAGAGAGAAAAAAGAGGAAAGAAGCAAGGAATAAAAGTGATTTGATGAACAAAGAGATGGCAAGTGGCAAGGGGATATGTGCCTCCACTCAGCGTGTGCAAGTAAAGTTATCCCAGTGAATCCACAAAGTCCTGGAGCTCTGTTATGAGCTCTGCAAAGACAGACACAGTCAGGCACAAGCTGTAAACTGCAAACACGGTGGCAGGATCACATTAACCTTAAACAGGGCCTGGTATAGATTATACCTTCTGTCTGCTACAAACACAACTCTTCAAGGATATTACTAGTAGTTAGGGCAGTCTTGTTCTAAGGGGAACACTATTTGTTAACGGTCACTGAGCCAGACCCATTCAGTGCGCTTAGGGCAATGATTTCCAATTGCTTTGCAATTCTAACAGTCTAGCAGTGCTTGGCCTCAGGATAGCGGACCCCCATCTTTAACAGCACTGTATGGCAAGCATTTTATCAGTATCGCTGCTGCCGATTACCCACATAAAGTCAGCTTGTTGCAAGATTTCAAATGATGCTGAAATGTATAACTTATAAAGCATAAGTTTCTCTGCCTCTCTCTCAGCTTCCACTTTCTCTCTCCCTTGGAGATAACCACAAAGAACCACTGACATACACTAATAAATACATACACTTTCTACAGAGAGAATACCAAACTATGTACAGTCCTAGAGTCAGCTTTTCTCACTTACCAGTTCTAGACATCTTCCCATGTCAGTTCAAAATCTTTATCATTCTTGTTAGTATCTGTATCATACTTCACTGTGGAGATGTATCTTTATTTAACCATTCTCCTATTCATAGGTATTAGAGCTGGTTCCATTCTTTTTCTATTAACAAGGTTGCAATAAAGGTCTCTCTTGAGATGTAGATGCTGATGTAGATGACATAGACAAGATAGTATATATCTGTATATAGATGATACAGATATATACCTTTGAATCATATGCAAATAATCTGTAGTATAGGTTTCTAGGGTGAGACTATAAGCATGCATAACTAATTTTTATATTAATAGATATGACAAACTACCCTTGAAAAAACTGGACTAGTATATACTCCAATCATGTACTATACATGATGAAAAGAACACTTTGGAGACTGTGATCCTGGCAAAAAACTTTTCTTAGGAGCTTTGGTTTATAGTTTGTTATAAAGCAAGAATGTCTCTAAGATTCCAAATCTATGTGGAATGGGTGGGAAGTGTTAGAAAATCAATTTTAAAATTGTTTCTCTGTGATCATAACCCTAGGATACTGGAAGAATTCAAGCGAATCCCAGAGGTGCCCCTCATGCCACTCTGTTCCATGTTTAGAAGGGGTAGGAAATATTCTCCTTTCCTACTTTGCTCATTCCTCAATCCCACACACGATCTTGCTAACGTGGGCTCATCAAACCCTGGGGCTATAACCCCAGATGCCTGCAGTGGCCACAAAGTGAGGGCAGGAACAAAGGAGGCCAGGGTAACCCAAGACGAGCAGATCCAAAATCCCTACTGTTAAACTGCAACACAGCGTTGAGCATTTGGCTCCCATGTTTTTATGCCAACTGGCCAAGAAGAAACTAACTTACTAGAAAGAAGATGGCAAGAGTTGTACAGGATTTCCCTGGTGGTCCAGTGGTTAAGGCTTTGCACTTTCACTGTAGAGGCACAGGTTCAGTCCCTGGTTGAGGAACTAAGATCTCACATGTCTTAGTGTGGCCAAAAAAAAAGAAAACACACATACACTTGCTGCAAAACAAATGCTGAATGCTATTTTTAAAGAGAAGAGGAAAAAAAGAAAAACATTTTTAAAACTTGCTCATTATTTCAGCCACAGGTAGAACCTATCAGTCAGGTTTCACTTGCTTGGTTTTAGCATAAATTGCCTGGCTCCTGGCCCTGGAAACCTGGAACCATTTCACTTGTGGCATCTCTTACTCCTCCCCAGCACCTCCATCATTTTCCCAAGCTCATTTTTTACTCTGCTGCTGAAGAGGAGAAAAAAGGTTCATTCATGTAGATAATAAATGAACCCCTGACTTTGGAAGAGGGCCAATTAGTGTGCATTATCACTTGGGCTAATGAGATCTGAGTAGTGCTGCCCATGCCCAACACGCCTAATCAGAAATTTAAATTAGGAAGTCCCACTCTCTGTGATTAAGGAGATATTCACTGAAACACTGCACTCCTAATTCCTTTGTATTTCCATTCACCAACTCAGTATCAAATGTTTTATGACACTGAAAATATGCTTAGTTTAAAAGGAACAGATGCCCAAATCTCCTTGCACTCGTTTAGAGAGACAACCTTATTTTTCTTTATCTGGGGTGTTATCAGTTAGGATTACACACAGACACAGAGACACACAAGTGATTCTACTGGATTTGGTTGAAATTGTTTCTTTATGAGCTATATAAACAGAGCTTTAACAAAAATCCCACCACCATGGCGGAAAAGAAAGGGGTTAGACTTGGGAGGGGCTAGAAAGGTATATGGCTAATTCTAGTACCATAAAAAAGTCCTTCTTTTATTTCAACAATCATTCTGGCAGGGAATAAGGTACCCTTGAATAATCTAACAAAACTTTCATAAACTTCTACTCTATGTCTGACTCTTTCAGACACTGTTGCACGGTAATGGTCCTGTCTAATATATTAGAGATCAGTTTCTGTACAGACGTTTAAATCTGTCTCAGTCGCTATATACAAAAAGGCCTTACACAAGACCTTACGCTTAAGGACTCTAAACCTAAATTTCATCTCTTATAAAGTAGATCATGCTAAAATTAACAGCCCCTCTTCATTAACAGGCACCATCAAGAGAGTGAAAAGACAAGCCACAAATGTGGAGAAGCTATTTGCAATGAACATAGCAACAGCAAAAGTCAAATATACAGAATGTATAAAAATATCCCCAGAACAAACAAGGAAAACATAACAATCACATAAACATGGCCAAAAGTCTTTAAAGAGACACTTTACAAAAAGAAAATCTAAACGGCTAGTAAATACACAAAAAGATGCTCAATCTCGTTAGAAATTAGAGAAATGCAACCCACTGGAAGGCACACCAGATGAAATCCTGAGATACTAACTCACACATCATGATGGCAGTGGGAAAAATTCTAGTCATACCAAATGGTCATAAGAATGTAGAACAGTGGAATACTTACACACTGCCAGAAGAGGTGAATTTTGTAATAATCACTCTAAGCATTTATTTGGCATTAAACTTGAACTGTTGAATTATTTGGTAACAAGCTTGAAGATGGGCATGCTCCATGACCCAGCAATTTCCAAATGTGCTCTTAAGTTCTTGAAAATGTATACCAACATTCAATACATGTTTATAATAGCAATGGTTACAGCAATAAAATTCAGGAAGCAACCTAAATGTCTATCAGCTGGGCTTCCCTAGTAGCGCAGATGGTAGAGAGTCTACCTGCAATGTGAGAGACCAGGGTTCAACCCCTGGGTCGGGAAAATACCCTGGAGAAGAGAATGGCAACCCACTCCAATATTCTTGCCTAGAGAATTCCATGGACAGACCTATCTAGTCTAACTAGAAAACTGATATTTTATGATTTATTCACACTGTGAAGTACTATGCAGTAGGGAAAAGGAGTTAAAGGTACAAGTACAACCCAATGAGCCTCAGGAGCATAGTGAAAAACAACAAAAGCAAACTGTAGAATAATTCATATGGTATGATTCTATTTACACAGTGTCTTAAGATATGCAGAATTAAATCCCAAGTCAAGCCCAACAGTTTAACTTCAAAGATCATCACTTGTAAACTCAAGCCTGTAATCTTCAGTGGAGAGTAAGGGCAAGTGGGAGTAGAACGAAGGGTTACAGAAGTGGCTACAAGCGAGCATCCATCCATGAATTACTTTGACCTCATATAAAAGGACACTCCAGAGGTGTCTGTGGAGGAAGTCAAGTGCACAAGAAGGCTGAGAGAAGAGACAGCAGCAGCTCGCATCTCTACAAGTCATGCCTGGTAGACTGGCTTCATGGAGTTTTTCCTGCTGCTCTGAAAAGACAGCTTAATACTTGGAGCCCATTAACCAGAGCTGAAGCCAGCAGGTTCTTCCCGGCCAGCCTCCATTGTGCCTTCAAAGGCCAGGCAGCTAGAAGCTGTTAGCTTGTGCCCACTCTGTAAGTCCCATGTCAACACTGGCCTGAAATCAGGAAGCCACCTGGGCATAAGAATTCCTCTTTCTCTTTCCTAAGGGGGAAAAATGGAGAAGAAATAAGCGGGTATGCAGCACCAACAATGGTATAGCTACAACACACAGGATCATATCTAACCCACGCTGCAGCCCTGTGCAGCAGTTAAGATTATCCCCGTTGATCAATGAGGACATCAATGCTCAGAGAATTTAAGTAACTAGCTTATGGCCACCCCACTAGAAAGTGCCTAGATTGGCATTTAAACCTAAGCCAGCCAGCATCACAGCCCCATAACCATTCTTTTAGGTATCAAAAAATACTTCCTGCAGCCTAAAGCTGAAGGCCATGTTAAACAACAAGGGTGGGTGGTCCAGTGGATATGGAAGACAATCTAGAAGAGTATAAAGTGTCAAAGTAACATCTACTACTGCAACACACGGTTCCGTGCTACTAGAAAACCAGCATCCCCAAAACACCCCAGTTGGAAGAGAGGAAACACACATAAGATTTTATTATGAGAAGGAGTTCTGNATACTTCCTGCAGCCTAAAGCTGAAGGCCATGTTAAACAACAAGGATGGGTGGTCCAGTGGGTATGGAAGACAATCTAGAAGAGTATAAAGTGTCAAAGTTACATCTACTACTGCAACACATGGTTCCGTGCTACTAGAAAAACAGCATCCCCAAAACACCCCAGTTGGAAGAGAGGAAACACACATAAGATTTTATTATGAGAAGGAGTTCTGAGAGGAGGCAAGAGAAAACCAAGGGCTGAAAAAAGAACAAAAATGTAATAAAAATTATGGGTCTCAGAAAACTCTCATCCTAANCAGCATCCCCAAAACACCCCAGTTGGAAGAGAGGAAACACACATAAGATTTTATTATGAGAAGGAGTTCTGAGAGGAGGCAAGAGAAAACCAAGGGCTGAAAAAAGAACAAAAATGTAATAAAAATTATGGGTCTCAGAAAACTCTCATCCTAAACCTTGTTGAGACCAGAAGTCGTTAATCTCTCGATTCAGATCGGGGTCATGGTACCAGCACTGGGCTTTCTGCCCCAAATCCCTCAAAGTAAATTCAAGCTCCTCAGCTCAGTCCCATGCCTTTAGCCTGGAGAAGTTAATAAATTAGCTATCAAAGGCTGCTTCTGTCTCCCTGCTCACCCGATTAATGATAATCTACAGGGGATGAACAATGTTCAGGCTGACGCCAGTGGAATGCTAAGGGAATTCCAATTAATTCCTCAGATAGCAACTCTCCTTTGACAAGTTCCTCTGCAGAAAGACCCTGCATCTATTTCAGCCAAATGAAGCTCCTTTAAAGGCAACCCTTGCCTTATACTGGGCACTGTGTGTGAACCAGTCACAGCAATGAGGGGTCTCCATGGAATAGGAAGGCAGGGGCAGGGGTGGAAGGCTCACTGCCTACCTCCTGCCCTGGTACCTAAACTCACCCAACATCTCACTTGTTTCCATGTACAGCTAGTCTTCTTCACAGCTCTTACCCCAAATACGACTGTTTCATTTTTATACCCTGAGCCAGATACTGTGGGGCATTGGATACTGGTTAGGAGAGCTACTTTTAGGATGAGACTGCCCTGACTAGAAAGCAGGCTCTGCCTTTTACCACCTGTGTGGTGTCAAACAAATTGCTTACTTCTTCTGAATCTCAGTTTCTTTATCTATAAAATGGTTACAATAATAATAACCCTATTCACAGACAGATAGAAGTGGACAAGAATGGACATTAACAATTTTGATTATTATCATTCTAGTTACCTTATTTGAGCTAGTAAGTGGANCTATTTATTTAGCTGTACTGGGTCTTAGTTGTGGCATGTAGGATCTTTAGCTGCAGCATTCCAGATATTTCAGTTGTAGAGAAATACTACAAAGTCTAGAGACAGACTACAAAGTCTCAGGGGTGACTTATGGGATTTAGTTCTCTGACCAGGGATGGAGCCCTGTCCCCCTGCACTGGGAACTTGGAGTTTAAGCCACTGGACCATTAGGAAAATCCTAAAAGGTAAATTTTAAAATCTGGATCTTTACCAGTATCTCAAGGCAAAAGAAATAAAAGCAAAAAAATTTAAAATGGGACCTAATCAAACTTAAAAGCTTAAACACAGCAAAGAAAACAATAAAGTAAATGAAAAGACAACTACAGACCGAGAGGAAGTATTTGCAACTGATACAACTGATAAGGGATTAATTTCTAAAATATACAAGCAGCTCATACAACTCAATATTTTTAAAAAACTGATCAAAAAATGGGTATAAGGCCTAAATAGATATTTTTCTAAAGAAAATATATAGATGGCTTCCCTGGTGGCTCAGACGGTAAAGTGTCTGCCNATTAATTTCTAAAATATACAAGCAGCTCATACAACTCAATATTTTTAAAAAACTGATCAAAAAATGGGTATAAGGCCTAAATAGATATTTTTCTAAAGAAAATATATAGATGGCTTCCCTGGTGGCTCAGACGGTAAAGTGTCTGCCTGCAATGTGGGAGAAACTGGGTTTGATCCCTGGGTCAGGAAGATCTCCTGGAGAAGGAAATGGCAACCCACTCCAGTACTCTTGCCTGGAAAATTCCATGGATGGAGGAGCCTGGTGGGCTACAGTCCATGGGGTCGCAAAGAGTCGGACACAACTGAACGACTTCATTTTAACTTTATTTCAACAGGTAAATGAAAAGATGTTCAACATCACTTATTGTTAGAGAAATGCAAATTAAAACTAAAATGAGTTATCACCTCACGCCAGTTAGAATGTCCATCATCAAAATGTCTACAAAAAGAAAATATTGGAAAGGGTGTGGAGAAAAGGGAACCCTCCTACACTGACAGTGGGGATGTAAATTGGTGCAGCCACTATGGAAAACAATATAGAGGCTCCTTCAAAAATTTAAACTAGAGTTACCATATGATGGTTACCAGCAATCCCACTCCTGGGTGTATATCTGGAAAACTTTCTTCTAAAAGAAAAATTATATATATATACACATAAAGTCCTGGCTCAGGAATCTTCCTTAACTCCTTCTACAAATGCCTTCATATTATGAACATTATAAAACTCAGTAAGATGCCTGGGTGGGAAAGAACATTTTTGTTTAGATTCATTTGCATCAGTCACTTAAAGATTATTTTTAATCTTTGGGTAAATTATAATAAGTAGTGCTTTCCTAAGAATAAATCCGAGACTATTATAACAACTTTTCTGAGAAACATTAGAGAAATATGAGAGAGACTAAATGGGTGATGTATACTGAAGCTTAAAAATTGATGGTAATTTTTAAAGCCTATTTATTTTTAAAGGGCCATAAGAAAAATTCATCAATGGAAAATAAAATAAAAAGCAACTGAGTTGTGCAGTAAACTCTGAAAAGAAAGGATGAAGAGGTAGCTAATTAGTTTTCTGGTCTACTCATATAAACTAGAGTTTACTCATGGCACTATAATACAAGAAGCATATCCAATAGTATTCTTTAGCCCGAGTTAGGAAATCAGAAGCCTCATAGTTCAGAAATCCACTCAGATCATCATGGTTACTGTGTGTCTTGCATCCTTATATGGCATTGTAAGCTTCTTATCCTGTATGATAATGATGGAATCGTGCATATTTCATGGTCACAGTGCTACTTACTGAGCATGAGTCACCAGGAGCTCACTGCCAAAAGTAACTTGAGACTATGACAGCAATATAATTTTTCATTTAATCTTGATTTGTAGGATATTATAAAACTGGCAAAAAAAAGATAAAGAATAGAAATCTGTTCTAGAACTGTCACTTCTCAAGGGCATGGTAGGGCAGGGGCAATAAAAATATCTATCAAGATAATAAGGAATTATTAGAAAATCATACTGAGAAGTTCCCATGTGAGAAATGGTTGAAAAATTAGGACATAAGGAATATTTCTAAGCTAATAACATAAATAGGGAATGGGAAATATTGGAAGTGGCTTGAGAAGACAGTGTGGAATTGGCACTTCATCTGAAGTTTCAGAGCATAGAGATGGCTCTTCTTAATAAGAGGTTAGATGTGAAAACTGTAGATGTTAAATATGATCCCATCTATGCTTGAGGTAAATTATTTAATAAAATTACTGGGCTGCTGTGGACAATCTAAATTAGAGATAAGTAGAAGTGTATACCATTTAACATAATTAGAAAATCACTTCATGTAATTCTATCAATAACTCACATTCTTGTGCCTTTTTAAAGGTGAGAGAAATCAAAAGCTGAAGTAGGACAGTAGAGCATCATTATCTATATTCACTCAGAGCCCAAGCCCTAGCACATCAGAAATGGATGCTATTACAGAACATGTTTCTATCACATAATCATAAATGCAATAAATAAGTTCTGGGAGTAGAGCTAGAGCCCACTAATGGAGAAGATTCTTTGGGTTGAGAGGAAACATGGTGGTATTCTCTAAGTTCTCCTCAGTGAAATTTGGGTAAGCATACTTGTTAAGAGTTCATAACAGAACAGACATCCTACAAGCAAGCCTTTTTCCCATACATATCTCACTTGGCCAAGTGTCACATTGATGAGTTCACTTCTTCTGGGCTAGGATGTAAGTGTGTTTCAAATCAAGATCCCCCTCTCTCAGGAGAGACTGAATGAGAGAGATGTATTAAGAGATTCAGTATTATGTGTTCAGCAAGGTGTTCAGCTATGGAGAGTTTAGTGCTTGCTACTTATTAAGTGTTCCTAGGACGAGACCAGGAGTATCAGCACTACCGGATGCTTATTAGAAATACAGATGGCTTAGGCTGTATCTCAGAAGTATTGAATCAGAATCAGCATTTTAACAAGATCTCCAGGTGATTCATAAGCACATGAATGAGGCCTTACTCTAAATTTCTTGAGAAAAATTTTCTTAGCTATTCAATGTTTTTATCCTAGATTCCATCACTTAGAGAGAACTCAGTATCATTTGCTATAAGAATGAATGAATAAATAAATTAGTGATTCTCTTCAGTGTTTACTTTAATTCTCTGTGAAGATACTAATCATTATGACAAACTGTAAGTATAATTCAGGCTTAAGAAAATTTGCTGAGTACTTGAAATGAGCAATGCATGATGCCAGGATTTAGGGGCTATAATGATATACAATTCTTTTAAAAATATTAAGATATACCACAAAACATGTATTCTAATTAAGGATTATATGTCTAATTATATGATAAATTTATTGAAATTTAGACAGAAATAAATATTTAAATCATATATGTGTTAGTCGCTCAGCTGTATTGTACTCTGCAACCCCATGGACTGTAGCCCACCAGACTCCTCTGTCCATGGAATTCTCCAGGCAAGAATACTGGAGTAGGTTGCCATTCCCCTCTGCATGGGAACTTCTCAACCCAGAGATGGAACAGGAGTATCCTACTTCTTTTGCACTGCAGGCAGACTTTTTTTACTGAGCCAATAGGGTGAGCCCAAAGGGTGTGTTGCCTCCCTGTCTGGAAATCAAATCCCAGTCTCCAGTGTGAGAGGTGGGAATAGTCACCACTGTACTAACAAGGATGGCTTAAATAGTATAGGACAACAACAAAAAAGGCACCAAGTACAAAACAGATTACAAGGAACACAAACTCTGATGGAGTTTAGAAGAAGAAATCATTTACTTCTACACAGGCAGACAACAATGCTGGTGTCGTTCAGTCCCCAAGTCGTGTCCCATCTTTTGTGACCCCATGGACTTCAGGCAGTATGCCAAACTTCCCTGTCCTTCACTATCTCCCAGAGTTTGCTCAAATTCATGTCCATTAAGTCAGTGATGCCATCCAACCATCTCAGCCTCTGCGGCCCTCGTCTCTTCTTGCCTTCAATCTTTCCCAGAATCAGGGTCTTTTCCAATGAGTAGACCCTTCCGTCTTGGGTGGCCCTAAATGGCATGGCACATAGTTTCACTGAGTTAGACAAGGCTGTGGTTCATGTGATCAGTTTGGTTAGTTTTCTGTGATTGTGGTTTTCATTCTGTCTGCCCTTCTGGTGGATAAGTAAAAGAGGGCTGATGGAAGCTTCCTGATGGGAGAGACTACAGGGGAAACTGGGTCTTATTCTGATGGTTGGGGCCATGCTCAGTAATCTTTCATCTAATTTTCTGTTGATGGGCAGGGCTGTGTTCCCTCCCTGTTGTTTGGCCTGAGGCCAAACTCTCCACCCATGCCTCCCCCTAGATTTCTGCACACTCACTGGCAAGTCTGGGTCAGTCCCTTGTGGGGTCACTGCTCTTTTCTCCTGGCTCCTGGTGTGCACAAGGTTTTGTTTGTGCCCTCCAACAGTTTGTTTCCTCAGTCCTTTGAAAATTCTGGGACAAGGGCTTTCCTTGAGGCTCATCTGATAAAGAATCCACCAGCAATGCGGAAGACCTGGGTTCAATCCCTCGGTTGGGAAGATCCCCTGGAGAAGGGAAAGGCTACCCACTCCAGTATTCTGGCCTGGAGAATTCCATGGACTATATAGTCCATGGGGTCACAAAGAGTCAGACATGACTGAGTGACTTACAATTTTCACTTTAACTTGGAAGTTCTGTAATCAAATCCCACTGGCCTCCAAAGTCAAATCCCCTGGGGGTTTTTCAGTCCCTTTGCTGGATCCTCAAGTTAGGAAATCTGTTGGGGGTCCTAGACCTTTCTTAACAGTGCAAGAATCTCTTTGGTATAATTGTTCTGCAGTTTGTGGGTCACCTGCATGGCAGCTCTATGGTGGGGCTAACGACAACCTCCTCGAAGAGGGCTTATGCCACACACTGGGTGATCCAGGTCTGCTGTGGTCAGAGTCCCTGTTCCCATGGCAGGCCACTGCTGATCATGACTCCACAGGGAGACACTCACACACTCAAAGGCAGGTCTGGTTCAGGTGTGACTACACCAAAGCCTTTGACTGTGTGGATCACAACAAACTGTTCAGTTCAATCGCTCAGTTGTGTCCAGCTCTCTGTGACCCCATGGACTGCAGCACACCAGGCTTTCTTGTCCATCACCAACCCCCAGACCTTGCTCAAACTCATGTACATCAACCATCTCATCAACTGTTGTCCCCTTCTCCTCCCGCCTTCAATCTTTTCCAGCATCAGGGTCTTTTCTAATGAGGCAACTCTTCCCATGAGGTGGCCAAAGTACTGGAGCTTCAGCTTCAGCATCAGTCCTTCCAATGAACACCCAGGACTGATCTCCTTTAGGATCGCCTGGCTTGATCTCCTTGAAGTCCAAGAGACTCTCAAAAGTCTTCTCCAACACCACAGGTCAAAAGCATCAATTCTTCAGTGCTCAGCTTTCTTTATAGTCCAACTCTCATATACATAAATGACTACTGGAAAAACCATAGCTTTGATTAGATGGACCTTTGCTGACAAAGTAATGTCTCTACTTTTTAATATGCTGTGTAGATTGGTCATAAATTTTCTTCCAAGGAACAAGTGCCTTTTAATTTTTAAAGATTTATTTTAAACAATGGGAGTTTGTGCTCTGACACAGGAAACTCAAACCAGGGCTCTGTAACAACCTAGAGGGGTGGGAATTGGTGGGAGGTAGGAAAGAGGTTCAAGAGGGTAGGACATATGTACACCTATTACTGATTCATGCATTCATGTATGGCAGAAACCAATGCAATATTGTAAAGCAATTATCTTTCAATTAAAAATAAATAAATGTTTAAAAGTACAAGAACAAAAATAGAAAAAAGATTAGAGCTATTTTATAACTATATCAGTAGTCACAGAGCTTAAACTTAATCAACAAAATCCCAAATTAGACCCAATTTTATAACTCCAGTGTATTTCATCTCTGACAAGAGACACTCAACGAATTGAATGTGTTGCCCTAACCAAATCATATCTGACTATGTCAAAACTCTATAACCAGTTTTCTGTATAGGTTTTCTCTTTCTACCTTTCTAAAGGACATTTCATTTGGCCTTCTACCTTTCAGGTATCTTAACCAATATTGGTAAAAAGCAATGCTCTTACAGAAAGCCAAATAACACTAAGATTTTTCCACCCTTCACATAAATCTCTGTGCAACATTGTGTATGGAGGTACAACAAGCATGGGATAATTGTAAGTTGTGCATACAATGTCAGAAGGCTATTATTGTCACATTCTGAAGCCAGTGTTTTCAAAGCATTTTTTTTACAAAGTCAGTACAAGTTAAAATAGAACTCCAGCTTGGCTCCACATAAATTATGGAGTTGGTCAGTCATGGAGATAAAATTACACTTAGAATTCCCACTGGCATTGTAAGAAGTGAAACTGAAAAGGTATTTTCATATTGAATAACAGGTGTTCCAGATTCTTAATGTTGTTTTCTGAATTAAATCCAAGTCATGAGTTTAAAAGAAGCCCTCTCAGAAGCCTGAGAGTTACTGCAGTTGTTTAATAAGTTTCATATTTTCTACTAAGGAGCAACCATGGTTTGACAGGATCTGGCTCATTAAGGAATAATTATATTGTCTGTGATCTAATTTGAGTTCTAAACGCATGTCTGCATTTGGTTCCAATATTTTTAATCCTAATTTAATATATCTTGCATCCATACTGGCTGTGAGGTGAATTTGCATCATATTTGGCATTTTCTTTAATTTTCTATCAAGATATATATATAGCTTCAACCAGAAATCATACACATACTGAAAATAATGTCTTTTTAACAATGAAGCTTCTAATTTTTTCTAGGTAGGTTCAGATCTCACTCGGCATTACCAATTTTTGAGAAAATTAAAGAATTATTAAATTATTACTCAAGATGCTGACATCAGCCCTTGACTTACAGTGTGGAGATCAGTTTTTCTTATGATCAAAACAAATTACAACAAAATTAGAGGGAAACATCTATCCACACTGCAAAGAGAAATTACCAGAAAAGTAATTAACTTCGAACCAGAACCAAGAAGAATCATGTGGTTATGGTCTAAACTGTATCTTAAGAAATATTAATTTTATACCATTTCTGCTCTCATTATGTCACTTTATCAAAAGGAAATATTTAAAAATGGAAAATTAAAGGGTACCTCCAAAGAATTACAAATCCATAACTCTTTCTCACAGGAAAGAGCAGATAAAATTCATTGACCTATTCCAAGAATAAAAGAAGAAAGGAGTAAGAATTAGAAAAGGAATTTCTGATTCTCAACTAACAAGTGAAAAATCTTCCACCTGTTTCTAAAGTTATTTTTTCTGGTTAGAATAAGAAATCACATCAAAATGATTATTGATGTATGGCAAACCCAATAGAGTATTGTAAAGTTAAATTAAAAAATAAATAAATAAATAAATTTATTAAAAAAATAAAATAGACAGGAAGAAGAGAGTATAGAAAGTATAAAGAACAAGATTGTAGGGCAGGTAAAGTACCATTTTAATGACTAACACAAAAGTCAGTTCATCTACTTCAAAAGGTAATGGGTGATCAGAATGTTTTTCATTCAAAATCTTATTAAGCAGGCAACACATTTATTCATTTTCCTAGGCAAAGGCTTTTAACACAACTGAATTTATTATAGGTATACATTTAATTTATCTATCTTCTTAATTAACCTTCAGAGCAGAGATAATGTTTCCAAACAAAACATTAAAAATTCAGTTCAGTTCAGTCACTCAGTCGTGTTTGACTCTTTGCGACCACATGAACTGCAGCACACCAAGCCTCCCTATCCATTACCAACTCCCAGAGTTCACCCAAACTCTTGTCCATCGAGTTGGTGATGNAGATGGGTAAATGAGACCTCCCCCATGCTGAGTCAAAGTATCTGTGGGCCTGAAGCATCTCCGGTTTGCCTGAGGTAGACAAATGTTCCCATCTTATCAGTGGATTTCTTTTCTAATTAAAATGCATGAACTTCTGCAAGCTCCAGGTGCCCAGAGGACGTGAGGCAGGATGGGAGGAGGTGAGCAGTGAGCCACAAAACCATCTCTCTTGTTTAAAATCCAACCAGCAAAATGATCATTGCCTAACAGTATGAGCAAAGATCCTGAATAAGAGAGCAGGAGAGATCTCTATTAGGAGGGAAGAAGACAGGTAAGAATGGATGTCCCGGAGGTCCTTCCTCCAGGAGGTGGAGGTGCACTGTCTGCGGCAGCTGGCACCCAATTTCTGTCTGTCTCAGATGGTATTTTCCACAGGATAACCTGATAGGGAGCCAAGGAGAAATGCCCGTGAAATAGTAATAGACGTTTACTGTGCGCGTCCTTGGTGTTAGCAATTTGCATTCATCATCTCATTTATCTCTTGTTGTTGTTTGCTATTTAGTTGCTAAGTCATGTATGACTCTTTTTCAACCCACCAGGCTCCTCTGTCCATGGGATTCCCCAGGGAAGAATACTGGAGTGGATTGACATTTTCTTCTGCAGGGGATCTACCTGACCTAAGAATCAAACTCGCATCTCCTGCATTAGCAGGTGGATTCTGTACCACTGAGCCATCAGGAAAGTCCCATTTATCTCTTACAAAACCTTTTACTTTGGCATTATTATTATCCCTGTTTCATGGGTGAGGAACCTGAGGCCTCAAGGTTACTTTGCCAGGTCTTATAGGTAATAGATGATGAAGATGAAATTCAAGCCCTAGTAGCTCAATAGTAATTATTAATATTCATTGACCACTTACCAAACATTAGAAATTGTGCTAAACCCTTAACCACACTATTTATTTTATCCCTTTGACAACCCTAAGTGGTGGCTACTGTCAAGACACTCATCTTATAGATGAGTAAACGGAGGTTCAGAAAAGTTGGGTGACTCACTCAAGGTTATCCCAACTAGTAAGTAGTGGAAACAGGATCCAAATCCAAATTACCCTGTCAAAGACTGTGCTCTTCACACCACACTGACCAAATTGCTTAGCCCAAAGAGAACACAGTGTTATAACCTAGATATCATGTGCTCTGGAATGGGACCATGGAAACCGAATTTCTGACAAGTTCCCAGGAGACATGGATGCTGCTGGCCAGAGGTCAGACCTTTGAGGATAACTGACCCAGGAAGAGTTGCCTGAAGGATGAATGTGGGGTGGGTGGAAGATGAAACATGTTGGAGAAAAACAGAAAGGGATGGGATGCTGAGAGACCAGCTGCCATGTAGCACACACTCCCTAAGACACTCTACAAGGCAGATGGACACTCTGACCATCACCCTTCGATTAGGTAAAGGACTTTGTGACCCAGCACCTGTCCTCTGACCTTCCATCCTGTGGGATCCCAGGTTGGAGGTCATGAGTTCTAGGAATCTTCTTCCCCAACTCCTCCTCAACACAGTTAGGTGTACTCTGAAAAGTATTCAATCCCTACTGAACCAGCATTACTCTCTACTGCAAAGGCATGTTTCAAGTGTCTCTCTTCCACCAGGAGGTGGTTGTTGTTCGGTCACTCAGTCATGTCTGACTTTGCGACCCCATGGACTGCAGCACATCAGACTTCCCTGTCCTTCACCATCTCCCAGAGTTTGCTCAAACTCATGTCCATTGAGTCAGTAATGCCATCCAACCGTCTCACCCTCTGTCGCCCCTTCTCCTCCTGCCCCCAATCTTTCCCAGCATCAGGGTCTTTTCCAGTGAGTTGGCTCTTCACATCAGGTGGCCAAAGTATTGGAGCTTCAGCTTCAGCACCAGTCCTTCCAATGAATATTCAAGGTTGATTACCTTTAGGATGGACTGGTTTGATCTCCTTATTGTCCAAGGGACTATCAAGAGTCTTATCCAGCACCACAGTTGGAAGGCATCAGTTCTTCTTCACTCAGCCTTTATATTGTCCAACTCTCACATCCGTACATGACTACTGGAAAAACCACAGCTTTGACCAGACAGACCTTTGTAGGCAAAGTAATGCCTCTGCTTTTTAAAATGCTATCTAGCTTTGTCATTGCCTTTCTTCCCAGGAGCAAGCATCTTTTCATTTCACGGTGGTCACCATCCACAGTTATTTTGGAGCCCAAGAAAATAAAGTCTGTCACTTACCACCAAGAGGGGGAAGGCCTAAAATTAAGATCTAATACAACATGCTGTCTTGACATCTGAAACAGGGAGGGCTCCAGATGGCTTAATCACAAGTCCCCCTCCCAATTCTGCTTCCATGGATAATGGCCCCCTTGATAAGACAGTTCCTGCTCATCTCTGAGAAGCAGGTTTTGTTTCTCTGCCAGTGCATGGAATTATTCAACCAAGCCAATCATACCCTTCCATGGGACCAAGGGGTCACCTCACCATCTTGATACTCTAGAGCTTGCCTCCTACAGCAGCTGGTTGTTTGCTCCGTTCTAGTTGCAATTCTCATGTGGCCTGTGCAGTGTCTCCCTCCCCTTTGCTGTGAGCTCATACAACTAATGACCTGCTGGCCATCTCACTCATCCAGGGTCAGGTGTCATGTATTCAGCTGCCCCCCGCCCCCCATGGCCTTCACTTGAATCCTTCCCTCATCAGCAGAGCGAAGAGAAGGAACTTAAAACAGACTAGATGCTGAGTTCCTTGAGAGGAGACACTTCTCATCTTACCATTGTCCCTTCCACAGCCTGGAAGGGGACCAGGGCAATGAAAGACAGATGGGATGGAAATGTTTAAAATCTTAGAAGCCCATCTCTTTTTGAGCGCTAATATGACCACCAGGCATGTGCCCTGCCAACCCACAGCAGAGGACACAGATCTGCCCTTATTGGTAAACAGATACATGGGGACAGACTCATCCATTCTGTGGGCCATCTGCTGGATCAATCATGGCCCAGATCAGGGGCTCAGAGACTGCAGGGAGCTGCCCTGAACAATTTCAAGTCTCTTTCCTTTTCTGTCTGAGAAAGTCTGAGAAGTTGGGCTTGATGCACTAGCATGAGCCACTCTTAGAAGCCCCTTTCAGGGCACACGGACTTTGTGTGTATTCCAGTTGATCAGAAGCAGTACAGTTTGCCCTAAGAGGGCCAACCGATGTACAAAAGCATCAGAATGGGAGTGCTTTGAATCGGAGGCACGTGACTGTGTACCAGAGGTGATGTGGGGAAATTAGGGGTCTACTCAGCTCTTACAAAGCTCTTGTCATAAAAATAACACAACCACAACTCCACATCCTGCAGCAGGCTGTCATGTACCATTGTTGTTGTTCAGTCACTAAGTCATGTCCAACTCCTTGCAACCCCATGGACTGCAGTGTGCCAGGCTTCCCTGTCCTTCACTATATCCCAGAGTTTGCTCAAACTCATGTCCATTGAGTTGGTGATGCCACCCAACCATCTCATCCTTTGTCACCTGCTTCTCCTCCTGCCCCCAATCTTTCCCAGCATCAGGGTCTTTTCCAGTGAGTTGGCTCTTCACATCAGGTGGCCAAAGTATTGGAGCTTCAGCTTCAGCACCAGTCCTTCCAATGAATATTCAAGGTTGATTACCTTTAGGATGGACTGGTTTGATCTCCTTATTGTCCAAGGGACTATCAAGAGTCTTATCCAGCACCACAGTTGGAAGGCATCAGTTCTTCTTCACTCAGCCTTTATATTGTCCAACTCTCACATCCGTACATGACTACTGGAAAAACCACAGCTTTGACCAGACAGACCTTTGTAGGCAAAGTAATGCCTCTGCTTTTTAAAATGCTATCTAGCTTTGTCATTGCCTTTCTTCCCAGGAGCAAGCATCTTTTCATTTCACGGTGGTCACCATCCACAGTTATTTTGGAGCCCAAGAAAATAAAGTCTGTCACTTACCACCAAGAGGGGGAAGGCCTAAAATTAAGATCTAATACAACATGCTGTCTTGACATCTGAAACAGGGAGGGCTCCAGATGGCTTAATCACAAGTCCCCCTCCCAATTCTGCTTCCATGGATAATGGCCCCCTTGATAAGACAGTTCCTGCTCATCTCTGAGAAGCAGGTTTTGTTTCTCTGCCAGTGCATGGAATTATTCAACCAAGCCAATCATACCCTTCCATGGGACCAAGGGGTCACCTCACCATCTTGATACTCTAGAGCTTGCCTCCTACAGCAGCTGGTTGTTTGCTCCGTTCTAGTTGCAATTCTCATGTGGCCTGTGCAGTGTCTCCCTCCCCTTTGCTGTGAGCTCATACAACTAATGACCTGCTGGCCATCTCACTCATCCAGGGTCAGGTGTCATGTATTCAGCTGCCCCCCGCCCCCCATGGCCTTCACTTGAATCCTTCCCTCATCAGCAGAGCGAAGAGAAGGAACTTAAAACAGACTAGATGCTGAGTTCCTTGAGAGGAGACACTTCTCATCTTACCATTGTCCCTTCCACAGCCTGGAAGGGGACCAGGGCAATGAAAGACAGATGGGATGGAAATGTTTAAAATCTTAGAAGCCCATCTCTTTTTGAGCGCTAATATGACCACCAGGCATGTGCCCTGCCAACCCACAGCAGAGGACACAGATCTGCCCTTATTGGTAAACAGATACATGGGGACAGACTCATCCATTCTGTGGGCCATCTGCTGGATCAATCATGGCCCAGCTCAGGGGCTCAGAGACTGCAGGGAGCTTCCCTGAACAATTTCAAGTCTCTTTCCTTTTCTGTCTGAGAAAGTCTGAGAAGTTGGGCTTGATGCACTAGCATGAGCCACTCTTAGAAGCCCCTTTCAGGGCACACGGACTTTGTGTGTATTCCAGTTGATCAGAAGCAGTACAGTTTGCCCTAAGAGGGCCAACCGATGTACAAAAGCATCAGAATGGGAGTGCTTTGAATCGGAGGCACGTGACTGTGTACCAGAGGTGATGTGGGGAAATTAGGGGTCTACTCAGCTCTTACAAAGCTCTTGTCATAAAAATAACACAACCACAACTCCACATCCTGCAGCAGGCTGTCATGTACCATTGTTGTTGTTCAGTCACTAAGTCATGTCCAACTCCTTGCAACCCCATGGACTGCAGTGTGCCAGGCTTCCCTGTCCTTCACTATATCCCAGAGTTTGCTCAAACTCATGTCCATTGAGTTGGTGATGCCACCCAACCATCTCATCCTTTGTCACCTGCTTCTCCTCCTGCCCTCAATCTTTCCCAGCATCAGGGTCTTTTCCAATGAGTTGGCTCTTTGCATCAAGTGGCCAAAGTGCTGGAGCTTCAGCGTCAGTCCTTCCAATGAATATCCAAGGTTGATTTCCTTTAGGATGAATGGTTCGATCTCCATGCAATCCAAGGGACTCTCAAGAGTCTTCTCCAGGACCACAATTAGAAAGCATCAGTTCTTCAGCACTCGGCCTTCTTTATGGTCCAACTTTCACATCCATACATGACCACTGGGAAAATCATAGCTTTGATATAGGGACCTTTGTCAGCCAAGTGATGTCTCTGCTTTTTAATACGCTATCTGGGTTTGTCATAGCTTTTCTTCCAAGGAGCAAGTATCTTTTAATTTCATGGGTTCAGTCACTGTCCACAGTGATTTTGGAGCCCAGGAAAATCTGTCACTGTTTCCACTTTTTCTCCGTCTTCTTGCCATGAAGTGATGGGACTGGATCCCATGATCTTAGTTTTTTGAATGCTGATATTTAAGCCAGATTCTTCACTCTGCTCTTTCACCCTCATCAAGAGGCTTTTTAGTTCCTCTTCACTTTCTGCCATAGGGTGGTGTCATAATCCTCACAGAAGAGCTAAGAGCAGGGCACTTTTACTCCCATGTCACAGATAAGGACACCCAGGCCAGGATGCCACAGAGCACCGTGGGCAGAAGAGCCCAGGTCTGAGCCCCAGACCTCGTGGCTCCAGAATCTCTGCGACTAATGTTCCCTCTATGTCCTGGGTGTGATGGAGAAGGAACAGAAATGACAGATGGCACAGTTCTTGTCCTCTGAGAATGTACAACCTACTTGGGGAAGAGAATATACACAAGGAAAAAGAACTTAAGAGCTCTTATGAAGTAATATATGAAGAGGTCTGGCTTGATAGCATCGATAGAATCAAAGGTGGGCTGAAGTTACCATTCCCACTCTGGAAATGCCACATAACCTCAAGCCAGGTGACTTCTCTTGGAGGGAAAAATAGTATGAGACTTAAAGTCTCCTTTAAAATAACATTAACAATAAGAGCAGGATGAGATAGCTGGATGGTATCACGGACTCGATGGACGTGAGTCTGAATGAACTTCGGGAGATGGTGATGAGCAAGGAGGCCTGGCATGCTGCAGTTTATGGGGTCGCAAAGGGTCAGACACGACTGAGCAACTGAACTGAACTGAACATATAAGTAGAGTTGTTCCTATATATCCCACACTACTGTTTATGCAGAAAGTTGAAGATCCATTTGGAATAATGTTTTCTTCCATTTATCAACCACTCTATTATGTACCAGGCATTATACAAAAGACTTACCTATAAGAGTTTATGTATGTTGTCAAAGTGGCTCTGAGATCCTGATAGTATTTTTTCCTTTTTACAGATGAGAGAGCTGAGGCACAGAGCGGTTAAGTCTGGATTTTCAAACTGGCTTGTGATCCCTAGTGTGAAGTTAATTTAATAGGTCATGACAAACATTGTATTAAATGAACAGAAAAGAAAGAGGGGAGAAGAGGGAGGAGAAGACATGGAACAGAAGTTATCAGAATGTAAAGCGTGTGGTATTATTTCATTATTTTTCTTTCAGTATGTGTGTTTGTGTGTGTACAACAAAAAGTACTTTAAAACATGATTTTACATGAGGATTTTTACAATAAGAATATCAAAATGGGTCTCTGTGGAAGGTTTGGAAGCCACTGGGTTAAGTGACTTTCCTGGGATCCTACAGCTATGATATGTGGAGCCACAGTTCAAATCTACATACTCTTGCCTCCAGAGGCCACACTCTTGACCTCTAAACTGTGCTGTCCAATAGAAATACAGTCAACCACACAATGTAATTCAGTTTCTTCCAGTAGCTACATTTAAAAATAGAAAAAAAACACACTGAAAAATTAAAATTAATATACATTTTATGTAACTCAATATACCAAAACATTAACATTTCAACATGTAAAAGTTCGTTTCAAAATTCAATCAATTATTGAGGCTTGTTTCATTTGGGGATTTTTTTAAACTTTTTTTGGCACTAAATGCAGGAAATCTTGTGTCTGTGTTACACTTCCAGCCCGTCTCAGTTCAGACTAGCCTGACTTCAAGAGCTCAAAACAACACGCACAGTGGCTGCCTGAGGAAACGGTACAGCCCTGAACAATACCACCTCCAAACCCCCTCGGGACAGCAGGCCTTCATTCTCAAGTTCAATTCAGTTCAGTTCAGTCGCTCAGTCGTGTCTGACTCTTTGCGACCCCATGAACTGCAGCACGCCAGGCCTCCCTGTTCATCACCATCTCTCAGAGTTCACTCAGACTCATGTCCATCAAGTCCATGATGCCATCCAGCCATCTCATCCTCGGTCGTCCCCCATTCTCAAACTTCACTACAAAAGAGAAGTTCCCATCATGTTGCGTCACCACTACCTTCCCATGGCTTCCTTCACACTCTTTCCAGAACATCTAAACCCAACCCCACATTTGTGGCTATTTGTGCCTGTTCACCTTTTCTTTTAGATTTCACATCCTTGCTAGGCCTTGGGGGAGAAGAACTGGCAGGAAAAAGACTCTGTGGCTGAGACAAGCTAAAGCAGGGTGAGGCCCAAAGCCCTGAGCAAGAGGAACCTGTGTGGAACAGTGACCCAAGCAGACCATGTGCAAAGCGGCAGGCTCGCTGGCGGCTGAGCTCTGCTTCAGAAGCACGTCGGTTCAGTTTTGCAGAGACACACTGAATCTCTCACACTCAGCCCTGACAGAAGTCGGCTGACCCCATTTCCATGGCTTTGCCAAAACAAGCAGACCATGGAACTGCAGAAAGATAGGCGTCTAGAGAGCTGTTAGAGGACAAGACAACTGCTATTTTGTGACTTCAGAGCTGCCCATTAAATAATCTGATAAATACTACACATAAATATTCTGTAACCATGGCTGGTAGGCTGGGAGCCCCAGGTGCCATTACAGCAGGTATGCTCTGGGCTCCTGTAAGCTGAGAGGGAGGTTTCCACACAGACAAAAGGGAAGGCAAGGCTCACTGCCTAGCAGCAGGCAGGCCCAGGAAGCTAGAGCAGACAGGCTCCTTGCATCATCCCCAGGACCCCATTTGCCTGGGTACTCAGGAAGAGTACCTTTCAGTCCATCGATTTGGTTTCCAAAGTACTGAGAGTGCTGACCAGGGAAGGAAACTTACTGTGGGGGTCTATGAAAATAAAGAGAAAACCATCAGGCACTTTTTCCTGGATGACATGTCAGCACTTCTCAGACTGAGGAATGGAATTGTAAGTCTGCAGAGTGTTTGTTCACGGCAGCGGAAAAGATCAAGAGCCCTTCCATTATGTACTAGCTTCTTATTAAATGAGCAACTGCCACGTGCCAGTCACCCCAGCTGGGTCCTGGGTACTCAGAAAGGCATTGCCTGTCCACCTTACATCTGGGAGCTGGGAGCGTGCATGCCAGCCAACAGACTAGACTACAGAGAACACAGCCCTGTAGGGGCTATAATAGAGGTGTAAGCAAAAGATGATGGGGACCTGGGAAAAGGCATCATTCTGTGCCTGCTCTGGTCCCACATCAGAGTCGTCTCATAGCCTCAGCCCAGGAGGGCAGCTACCCGATGACCCAACCTATCCAAGTCCCTTCTCTCAGAACTTGGAACTAATACCAAATACTTGTTTTACTCTCCATGGGCTACCTGGACTGAGAGGTTATGTAGTCACCAGAGAGTTACTTCCCCACACGTTCATAGAGAAGCAAAACTCAATAGTCTATTCATAAGAGCCAAACGACCTAAATGGGGAGAAAACAAACCAGATGTCCATCAGTTGATGAACAAATAAACAAATCAGCTATATTACATATAACGGACTATTAGTCAGCCATGAGAAGGAGTGAAGTACTGATACATGGTACAACATGACTGAGCCTTGAAAACATTATGCCAAACAAAGCAAGCTGGACACAAAAGCCATATTCTCTATGGATCCACCTATATGAAATGCCCAGAAAAGGTAAATCCGATAGACACAAATGTAGATTCGTGGTTACCTGGGGCTAGGGAGAGGAAAGAATAAGAAATGACTACTTTGTGAGCAAGGCATTTGGAGATGAGGGTGATGAAAAAACTTGAAATTGGTGACAGTTACAAAATTCTGTGACTGTACTGGAAGCCACTGAATTATATACTTTGAAATCATTGAAATGGTGAATTTTATATTCTTGGAATTTTACCTCAGGAAAAAAGAAAAGTCTATGTTGGGCTTCCCGGTGGCTCAGTGGTAAAGAATCCACCTGCCAACGTGGGAGACTCGGGTTGGAACGCTGGCTAAGGAAGATCCCCTGGAGAAGGAAATGGCAACCCATTCCAGTATTCTTGCCTGGGAAATCTCATGGACAGAGGAGCCCTGAGGGCAACAGTCCATGGGGTCACAAAAGAATCGGGCATAACTTAGTGACTAAACAACAACATACGCTACCCTCTTGAAAGGAACATGTTTCAGTATGACTGTGTCCATCACAACTGAAAATCACTGACTCCAACTGCAGGGCCTGTGCTGCATGTTTGTCCACAGCAAACAACTCTCAGATGCCAGGGGTTGCACTCAGCCTGTTCTGTTCAACTGCTGACCTAGTTCCTCCTCCTCCACACTGTGCCCTCACTTAACATGGAGAAGAAAAAGGCTTTTGCGTCTCTTCAACAGACAGCTGGCCACTTCCCAAAAACTGCCAATAGGTGGTGAGCATCCAGGGGTATTTATTCGGGTTCTGTCAGCCGAAACCAGACTTTATTAAGAGGATGTTAGCAAACCTCTTTGCTTCCCTGCTTTTGGGAGAATTCTTAATGGCTCCAATGCGCAGGTGTCATTTGTCAGCAAAATCTAATATTTATGTCATTTCCAGACAAGGAACATTGAGGCTCTCGTAATGTATCACTCTTCGTCTTGCTCCACAGCACAGGCTGGACAAATCACTCAGCCACTTGTCACCACATCCCTCCTCAGCCACATCCCAGGTGCAGGGTTTTCAGTTCAGTTGCTCAGTCGTGTCCGACTCTGCGACCCCATGGACTGCAGCATGCCAGGCTTCCCTGTCCATCACCAACTCCCAGAGTTTGTTCAAACTCATGTCCATCTTGTCAGTAATGCCATCCAACCATCTCATCCTTTGCCGTTCCCTTCTCCTCCCACCTTCTTTCCCAGCATCAGGGTCTTTTCCAATGAGTCAGTTCTTCACATTAGGTGGCCAAAGTATTGGAGTTTCAGCTTCAGCATCAGTCCTTCCAATGAATATTCAAGACTGATTTCCTTTAGGATGGACTGGTTTGATCTCTTTGCAATCCAAGGGACTCTCGAGAGTCTTCTCCAACACCACAGTTCAAAAGCATCAATTCCTCGGTGCTCAGGTTTCCTTATAGTCCAACTCTCACACCCATACATGACTACTGGAAAAACCATAACTTTGACTGGATGGACCTTTGTTGGCAAAGTAACATCTCTGCTTTTTAATATGCTGTTTAGGTTGGTCATAACTTTTCTTCAAAGAAGCAAGTGTCTTTTACTTTCATAGATGCAGTCACCATCTGCAGTGATTTTGGAGCCCAAGGAAATAAAGTCTGTTACTGTTTCCATTGTTTCCCATCTATTTGCCATGAAGTGATGGGACCAGATGACATCAGCTTAGTTTTTTGAATGTTGAGTTTTAAGCCAACTTTTTTTAATTTATTTTTTTAATTTTACTTTACAATACTCTATTGGCTTTGCCATACATCGACATGAATCCACCACAGGTGTACACAAGCTCCCAATCCTAAATCCCCCTCCCACCTCCCACCCCACAACGTCTCTCTGGATCATCCCCGTACACCAGCCCCAAGCATCCTGTGCCCTGCATCGAACATAGACCGGCGCCTCGTTTCTTACATAATAGTATATATGCTTCAATGCCATTCTCCCAAATCATCCTGCCCTCTTCTACTCCCTCAGAGGCCAAAAGTCCGTTCTCTATGTCTGTGTCTCTTTTGTTGTCTCACATACAGGGTCATCATTACTATCTTTCTAAGTTCCATATATATGTGTCAGTATACTGTATTGGTGTTTTTCTTTCTTAAAGCCAACTTTTTCACTCTCCTCTTCTACGTTCATCAAGAGGCTCTTTAGCTCTTCTTCATTTTCTGCCATAAGGGTGGTGTCATTTGCATATCTGAGGTTATTGATATTCTCCTGGCAATCTTGATTCCAGCTTGTGCTTCATCCAGCCCAGCATTTCTCATGATGTACTCTGCATAGAAGTTAAATAAGCAGAGTGACAATATACAGTCTTGACGTACTTCTTTCCCAGTTTGGAACCAGTCTGTTGTTCTACGTCCAGTTCTAACTGTTGCTTCTTGACCTGCATAGAGGTTTCTCAGGAGGCAGGTAATGTGGTCTGGTATTCTCGTCTCTTTAAGAATTTTCCACAGTTTGTTATGCAAGGTTAGGCATACCATTAGCAGAGGCAGGAAGGGGAATGAGGTGCCAGGACAAAAACTTGAGCCAAAGCAGCAGAAACCTTACAAGCTTGTGTCTCCTAGAATCTCTGTTTTGGAAAAGACCTTGACTCACTAAAATGTCACAGAACTTTTGTGTTAAAGACAAAACACAAAGCTTAGATTTCTCTATGAAGTTTGAATGTTCTGTTTCTTTACAAGCCAGTGATTCTTGTGGTTAAATAATAATGCAAACAAACTCCAGAGAAGCAAAGATGGCAGGGTAGGTATGCATTCCCTACTTTCAAATTGTTTATAAGAAGATACAGTGCATGTGCAAGTGTGTGACACATACTAGGTTCACATTTCACATGTATGACCTTGAGTTGTGGGCACTTTTGTACTCCCTTACAGATGAAGGAACTGATGCTCAGAAGGCTCTATGATCTTCATCAGGTTCACAAGTGAACATTAAGTTAGTGAAAAAGGGCAGGTTTGAACTCAGTCGCCTTATTCTAAACCACCATGTTATACCAGAATGATTACATAATCATGAATATTTTAGAATCACATATTGAGTGGAAGACAGTGCTTTGCAGCACTTTATAGTGTTCAAAGATGTTTCACAGTCAGTGCCTTACAGGACAGAGGGTGATAGCTGCAGCATTTCTTAGATCAGCGAGATGTTAAACGTGCAGATCCCATAGATGCAGTAGGCTTGGAAGAATAAAGTTGTATTTTAATAATTAACAAAAAAATGAGGAGATCAACATGAGATGAGAAGAGCAAAGGAAAAAGTCTGGGAGGGTGATAAATAGCTGGCTGGGGTGAATTCCCAGTATGGAATGCAATCACTGATTAAGCATCACAAAGGTGCTTACTTTAGGGTTCCTTGTTGATGGACAAACAGTAACAACAACAATAATGGCACCAGCTAACATCTACTAGGCAGGCTGTAGAACAGTCACTCACAGTGCTAATCATTATTGGTGACTATTGCCTTTGGTAACCAACCACAATCCCCCTCTGGGTAATTACATGCACACATTTTCAGGCCATATGGTTCTCTCAGCTCTCGAGTAAGCCCTGAAACCCAGGCCTACAGCAACTGAAACATCGCATGTGAATCAAGATTGACCTCAGTACTGGTTCAGAGATGGACATGATGACCAGTCAGAGTCAATGATAAGACTTTCTCCCTGGAATGGTATAAAGGGTGAAGCTATTGTTAGTCATCTTGCTGAAGAGATGTAATGTTCTGATGATACTGTGGGTCCTGAATCCCATCTTGCTCCTGGACTTCTGTGTTGGTGAGCAATAAACTGCCTTCTGGCTCTGGCTTTGGGTCAACTTTTGGTCACTTTCAATGGAAGAAGCCCTAATTAACATAAGCACATAAATGCAACTCACCGAACTTCACAACACTACCACGAGGTATGCATTTGGAACAGAGACTGCACCTCCCTTTTTGAGATAAGGAATGGGGGCACTGAGAGGTCAAGTCCCCTAGCAGGTGGTAGGAATTCTGGCAGGATTTGAACCCAGACAGTGTAGCTCTAAAGCCAGCACCCTCCACCACCATACCAGCTGGCTGGTGTCTAGCTCTACTCTTATGGAACAGGACTCTCCACAAGCCTAAAATAAGTCTTTTCTCTCAAAATAGCTCCAACGGCTTAAAATACCTTACAGGGTGTAAATTTTCTCAGCTCCTTTAGGTTTGCAATGATCCCTTTTTGGCTTCAGTTGTCTCCCTGAAAAGAATCATTTAAGCAATAAAAATGTCTCTCCCCAAGTCATCTTTCAACTGCTGATACTTTACTTTCCCAAAAATTATAGATAAAAATAACAATGCACAGAAGTGAAGAATACACAGCTGCTAAAATGGAGAAGAGAGAAGGAAGGAAGGAGATCTTGACCGAATGTTTTGTGTAGTGACATGCAAGAAGTTCTGATCATCATTTGGTAAATTTTAGAAGTTTATTTTTTAATTACAGGTGTTTTTGTCCACCAAAGTCTTGGACTGGTGGCATACGGAACTACAGCCGCTGCTTCCTACATGCTTTGGAAATTTAAAAATAAAGTTAAATACACACCAGCTAAGAGGACAATTCTGATGTCTATACCTCATCTGGACAATTTTCTCTTGCTGTTCAGTTTCCTAGCAATTTGTCAAAGGCTTGGGGACCCCATGGTGAAGGAAGAGTAACTATCTTGAAATGAAGTGAAAGCCAGGAGGCTGTACCAGGCTGTAACCGTGGCCTCAAAGAACTAAAAGACCTATTGGTATTCCCAGGGGGCACCAAGGCAACTCCAGCCATAAGTGCTGCTCGGCTTAATCAGCATAATGGATGCAAAGGCTTGGGTCCTGGGAGCCGGGAGCAGGAGAGTGGAGTCTAGCTCAGAGTCCCAATAACTCTGAGCCTTATGTGACCAAATAAAAAATGACAAGTTAGACTCTGGTTTTTCTTTTTGTTGTTGGATTCCATTAAGTGGTAAAGTGTCTGTACAGCATAAGGAATGAATGAGCTTTGAAATGAGTTGGATCCCCAACTCAACACTTCAAGACCATTTTTGATCTGCAAAATGAAACAAATGCTGCCTACTACTTGGGGCTTCTGCAAGGATTAAATGATCAAATACTCTCAGCACACTTCCTCACTCAGCAGCGAGAAGAAAAAATAACAACAAAAGATTAACCATCACTCTCTTAGCACTGTTAATAAGCACTGTTAATTAGGACTGTTAAGTCTACAAAAATTCTATAGAACTACAAGAGTAACAATGCCCTTTCTACCCAAAAGGATATCTGAACACTTCTGGGCAAATGTTGACAACATAAAGATTTGGTCTTAAGCAGCAATAGGTTTCTAGTTTTTGTTTTATGTTATTACCATTCTTACCAAAATGCAGAGGTGAGAATATATCTGAATAAATCCAAGCAGATGTTGACAGTACAAAGGCTTGGCCTTGATTTGGCTAGTGTGAAACTCTGAGTGCCAGTAGCAGGGCAGGTTCGACTGAAACTCCTACATGGCATCTAAGCCTGGTCACTCTCTCGCACAGCCTACATCACTGCCTTTAAGGTGATCTTTTGAGAAACTAACACATTTGTCATACACATTAATTCATGGCTGCTCTCTCTCACAGATCATCCACTATCATTCGGATTCTGTCCAAATGATTAGGAGAAAACATGTTTTATCATCTATAGGTCTGCAGTTTAAGAGTAATTCCAGCAAACCTTGGAATTTAACAGCATCTGCTTGGCCAGAAATCTTGGTTTGGGACCAGACAGTATGAAACTCCTGAGGTAGGGAGATGGGCATGAGATGTGACACTATCAGAGAAGTCAAGCAAAGTGAAGAACTGTATCTGTAGGTATTCTCGCTCCTTTTCCACTTGTTTTGTCTGCCTCCAGGCAGCATCCTCAAAAGGAGTCTGTACTTGGTTGCAATAATCCACACAGATTACTCAAATCTGTGAATCTCAGCAGCTCTCAGTGTCTACAGCAGGCATTGAACGCATAATGATATCTCATCTGGTGGTAGTCAGAATTGTGAGTGTCCAGGCAGAGAGGAAAGAAGACGAGACCAGGAACCAAGACGCCAGGTTCCAGCCCCGGTTCTGTCACCAGTGCTCACATGGCCACCGGTGTGTACAGCAGCAGTGGAGGTTCCCTTTGGATCCCTCTTCAGGAAGGGACTCGGCACTCAGCTGCAGAAGCCAGAGTGTCTGACAGCCTGGGGCTGTGGCACCTGTAAAATCTGCCTCGAGCTTCTGATGCTTTCCCAGGCAATGTGTCAGAGGCCAATCAAGGGTGTGAGGGCCCAGTCATTTCTGCTCAACATGGAACTTCTCTAACAAGCAATCTGTGCCCTGCAGCTCCCCACTTCTATCAGATATGCACCGTACTTTAAGGCTTTCACTCCCCTAAATCTCTTACTCCCCCTTTTCCTTTCACAGATGGATACCATGATCTGAAGCTTTCTCTAATCAATCTGCTTGTCTCTTCTATGAGGATTACCAGTTCATTGTTCTCTGAGCTCTGGCAACTCTGTCCTGGGACACCCAACCAACACAAGATTAACTTCTCTAAACCTAGGTTGATTTTTCCTTTAAAGCAGGTATAATCATAGCAGTCAAGTGGAGAGGGGAAGGAGGGAGGAGAAAGTTTTGCAGGAATCATATCTTGAGGTATGGACTTCCCAGGTGGTGCTAGTAGTAAAACCATTTACATGGAAGTCGCTCAGTCATGTCTGACTCTTTGCAACTCCATGGACTGTAACCTACCAGGCTCCTCCATCCATGGAATTTTCCAGGCAAGAGTACTGGAGTGGGTTGCCATTTCCTTCTCCAGGAGACCTTCCCAACCCAGGGATCGAACCTGGGTCTCCCACATTGTAGGCAGATGCTTTACCGTCTGAGCCACCAGGGAAGTCCCCACCCACCTGCAAATGCAGGAGACATTAGAAACACAGGTTTGATCCCCGGGTTGGGAAGATCCCCTGGAGAAAAGCATGACAACCCACTCCAGGATTGTTGCCTGGAGAATCCCATGGACCAACGAGCCTGGCGGGCTACAGTCCATAGGGTGACAAAAAGTTGGACACGGCTGAAGCAACTTAGCACGCATGTACCTCTTGCAGTACAGAGAGTTCCCTCCCCCCCAGTATCTCCACACCTTCTGAGCATGAGGCCAACACCAACATTTACTCCAAGGAATTCTTTGCATCAGGAGATGGCTCATAAGGCAGGAAAAACAGAGAAACTGTTTAAGGCACACCTTTAAGTCATAAAGAGCCAGGTTTTTTGATGTTAAAACACCTAGGGCCTGAAGCACTAGGGACAAACCTTTTGTTCTTAAAAAAAATCTGAAAGAGAAATTACTCTACCTCTTGACCCTCTAAATAAGGACTGAGTAGACTGAGGAAAGGCGGAGAGGAGCAGGGGGTGGGGGAGGTGAGTGGAGCTTGGCATTAAAGGAAGTGAACCTGGAAGGGCCATGTGATGGTGACCAGCATCATCCCTGGCACTACGATGGACCCTGGAGCTTCCCTTGGAAAAGGCATCCACCTCCTCCCATCCCTTAGGGCATTAACCCACTGACCACCCAGTCTCATCTGGGTGAGCCCCTACACAGCCAATGCCATGGGAATTCCACCCATTGTCCTTGTTCTAGGGAATCTCCACTGCACCCAGCTGCTAGGAGGGTCAACCCTCTGGACCCTGAGACTTTACTCTGTCTCCACCCAACTTCCCTCATAAAGATAATCTCTTTCTCAACAGCTTGGGGTGCTCATCATGGGCCTACAGATGAGAGAAAGCGCAAACCACAAATACCTCGAGGAATGGTGCTACATGGTGGTGGGGAAGGAAGAAACCCACATACATCCCAACTTAAGACACTGGTTGAATGGAAATAGTAATTCTATATAGTTCAACATTAACCTGAATATAGTGAATATATACACCTGGTGAGTCGTTCTTTCCAAACATAACTGTGAGTTCTCACAACAACTCCATGAGGAAGGTAAGAACACTATGTCTATTTTACAGAAAATGAAACTGAGGCTCAAACTCACTTAGCTGTAAGTGAACTTGCAGGGCTGCACTTAATTTAGATCCCTGCAAATCTACATCATCTACATCCCTGAAGATAAGAATTGTCTTGGTTCTACTGTCCCCTTCCTCTCTCACAGAACACTTAACCTAGTGCCAGGCAGCTAGAAGAATCTCCAACATTTTATGCTTTGACCAATTAATTTAGATATTTCTTCCTCAGAACTAGGGGAAAAAAAAAGTGTATCTCCATTTTCTCCATGCCGGTAGAACTCCTGGTGCAGCTGCCAGGAAGGAGGTGGGAGGCAGTGAATGTGCATCCACAGAAGAGATCATATTTCAGTCTTTTCATTTCACTCGACAGGAGAAATACTGATTAAAATCAGCTGCACATGTCACGAAAGGGTAACTGGGTTCTTCATTTTTTTCTTCGCAGAAGCAGCCCCAACTGTACTCCAGGAGATAACTCTTCATGCATAAAATTACTAATAGACACCATCTATCTGATGAATGTCTTATCCTTAATAATTTATATCACTTGATCTATTTTCAAAGGTTAGTCTTACATTAAAATTACAGTTCTGAATAGGTCAACCAGTTATTTAAGGATAAATTATTTCACCCCTTCATGTTAGTGTTGTGTTAGTGTTGGTTTTTATTTTAGCCCCCAATGAAACCACAAAAGAAATTGCTTGTTTGACCTAGCCTCTCTCACCCTGAATCTTATTCCTTGATTCATGCTGACGCGCTGTTAGTAACCAGCCTGCACGTTTCAAGATATTAGTTTTCCATCCTTGACCTCATGTTATTTTTCTACATTTCCCTCCTCTCTTTATCTAGTCACCTCTTCCCACTCACCCTTCCATTCCCATTACCCCATTTTCCTAATCAAAGAACATCCCATTTCTGGGTCCTTTCACTGGACACACAGCCCTACATTGTCCCATCACTGGTCCATTTCATTCCGAAGGGGTAATACAAATAAAAATGTTCCACATAGCTTTCCCCAGGCTCTGACATATCACTCATTTAGAAAATAAGGATGGAGAGGTCTTGCAGTGAGTGGAAAGAAGACTGGAAAGAAGCTGGGTTGAGTCCTGTGAGATCCAGTTCAGTTGGTGAAACAATTCCGGTACCTGTTTTCTCAGTGATGGAAAAGAACACAGTTTTGCAGTCCAATAGGCCCAGGTTCAAACTCAACATCTCTTATTACTTAGCAGCCTGGCCTAGTAAAACATGAGAGTCAATTTCTTCTTCTATGAAATGACGGTGGTCATACTTTACTCAGGATTTTTTTAAGAGTTGACAAGTTACAACAAGAAAAATATGCCATATAATGCAAACACAATGGGAGGCAATTTTAAAATGTTTGTTAAAAGAATTGTGGATGAGTGGATTTGATTAACAAATGACTATTATCAGACAAATCATTTTTAATGAAAAGTGTATTTGGTCAAGAGGACTAAAAAATGGCGGGTTAAAGGGTGGCAAGTTGCTTGTGTTGAATTGTGGCTAAGAGCACGGCTCCTTCAGATACCACTTCATACCCTAACCCACCATATACCAGCCACACTACCTTTGACAGGTTGCTTAGCCCCTGGTTTTCTAATCTGAAACCATGACCAACACTTACTTCCATGGGTTCACTGTGGCTTAAATGACAAAGTGCCTGGAAAAGACTTGGCACAGTGCCCAGTGTAGAATTAAGCCCTTTATACACAGAAGGTGTCACTACTAAGATGAATAAAAGTAAAACAAAACGGAAGGTCTCAGTGGCCTCTACCTCATGGCACAATTACAAACATTGAGAAAATGTTTGTAATCAGAAGTATGTAAACACATGAGGGGTTTTTTATTACAATTATTATTAGGAAGAATAATGAACTGAATAGATGACTGTTCCTGGAACTAGCACAAACTCCACAAGGCCTTTCTTCAATTAGGATGTGTATATACACACAAGTGCTTGAGAAAGGTATAGGACTGGCTTAATTAAAGGATAATTTCTGTTGTTGCTCTGAGTGTAGAAAGTCATAGAGAGGATGTTTAAAAGAGAGGCTAAAGTAATGTGTGGAGAATTTAATTGATACTCTAAAGCTGTTGATTGTAAATATGCTCAGGAGGTAGAAAGTTCACACTGTTTTATGGCAGGAGGGCTTTTTATTGGTAATTTCATGCAGTTGTGAAACTGGAAGGAGCACTGGGCCAGAGGTTTTCTATGTATTCAGCAGAGAGGGTTTCCCGCTTCTCAGTCTTGAGGAGTGACTCCCTCTGGGAGCCACTGGCCGTGACCTTCCATTTTCTGGGTGAAGAATTTTCTCTGAAGGGGACAAGAGAAGGAAACAAAGTTCTTCAGAAGGAGAGAGGGCCTGTGGGCTGTTTTCCCAAGCTTGTTCCCACATTCCCAAGGGTGTCCATGCCTATAAGCCTATGTTTCTAAGGGTCCTTTCAGATACTGAAATCAGGCATCCCCAGGGTAGCCACCCTGGGGGAAAGGTGATCTTCCTGCAGTGAGGAGGACAAGACCGAAAACAGAGCACTTCAACATCAAAGGTGCTGGCCACCTCCTCTTCATGCACAGGTTCCATTCCCACTTGTGCTCCGTCGCCCTCTCCCACTGCCTTCCCACTCGCTTCTTTATGCATTTCCGTATGCAGCTGTTCCATTGTCTCCCAGGAGACCGGCTCCTCTGCTCCTTCACAAAGGTGGCCAAGATAACTGCACCCAGCTCCTAAGCTCAAGTTCAAAGGCTCCATAGTAACAACAAGAATGCTAGAGCTTTCCAGGGAATTTCCACAGAAGATTCATAAGATGAGTACATATTCTAGTAGGTATCTACAGCACTGAGGCACGGAAGATAAGATATTTTTATTTTCTAGAGATAAGGGCCAACTACTGGCTAAATGTTAACAAATACAGAGAATACTTACCCGTGGCTTCCTCCTTCCTCAACCTCAATGGAGCCAAGAGATATGTGTTGCTCCCAATCCAAAGACAATTTCCATGTGCATCAGAGCAGACAAGGGCACAGGTGGAACTGACCCCCCAAGTTCTCCTCTACTAATGACTCAGTGTGTCCTCCCTCCTTTTCATGTTGAAATAAAGGGGGACCTTGCAGAGTGCACATTAAAGTGAAGATGAAAATATTCATATGATGTCATCATGAGCTGGTTATTTCTGCCTTGTTCTAAAGTCTAAAACAGAAGCTGAGGATCTTACCATGGCAAATTATAGTCATCCCATGCAAAAAAAATTGGATTAAATGCCAACTTCATTGTTGATGGATTTTTATGACCCCTCCCTTCAGTGAGCATTGTTTGTAAAGTACTATCTCATAACTCTTTGGCCTCACAAGCCAAAGGCACTCTTCCCATGCTATAGCTAGCAAAACTGAGGCTCAGAGGATGGCATGGTTTCTCAAAGGCAAGCGATAAGTAAATGGCAGAGCTGATAAAAAAAATTCACAACTTCTCATTGATAATTCCGTTGTCCTAAATTGCCAACATCCGCTGGATCATGGAAAAAGCAAGAGAGTTCCAGAAAAACATCTATTTCTGCTGTATTGACTATGCCAAAGCCTTTGACTGTGTGGATCACAAGAAACTGTGGAAAATTTGAGAGAGATGGGAATACCAGACCACCTAACCTGCCTCTTGAAAAATCTGTATGCAGGTCAGGAAGCAACAGTTAGAACTGGACATAGAACAACAGACTGATTCCAAATAGGAAAAGGAGTATGGCAAGGCTGTATATTGTCACCCTGCTTATTTAACTTCTATGCAGAGTACATCATGAGAAATGCTGGGCTGGAAGAAACACAAGCCGGAATCAAGATTGCTGCTGTCTCTTATACACATCTAGATGTGTATAAGAGACAGACGGTGGGCACAGGACTGGAAAAGGTCAGTTTTCATTCTTACCCCAAAGAAAGGCAATGCCAAAGAATGGTCAAACTACTGCACAGTTGCACTCATCTAACGCACTAGCAAAGTAATGTTCAATTCTCCAAGCTGGGCTTGAATAGTACATGAACTGTCAAATTCAAGATGTTCAAGCTAGATTTAAAAAAGGCAGAGGAATCAGAGATCAAATTTCAGCATCAGTTGGATCATTGAAAATGCAACAGAGTTCCAAAAAAAAATCTACTTCTGCTTCATTGGCTACGCCAAAACATTTGACTGTGTGGATCACAATAAACTGTGGGAATTCTTCAAGAGATATGAAAACCAGACCATCTGACCTGCCTCCTGAGAAATCTGTATGTAGGTCAAGAAGCAACAGTTAGAACTATACGTGGAATGACAGACTGGTTCCAAACTGGACTCATTGGAAAACACTGCTCCTGAGAGGGATTGGGGGCAGGAGAAGAAGGGGACAACAGAGGACAAGATGGCTGGATGGCATCACTGAGTTGATTGATGTGAGTCTGAGTGAACTTCGGGAGCTGGTTATGGACAGGGAGACCTGGCGTGCTTTGATTCATGGGGTTGCAAAGAGTCGGACACGACTGAGTGTCTGAACTGAACTGAACTGAATGTCAAGGCTGTGTACTGTCAGCCTGGTTATTTAGATTCTAGGCAGAGTACACCAGTATGTATGAAACAAAAGCTGGAATCAAGATTGCTAGGAATAATATCAATAACCACAGATATGCAGATGACACCACCCTTATGGCAGAAACGAAAGAGCCTCTTGATGTAAGTGAAGGAGGAGAGTGAAAAAGTTGGCTTAAAGCTCACCATTCAGAAAACTAAGATCATGGCATCTGGTCCCATCANGGCATGTGAAGTCAAGTGTGCCTTAGAAAGCATCACTACAAACAAATCTAGTGGAGGTGATGGAATTCCAGTTGAGTTTTTTCAAATTCTAAAAGATGATGCTGTGAAAGCATTGCACTCAATATGCCAGCAAATTTGGAAAACTCAACGGTGGGCACAGGACTGGAAAAGGTCAGTTTTCATTCTTACCCCAAAGAAAGGCAATGCCAAAGAATGGTCAAACTACTGCACAGTTGCACTCATCTAACGCACTAGCAAAGTAATGTTCAATTCTCCAAGCTGGGCTTGAATAGTACATGAACTGTCAAATTCAAGATGTTCAAGCTAGATTTAAAAAAGGCAGAGGAATCAGAGATCAAATTTCAGCATCAGTTGGATCATTGAAAATGCAACAGAGTTCCAAAAAAAAATCTACTTCTGCTTCATTGGCTACGCCAAAACATTTGACTGTGTGGATCACAATAAACTGTGGGAATTCTTCAAGAGATATGAAAACCAGACCATCTGACCTGCCTCCTGAGAAATCTGTATGTAGGTCAAGAAGCAACAGTTAGAACTATACGTGGAATGACAGACTGGTTCCAAACTGGACTCATTGGAAAACACTGCTCCTGAGAGGGATTGGGGGCAGGAGAAGAAGGGGACAACAGAGGACAAGATGGCTGGATGGCATCACTGAGTNGGTCAAGAAGCAACAGTTAGAACTATACGTGGAATGACAGACTGGTTCCAAACTGGACTCATTGGAAAAGACTGCTCCTGGGAGGGATTGGGGGCAGGAGAAGAAGGGGACAACAGAGGACAAGATGGCTGGATGGCATCACTGACTTGATGGACGTGAGTCTGAGTGAACTTCGGGAGTTGGTTATGGACAGGGAGACCTGGCGTGCTTTGATTCATGGGGTTGCAAAGAGTCAGACACGACTGAGTGAACTGAACTGAACTGAATGTCAAGGCTGTGTATTGTCAGCCTGGTTATTTAGATTCTAGGCAGAGTACACCATGCGAAACACCAGCCTGTATGAAACAAAAGCTGGAATCAAGATTGCTAGGAATAATATCAATAACCACAGATACGCAGATGACACCACCCTTATGGCAGAAACGAAAGAGCCTCTTGATAAAGGTGAAAGAGGAGAGTGAAAAAGTTGGCTAAAAATTCAACATTCAAAAAACCAAGTTCATGGCATCCAGTCCCATGGCAAATAGATGGGGAAACAATGGAAATAGTGACAGATTTTATTTTCTTGTGCTGGAAAATCCCTGAACATGCTGACTATAGCCTTGAAATTAAAAGACACTTGGCTCCTCAGAAGAAAAAATTATTACCAATCTAGACAGCATATTAAAAAGCAGAGACATTATTTTGCCAACAAAATTCTGTCTACTCAAAGCTCTGATTTTTCCAGTAGTCATATATGGATATGAGATTTTGACNTGAAATTAAAAGACACTTGGCTCCTCAGAAGAAAAAATTATTACCAATCTAGACAGCATATTAAAAAGCAGAGACATTATTTTGCCAACAAAATTCTGTCTACTCAAAGCTCTGATTTTTCCAGTAGTCATATATGGATATGAGATTTTGACTACAAAGAAAGCTAAGTACTGAAGAATTGATGCTTTTGAACTATGGTATAGGAGAAGACTTTTGTGAGTCCCTTGGACAGTAGGGAGATCAAACCAGTCAATGCTAAAGGATATCATTCATGACTATTCATTGAAAGGACTGATACCGAAGCTGAAACTCCAATACTTTGGACACCTGATGCAACGAACTGACTCACTGGAAGAAACCCTGAGGCTGAGAAAGATAGAAAGCTGGAGGAGAATGGCACGACAGAGGATGAGATGGTTGGGTGGCATCACTGACTTGATGGACATGAGTTTGAGTAAATTCTGGGAGTTTGTGATGGAAACCAGGAAAGCCTGGTGTGCTACAATCCTTGGGGTTACAAAAGTCAGACATGACTGAGCAGCTGAACTGAACTGACTGTAATAAAATTCATTTGTATATTAATAGAAAAAATTTAAGTAAATGCTGAGTGTAAGCAAAGATGTCCATTTGGAATAGCAAAATCAGTTGTTCTATATATATGTTTGTTAAGTCAAACTGCAAACTGTCTAAACCCTATCTTTGGAAAATGTGGATAAAAATTTCCCAGTGAATACTGGTGGAAAAAATAAAAAGTAATTGAAGCACTTCCAATCCCAAAGAAAGGCAATGCCACAGAATGCTCAATCTACTGCACAACTGCACTCATCTCACACACTAGTAAAGTAAAGCTCAAAATTCTCCAAGCCAGGCTTCAGCAATACATGAACCATGAACTTCTAGATGATCAAGCTGGCTTTACAAAAAGCAGAGGAACCAGAGATCAAATTGCCAACATCTGCTGGATCTTCAAAAAAGCAAGAGAGTTCCAAAAAAAATCAATTTCTGCTTTATTGACTATGCCAAAGTCTTTGAATGTGTGGGTCATAATAAACTGTGGAAAATTCTGAAAGAGATGGGAATACCAGAACTCCTGAGAAACCTATATGCCTCTTGAGAAACCTATATGTACGTCAGGAAGCAGCAGTTAGAACTGGACATAGAACAACAGACCGGTTCCAAATAAGAAAAGGAGTACGTCAAAGCTGTACATTGTCACCCTGCTTATTTGACTTACATGNATGGCATCTGGTCCCATCACTTTGTGGTAAATAGATGGGGAAACAGTGGAAACAGTGGCTGTCTTTATTTTTCTGGTCTCCAAAGTTACTGCAGATGGTGACTGCAGCCATGAAATTAAAAGACACTTACTCCTTGGAAGGAAAGTTATGACCAACCTAGATAGCATATTCAAAAGCAGAGACATTACTTTGTCAACAAAGGTCCATCTAGTCAAGGCTATGGATTTTCCAGTAGTCATGTATGGATGTGAGGGTTGGACCATAAAGAAGGCTGAGTGCCAAACAATTGATGCTTTTAAACTGTGGTGTTGGAGAAGACTCTTGAGAGTCCCTTGGACTGCAAGGAGGGCCAACCAGTCCATCCTAAAGGAGATCAATCCTGGGTGTTCACTGGAAGGACTGATGTTGAAGCTGAAACTTCGATACTTTGGCAACCTGATGTGAAGAGCTAACTCATTTGAAAAGACCCTGATGCTGGGAAGGATTGAGTTCTAGAGGAGAGGGGGATGACAGAGGATGAGATGGTTAGACGGCATCACCGACTCAATGGACATGGGTTTGGGTGGACTCCAGGAGTTGGTGATGGACAGGGAGGCCTGATGTACTGCAGTTCATTGGTTCGCAAAGAGTTGGACATGACTGAGCAACTTAACTGAACTGAATCTTTATACTCGGCCCCTTCTCTTGCTTCATCTGACACATTATCTCATATAGGGGTTTATACTCAGCCATCCCTTCTTCCACTCACAGAATTATTGCTATTGTTTCCTGTTGTTTACAGTTGTAGTCAGGTACACACCCTTCCTTTTCCTTGTGGTGATGGTGGTTTAGTCACTAAGTTCTGTCTGACTCTTGCAACGCTATGGACTGTTGACTGCCAGGTTCCTCTGTCTATGGGATTCTCCAGGCAAGAATACTGGAGCTGGTTGCCATTTCCTTCTCCAAAGGATCTTCCTGACCCAGGAATTGAACCCAGGTCTCCTGCATTACCGAAAGACTTTTTACTGACTGAGCTATGTGTACTCTACCCTAAACTATGTCTATAACTAAGTCCTGCAGGAAGGTAATTTTCAGTGAATTTGATCTCCCTGGAGTGAATTATTTTTGAATCAGACACATGGTTGACTTTTAAATCAAAACTCAGGAGCTGCTAAAAACGTCCATGGATGGCTGCATGTTCTGGTCCTGAACCACAGGCCTCTGACAGTGATGGGAATCTATCGATCCACTCTAAGTGGTTAGAGCTTCCTTTTTTCAACTTTATGTTTGTTTAAAACATTGTCCTCTGAGTATGTAAAGCAACTTGAAGATCCAGGTCAGTCCATACAGGATAACTTGAACTTTAGAAAGTTAGTGTAGGTAAACTGATGTGCCTTCATCCTGACTTTGAAGGTGTTTTTCAAACTACAGTTTACTTCTAGTTAGAAGTCAGTTGAGTGAATGCAATTAGAATTTTTCAAAACCCAGTGGACTTTGACATATCAGAAGGTGTTGCCTATAAGCAGTGTAGTACTGTGTGAGGAAGTTTCTGTTGCATGTGTATGTGGGTGGACACACACACATGCTGGCTAGTGATGTAGACTGTATGTCAAGGTTGTGGGAATATCACAGCCCATGAAGCTGAACTATTGGAAAGTACAGGAACTATGGGTTGGGCAGCATGAATGAAGGCAGAACACAAATATTTTTGATCGAGCAAACTGATCAAGGAATGTCTGTGCTTAATTTTTTAAAAAACGCTTGTTTATTTATGGCTGTGCTGGATTTTCATTGCTGCCGTTGGTTTTTCTCTAGTTACAGCAAGCGGGGGCTGGTCTCTAGTTGTGGCACACGGGCTTCTAATTGAAGAGGCTGCTTTTGTTGTGGAGCATGGGATCTAGAGCTCGTGGGCATGTGGGCTCTGTAGTTGAGGTTCCTGGGCTCTAGGGCACAGGCTTAATAGTTGTGGCACAAAGGCTTAGTTCCTCCCTGGCATGTGGGATCTTCTGAGACCAGGAATTGAACCTGTGTCTCCTGTATCAGCAGACGGATTCTTTACCATTGAGCCACCAGGGAAGCCCTGTGCTTAACTTTTAAAGCAATTCACACACCGGTTACTAAAGTGGCTATATGATTTTCCACTTTCACTAGCAAAGTGAAACGAGGATTCCATTTATCCACATTCTTGCCAAAACTTGATGGATCAGTCTTTCAGTATGTGGATGTTCTAGAGTGTATGTAGTATAATCTCATTATGGTTTCAATTTGAATCTCACAATAACAAACTATGTTGAGACTCTTTACCTGTGTTTATTTGCCATCATATATATTTAAATGTCAAATGAGATTTTGCTCATGGTAGAATTGCTCTTTTAGACTTCTTATTGTTATGTGGGTGTATTTCTGAGCTTTCTGTTGTAGTTCACTGGTGTATATATATATATAGGACCATACCCCATTATCTGGATTACTGTCACTTTATAGTAAGTTTTGAATAAAGGTAGTGTAAGTTTTCCAGCTTTTGTCTTTACCAGGTTGTCTTGTCTGATCTGGGTCTTTACATTCCCATATATGTTTTAGGATCAGCTTGTCACATTCTACAAAACAAGCTTGCTGGGATTTTGATGAGAATTTCTCTTTTTTAAATTAATCAATTTATTTTAATTGGATGCAAACTACTGTACAATATTGTGGTGGGTTTTGCCATACATCAGCATGAATCAGCCATGGATGTACATGTGCCCCACCATCTTGGACCCCCCTCCCACTTCCTTGCCCAACCCATCGCTCTGGATTGTCCCAGAGCACCAGCTTTGGGTGCCTGCTTCATGCATCGAATTTGCACTGGTCATCTATTTTACATGTGGTAACATACATGTTTCAGTGCTATTCTCTCAAATCATCCCACCCTCGCCTTCTCCCAGAGTCCAAAAGACTGTTCTATACATCTGTGTCTCTTTTGCTGTCTCACATATAGGGTCATCATTACCTTCTTTCTAAATTCCATATATATGTGTGATGCTTTTGAATTGTGGTGTTGGAGAAGACTTGAGAGTCCCTTGGACTGCAAGGAGATCCAACCAGTCCATCCTAAAGGAGACCAGTCCTGGGTGTTCATTGGAAGGACTGATGCTGAGGCTGAAACTCCAATACTTTGGCCACCTCATGCGAAGTGTTGACTCATTGGAAAAGACCCTGATGCTGGGAGGGATTGGGGGCAAGAGGAGAAGGGGACGACAGAAGATGAGATGGCTGGATGGCATCACCGACTCAATGCACATGAATTTGGGTGAGCTCCGAGAGTTGGTGATGGACAGGGAGGCCTGGAGTGCTGCAACTCGTGAGGTTGCAAAGACTCAGACATAACTGAGTGACTGAACTGAACTGATACTATACTGGTGTTTTTCTTTCTGACTTACTTCACTCTGTATAATAGGTTCCAGTTTCATCCACCTCATTATAACTGATTCAAATGCATTCTTTTTAATGGCTGAGTAATATTCTATTTTGTATATGTACCACAGCTTTCTTATCCATTCATCTGCCGATGAACATCTAGGTTGCTTCCATGTCCTGGCTATTGTAAACAGTGCTGCAATGAACATTGGGGTACACGTGTCTCTTTCAGTTTTGGTTTCCTCGGTGTGTATGCCCAGCAGTGGGATTGCTGGGTCGTATGGCAGTTCTATTTCCAATTTTTAAGGAATCTCCACACTGTTTTCCATAGTGGCTGTACTAGTCTGTATTCCCTTTTCTCCGCACCCTCTCCAGCATTTATTGTTTGCAGACCTTCTGATAGCAGCCATTCTGACTGGCATGAGATTGTGGTTCTGATTTGTATTTCTCTCATAATGGGTGATGTTGAGCATCTTTTCATGTGTTTGTTAGCCATCTATATGTCTTCTTTGGAGAAATGTCTGTTTAGTTCTTTGGCCCATTTTTTGATTGGGTCATTTATTTTTCTGGAATTGAGCTGCATGAGCTGCTTGTATATTTTTGAGATCAGTTATTTGTCAGTTGCTTCGTTTGTTATTATTTTCTCCCATTCTGAAGGCTGTCTTCACCTTGCTTATAGTTTCCTTTGTTGTGCAAAAGCTTTTAAGTTTAATTAATTCCCATTTGTTTATTTTTGCTTTTATTTCTATTACTCTAGGATATGGGTCATAGAGGATCCTGCTGTGATTTATGTCAGAGAGTTTTTTGTCTTTGTTTTCCTCTAGGAGTTTTATAGTTTCTGGTCTTACATTTAGATCTTTAATCCATTTTGAGTTTATTTTTGTGTATGGTATTAGAAAGTGTTCTAGTTTCATTCTTTTACAAGTGGTTGACCAGTTTACCCAGCACCACTTGTTAAAGAGATTGTCTTTTCTCCATCATATATTCTTGCCTCCTTTGTCAAATATAAGGTGTCCATAGACGTGTGGATCTATCTCTGGGCTTTCTATTTTGTTCCATTGATCTATATTTCTGTCTTTGTGCCAGTACCGTACTGTCTTGATGACTGTAGCTTTAAAAATATGGAACGCTTCATGAATTTGCGTGTAATCCTTGCACAGGGGCCATGCTAATCTCTGTATCTTTCCAATTTTAGCACATGTGCTGCCGAAGTAAGCACAGAGATATTGTTTTATTGTCTAAATAATAACATTTGAGAGGATTAGATTTTACTTGCAACTCACTGTCCACAAATACCCTTTGGATCTTAGTCAAAGGGTACAAGAGTTTTTCCATACTGTATTCTGGTTTCTATCCATCCTACCAAAGGCAATGTCTTTTGTTGCTCTGAGTCTCAAGTAGGCAGTCTGGCAGCTGGAACTCAATGCCACAGTTCCCATCTTTTCCATGTAGGATCACCCCTATATCTTCACACAGGCAGCTCAAAAGAAGATTTGATATTGAAAGGGGACCATATATTGGGGGACATATGGGTAAAAAATTGGGATTGAGAGAAACATAATGAAGAAACAGAAATGAAGAGGCCTCATTAACAGTACACAGAACTATAAAACCACATAGCCACAAGAGATGGTCCTTTCTACACTGCCTGTGGATAGGCAGGAATTATTTCTGAACTTCAGCCAGCTGTTTATTTTCCTATCTATTTTATTCTGCATACAGCTAAATACAGAGAGTGGTTTATTTAAAAGTTGAGTATTTTGAAACACCGATGTAAAGAACTTTTAAATGGGTCACATATTCCTCTCTCTTCACCCAGATATACATACATAATAAGTTAACATTCCCCATGCAAATGACTCTATATTGCTATTTTGGTGTTTACTGATCCCTGTCAGCCAACTGTGCTCAAAACACTAGCAACAGTCATTTCCCAAATGACAAATTCACCCCATCAGAGCAGCTTTTCTATGTCTCCTGACAGCCCCAGGATCTAGCACAGGGCCCAGCACACAGCAGGCATCCAAGGAAATGTTCTGAGATAAAACTGAATGACTGCAGGATTTTGGAAAGTGCTGGAATGGTAGCATTGTGTCAGAGACAGCAGAGGAGGAAGATGGAGGCGGTTCTGAGAGAACGGCAATGCAGGCTCCTGCCATCAGACTGAGTCTTCTATCGTGTCTTGCTTTTCTGCTCTTCACACACTCTGGGAAGAGCTGTTTCCTCAGAAGCTGCCACGCTCTCCCAGAGCTGGCCAAACGTGGCTGTTTTCCTAAATCTAACTGCAAATGAGCATGAGCACAGGCAGTTCAGCTCGAGGTGTGTCTGCCCGTACCGAGAAACACCTCACAATCAAAGAAGGTAGGTTTCTAATTTTTCTCAGAGGAGCCCATGATGTGAAACAGGCTGAGAGGGTCGCTCCCACTGGAATCCATTCCTTCACAGCAACAAGTCTCACACCTGAAGGGCTGTAATAAAAGACACCTCAGCCCTTCTTGCCAGTTGGCACCTTGCTGCTTCCTGGGTGACTGAGAGACCCAAAAATATTAATAGTTTCTAGTCACTGTTTCGAATCTCCACAAAGAATTCAGAATGTTGCTGAAGGTAAAATATTCAGCTTTCCAAAAAGCCAGGTGGCAAGGTGAATTCTGTTCTGCTGCAGTACCATGTCTTACTTTATTCTCTCAGGTACAGCCTATGAAAGCACCACTCCCATCACACACTGCCAACGCCCCCATTCCACCCTCTGGTAGAGATTTTAGGCACAGTCACACCACAGAATCCTTCCTTATACCTGACACTTCTTAATCCTCTAAATCTGGGGATTTTTCCTCAAGTGAATTCAAAACACATTTCCTGCGTTCAAGAGCTAAGACCTAGAGAAAATGTTAAACAAAATTGGTTGTTTTGGGTCTGGGAGGGGGCTGCCCCCAAATATGCCTAAATAGCATATTGGTTATTTTGAGTTAAAGTTACTTAAGAAAGAGTCAATGTAAGAGACACTCTGACCATCCTCTCTGTCTCCTTGAAAGCAGCAAATTAATCTCCTCTGTGAAATGTGCCCTCTTTGCAGCTGGAGGTGAAAGGAAACCCTTATCACCAGAGATACGGAGTTCTAGCCTACCAGCCTGTATAAGCAAATCTTGTTAACTTCTTTCATTCACTACCCCATATTCTGCTTGGTTTCCTCACTAATTGAGCACTCAAAACCTAAATCACTTTGTTTTCCCCAAAAAGCATGAAGCCTGCCTGCTTTGGCCACTTCTTAGGTCCCATTTCTATAAGACCTACCTGTACATAAGTTAAAACATGCTTCTTTTTCTCCTGTCAATCTGTCTTGTTTCCATTTTATTATTATTCCAATCACAAGAATTCAAGAGGGGTAGAAGCAACAATTTTCCCTTCCTGTCAGTCCTTCTCCTTCAGGAACTAACAATCTAGCATTTGACCTTCATTTATTTATTTTCCCTTCTAAAAAGGATTGAGGTGGCTTACAAAATGATAAATGCTACAATAAGGGAAAATAAAGCTTAGAATAAGTTGGTGAAGAAATCAGGAGATAAATTAAGACAAGAAGCATAAGTGATGCTAGAAATGAAGTCAGCACCCACATAGCAGGCTCTAAAATCCTGAACACTTGCTAGGTGTGATCCCCAATGTGACTGCAAGATTTCTAGCAGACAGACTATATAGTCTAGTCAAGGAGAAAAGCCAGGTCTCAAAGTAACTATGAAGACAAAAGTTGTGAGTTCTGGGGCCAGGTCTCCTGAATTCTAAATCCCAGCTTCCAGGTATGTGATCTAAGGCTGGGTCCCCAACCTCCAGAATCTAATTCCTGATGATCTGAGGTGGAGCTGATGTAATAATAAAAGAAATAAAGTGCACAATAAACATAATGTGCTTGAATCATTCCAAAACCATCCCCCTGCACCCAGTCCATGGAAAAATTGTCTTCCATGAAACCAGTCCTTGGTGACAAAAAGGTTGAACTGCTGATCCAAGGGAAATCATTCAACTTCTCTAAATTGCAATCTATGTGTCATCTGGGAATAATAGTACCAACTCCAGAGGACTATATGAGGGATCAAAGAATTTATGTCTGTCGGAATGTAAGGCAATCCATTATACAGTAAGTGCTCCACAAGCATTGGTTAGTATAAGACAGAATATGACAAGTACTGCAACAGAAGTTCAAGTTCACTGTTACAATAACATAGAAGGAAAAGATTGATTTGGGTTGAAGATAGGGGAGGGACACAGATTGGATATCGCCTTGTCATGGTGACAGTAACAAAATGGAATGGAAGACAGACTTTGGCTAGTCAATGGAAGGAAATGACAAAGTTTAAGCACAAGGACGAGTACAAGTGTTAAGATAGGAAAGGACAGCAGGTGTTGAAGGACCAGTGTGTGTCAGAGAATCTAGAAATCAATTAGTTTTCTATCATCCCTGTATTAGTCCAGAAACTTGTGACAGCAACTGATGGAAACCCATACAAACCAGCTCAAGGAAACCAAAAGATGGGTTGCATTATTTCCTAACCCTAGGAACTCAGGGGCAGCTTCAGACACAGCTGGATCCAGGACCTCGAAAAGCATATCATCAGAATTCATCTCAGCTCCACTTTCCTCTATGCTGAATTTCTTCTCAGGCAGGAAAACTATCCAGATAGTCCAAGTGTCCATCCACCCAATCACAGGCCCATGGAAATGCCCATCTAACCATCATTTAAGTGAGGGACTGGGGAGTACTTTAGAAAGTGCTCCTGTTCTCCTCTGGGCACTAGGCAGGATTCTTCTTCCGCAGCCCCCTTTGAAATAAAAGGCTGCCACAAGACTGACAATAGGCAAAGGAATAAGAGTGGGTGTGGCCTTTCCACATCCGGGTGAGATCTTTATGAGGCAGCCATTTCCCCTCCCTTTGCCATGTTGATTATGGTCCTTCCAGTCAAAGAGGACTCTGTCACTGTGGGTCACGAATGAGGAGAACTGAGTTCACCTTCTGTGAACACACAACTAAAGTGAGAAATGTTTTTGCTGTATTAAATCACTGGGTTTTAAATAGTATAGCCTACCCTATCCTAATAAAGAAAGAATCCCTCGTGGGATCTGTATTGGGGTTCTCCAGAGAAATAGAACTAATACTGTGGGGGAAGGGAGAGAGAGACAGAGATTTTAAGGAACTGGTTCACATAATGGCAGAGACTGTCAAGTCCAAAATCTTCAGGGTGAACAAGCAGCCTGGAGACCCAGGAGAGCTAAAGGTGTAAGGTCCGAAGTCTGTATGCCCACAGAATTCCTTTTTGCTCAGCAGAGATCAATTGTTCATGAAGGCCTTCAACTGACTGGATGAAGTCCACCCACTTATGGAAGAATTTACCCAGAGTCCACTGATTTCAAAGTCAATCATGTTCAAAAAACACCCTTACAGAAATATCCAAGGTAATGTTTGACCAAACATCTCAGTTCCATGTCCCAATCGAGTTAACACATAAAATTAACCATCACAGGATCTCATCCACACAGTTGGAGTGAGCAAGTGCTGTTAAGGCCTTTGCAGAAACGTGGTCAGAATTTCCCTTCTGAGGGAAATTATAAAGGAACTCATGATATAAACCTTAAGGAAAGCTTCCTGTCTCCTCTCTCAGATCATCCCAATAATTCTTTCTAGAGAAAAAGCTTGTGCATCTCACTCTCAGCACTGTTTTACTTGGCACCTGAGACATCAGATTCTGTTTGTCCCATCCTGGTTTAAGCCTCTGTGCCTTCCCTCAAGCCACATCTCCTGAAAAACCCCTAGTCTCCCTCAATATTCCTTTCTTCCACAGATCCACATGGCCTAGCCAAAATAAAGAGCAAGAAATAGTGACTTGAACCCTGGGGCCAGATAGAGTCACACAAATCCCCAGGAACTGGTTACCCTGAACCTATTTGACAAAATTTCATTTAAACTATGAGTCATTTGCAGGTTTGGTTCTTCGGAGCTCCTCATGAGCACATGGATCACCTTTTTATCTCTGTTATATAACAGAGGCAAATTTCCAGAATTTTCATGGCTTTAACAAGGAAATAGCTTCAATGTGTTTGTAAAACTGAACTGGTATGAGGTGTGGGCCAGGTGTAAAACATACATATAGACCAGTACAAGGGAGTTGTCAGTACTTCTGGCCCAGCAGGGGGGAAAAAAATAACTCTTATCAAAATTATAAAAGTAGACAACTTTACCTCTGCTGGCCCAAAGCCTCAATTTTCTGAGCTCCTCCCTTCTCTGCAGGCACTCTACCTCACCTCTGCTACTATCTGACAAGTCAAAACTCCACACAGGTAACCCTCTTGCTGTTTTTCAAGGCACCCACTCATCACCTCATGCCCTTCTCCCAGGTGGCTAGCAAAGAATTGTTTGGCTTGACCAATTCATTCATATCACAATATTAGTTACTGATAAAAGCCTGACTGTACAGACAGGAAGACAAACACTGCATAACTTATGTGGAATCTAAAAAATACAACTAGTTAATAAAACAAAAAAGAAGCAGGCTCACAGATGTGGAGAGCTGACTAGTGGGCACCAGTTCAGAGAGAGAAGGAAGGAGGGGAAATACAGGGTAGGAGTTTAAAAGTACAAAGGTTTAGCCATAAAATAAGCTACAAGCACATATAGTACAACATGGGGAATATAGACAATATTTTATAACTATAACTGTAATATAATCTTTTAAAATTGTAAATCACTATTGGCAGTTCTGATCGTAAAGAATCCTTCTACAACACTAGAGACCCGGACTCAATCCCTGGGTCAGAAAGATCCCTGGAGAAGGAGATGGCTACCCACTCCAGTGTTCTTCCCTGGAGAATTCCATGGACAGAGAAGCCTGGTGGGCTACAGTCCATGAGGTTGCAAAGAGTTAGACATGATTGAGCAACTAACACTTCCACACACATATTGTACATTCATAACAATATTGTATAGCAACTATACTTCAACTGAAAAAATTAATTACAATAAAATAAAAACACTGCTCAAGAAAAATATAGGAGTTTCTTTATAAACTTTCTCAAAGGTTCAGTTCAGTTCAGTTGCTCAGTTGTGTCCGACTCTTTGTGACCCCATGAATCACAGCACGCTAGGCCTCCCTGTCCATCACCAACTCCCAGAGTTCACTCAGATTCATGTCCATCAAGTCAGTAATGGCACCCAGCCATCTCATCTTCTGTCACCCCCTTCTCCTCCTGCCCCCAGTCCCTCCCAGCATCAGAGTCTTTTCTAATGAGTCAACTCTTTGCATGNACATAGAAAATATAAATATAAAAACATCTAACTTACGTTTAATTCCACCTTCCAGAAATAACCACTAATATTTTTATTTACAGTGTATCCAGCAAGATGACTATTTGTTTCAAGTTCTGTAACCTGCCTCTTAATACTATATTTTGAACAGATTTTCATGTATTAACTAGATGTAAATAATTTTTATGTGTGCATAATATTTTATTGGATGTGAATATGCCTATCCCTTGATGTTACATATGTAAGTTTTTTTTCTTGCTATGTGAACAAGACTGCTGTAAACACTATACATATGTGTCTATGCAGTTACTCTTAGGAGAAATTCCTCTTGTGGAGTTATTTGTTCAAGGAATGTATTTTAGGCTTTTGACATGTATTGATTGGACATGATTTTTAAAATTACCTGGTTCATTAGTAAGTATTAGCATTGCGGTTCTTAAGCGTTACAGTGAAATTGTTCTTTAGACATTCACAAGTAAATGCATACATTATGGTTTATGTTTGGGGAAATGTGTGTGCTCTTGACTGTCAAGATGAATTCTTAGGCGTGAGCCTTAGACTTATACCAGTTGCCTTTAACACATCTCAAACATGATGCATACTTTTTAAAACCTTGTTAAAAATGGAAACTAAAGAAGACTTCACATTCACATTTCACTCAGTGTGTAAACTTAGTTGCTAATAATGTCTTACTGGCTAAAGCTTTTCTTTTGCCTCTGGGACCACTGACTAGAGCTCTGCTTCTGTCTTCTTCCATATCTCTGTGCTACCCATGGTGCATCTGTCATTTTCAGATTCTATTTTGTTTTTCCAAATGGTTTGAGAATATTAACATTTTGCAGCCTGGGTGTAAACATTTTTCTAGAACAACCCCCACCCCCCGCCCCGGTCTTTTTTGTTTTTCCTGCTAATATTTAATTTGGTAGCAATGTTATTTGGGAGTCACCTTTGTAGGGTCTTCCTGATGGATAACTCAGTTTTCGTAGAAATAATTTTTTTAATTTTTTTTCATTTAATGCTTAATTATTCCATAACCTTATAATGTTAACTAGCATAAACTGATTTGCGAACAGACACTAATTCTTGGTAAGGATGCAGCTGCTTTGGTGGGGGCTTGTCTTAAGTGCGACACACATCTTCCGTTGTAGTGGGCGGGCTTAGTTGCCCTGTGGCATGTGGGATCCCCACAGGGATCGAACCTGTGTCCCCACATCAAAACGCAGATTCTTAACCACTGGACCACCAGGGAAGTCCTAACTCTTGTGTTAAACTGCAGGTGTTTATTTGTTCTTCTCCTTGATCCTTTGCATTAAATTCTCTGTCTAAAGCATTTCATGGTGTGATTCTTTATGTGCTGTGTCTCTGGTACTCTCCTGGATCATTGGCATTCTCTGGCAGAATGTCTCCTTTTCCTCTTAAGTGTTCTCCATGATAGACATTTAAAATAATGTGCTTCTTAGCTGCAGCGAAACTAGCAAGTAGTTCCTCTTCTTTGCTCCCTTCCCTCTAGCACTAAAATGTTGAGTTTTGCTCAGCGGACCACTCAACTGCACAGAAAATAGCAGCTGTGATTAGACTCAGTAAATATATGCAGTGTAGGATTTGAAAATGGTAGAAAATTTATCAACTGAATGTTTTAGTTTATAAAGTAAAATCATTGTCTATGTTCAGTTCAGTTCAGTCGCTCAGTCGTGTCCGACTCTTCGCGACCCCATGAATTGCAGCATGCCAGGCCTCCCTGTCCATCACCAGCTCCCGGAGTTCACTCAGACCGATGTCCATCGAGTCCGTGATGCCATCCAGCCATCTCATCCTCAGTCGTCCCCTTCTCCTCCTGCCCCCCCTCCCAGCATCACAGTCTTTTCCAATGAGTCAACTCTTCGCATGTGGTGGCCAAAGTACTGGAGTTTCAGCTTTAGCATCATTCCTTCCAAAGAAATCCCAGGGCTGATCTCCTTCAGAATGGACTGCTTGGATCTCCTTGCAGTCCAAGGGACTTTCAAGAGTCTTCTCCAACACCACAGTTCAAAAGTATCAATTCTTCGGCACTCAGCCTTCTTCACAGTCCAACTCTCACATCCATACATGACCACAGGAAAAACCATAGCCTTGACTAGATGGACCTTAGTCGGCAAAGTAATGTCTCTGCTTTTGAATATGCTATCTAGGTTGGTCATAACTTTTCTTCCAAGGAGTAAGCGTCTTTTAATTTCATGGCTGCAGTCACCATCTGCAGTGATTTTGGAGCCCCCAAAAATAAAGTCTGACACTGTTTCCACTGTTTCCCCATCTATTTCCCATGAAGTGATGGGACCGGATGCCATGATCTT
>SJYV01049578.1:1465945-1493925 GCA_006410875.1 Neotragus pygmaeus
AAGCGTCTTTTAATTTCATGGCTGCAGTCACCATCTGCAGTGATTTTGGAGCCCCCCAAAATAAAGTCTGACACTATTTCCACTGTTTCCCCATCTATTTCCCAAGAAGTGATGGAAAGTTAAAAGAGGTTTCTTTCAGGTTTCAGTCTTTATCAAAATAAGCTCAAAACTGTAACACGCTTTTCATTTTCTTTGTCTCCATTAACAAAGCCCTGGATTCTCCATGATTTTCTAGGCCAAATCTTATACAGACACATGAATACAGCTTTGTGCATTTAGACAATTATCACTCAAAAGAACCTGACATTCCCCCCTACTCTTCTATGCAGTCTGTATCTTCATGCTAAAAAAAATGGGACATTCTCTTACACCATCATCTGTTCTTCCCTACCCTTGCCCTTAAGGGGTGGAGTGGACCTGGAAACAAAACTTGCAATGTCACATGGTGAGAACAATAAAAATGATGGGAATGAAGCACTGGAAACAGAGGCAGGAGAACTAATTCGGCCCAAATGGCACTGTCCCCACAAAACTCTTACATTTACTTTAAATGCAAAATAATCTAAAGTAAATTATTAAAATTCAAAAAAGAAGTCATTCAACAAGAATCCAGGTTACCATATTGTACAAATCCAAAGGACTTCACTCACAATTATCCAAGTGAATGGTACCCCCTAGAGTTGTACAACAGAGTAATGCTGTCAGGAGGATACATACTCCCTGACATGTCTCAACTTTGGATACCCTTATGCGTGTTACATGCTAAGTTGCCTCTGTTTTGTCTGACTCTTTGTGACCCTATGGACTCTAGCCCTCAGGCTCTTCTGTCCATGGGATTCTCCAGGCAAGAATATTGGAGTGAGTTGCCATGTCCTCCTCCAGGGGATCTTCCCAATTCAGGGATCAAACCCGGGTCTCTTACCTCTCCTGCATTTGCAGGCAGGTTCTTTACCACTAATGCCACCTGTGAAGCCCCAAGTAGGTACTTGGATACCCTTAGTACTGCCTATGAATCATATCCATCTCAGTAAAGAACTGTTTGGCTCTATGACATCAGTCCCTTAATGTTAACCAATATCCTATGACAAAGATTTTGGTTGGAATACAACACTATTCACATGCGATTCACCACCTATTTCCCAGAAGTTTCTACAATTCTTTTTTACATTCCCAATTTCTCAACAATTGTTTGAATTAATTGTTTTCCCTAGTGAAAGTGCTTTAACACCAAACTTTCCAGTTTGTGTTCCTGGCACCATTTTCATAATGTATCCCGTCATACTGGCCAAGCCTTCTGTTCTATCTTTCCCCATCAACTTGTCAAGTCTGTCAATCCTATCTCTGCAAGTTCACTATCATCTGTTTCCACTTCCACACCTCTAGCCATCACCTCTCTTACCTGGTTGGCTATACTGCAAACTCTCCCTTCTCCAGTCCTTTCAAAGCACTTTCTTTCTTGTAACAAACCTCAGTTCTACTCCTCTATTCAAATACCCTCAATGGCAATTAAGCACAACCCTTCATTTTGGCCTGAAAGAATCTCTACAACATAGCAGCATTTCATTTATCACCCATCATCCCTTTCAGCCACTGTTTTTCAAAACTTGATCCATGGACTATTGATGGGTCCCCAGAATCCCCCAGTGGACCATAAACTGATCCAAAAATCTCATGAGCTAATTTTGATCCATTCCATAGATAACTGTTTTAGATATGACTTAACATCTTTATAGGAATCTGCTAAGCAGGTAAGGGGACCAAAATAAGCTATAATTAACACCACTAAAGTGATTCTGAAGGACTCTAATTCAGTATTCCATAAGCTGCTTAGCTTCCATACAACACTGAAAGCAACTACACATGTGTACATGTGGATTAATGGAGTTCCTTAGAATAGGTGTGGGTGGGTGGAGTAGACAGAGGTACATTGATAAACAGTACCTTTTTTTTTTTTTTTTAGTATATGAAACACTATTCTAGGAAGAGTCTAAATTCTAATCAAACTAATATACTATTCTCTAAATAAGTCTGTTTGGTCTCATGACTCTTCTCCTTTGCTAACTTACTTCCCTCTGCTTAGGATACCCTTCCTGTATCTGACTGTGTAAATATACCTCCTTTTGTATATTTCATTTCAAAACTCCCATTTCAAAAACTCCCTGCCCCATCAGATATAAGGCTAAAGTCTCTCTTGAAGCCCCTGGCAAAGCTTCTATTAAACAACTCACCCTATTCTGCATTACTGTTATTCATCTTCTAATAACGCTTCAACTAGAACAGAGTCTCCTTGAAGGTAGGTACTGTGCCTAACTTTTGCCTCAACAAGAATCTTGCACAGCCTTATGCATAATGACCACTACATGTTCTCTCTCTCTCTCTCTCTCTCTCACACACACACACACACACACACACACACACACACACAGCACTAGTCCCAAAGATACAGTCTGTAGTAAGTTTTCCTCGGGGTAATAAAAGCTTTATATAGTTGAAGAGTTTTGGAATATAAATGGAACTGTTTAATGCTCAAAGGTAGTTATCACATATATAATTCCATTATAAAATTAGCAGTGGACAGGATGAAACATTTTAGGAAGGAAGTGGTAAAGATATTCAAGCCTGGGGCCTACTGAGAATTATAGTACAAAAAAAAAAAAAAAACTTTTACTTCATTTTCCTGAATCTGAAAACTTCTCTGCACAATTGATCCTAGACACCTACCCAGAAGCAATCACACACACGAGCTGCTGCATGGCCCGTGTAGGGAGTCCTCTAAATGTTTTCTCATTATTTGCCTGTGCCTTTAAAATGTCTTACAGAATTAAAACACAAGAAGTACACTTTCATAGTGGACCACCATCTAAAACTATATTCTAAGTTCGAGAAGATAGCTGGGACATAATAAAAATAATTCTGGTCATAGAATCTCATTACCAGGGTTTCAAGTTCTCGCCCTGCCCCTTTTCTAATGGCCTGCCTTGGAAAATCATCCTCTCTGAATCTCACCGTCCTCATCCACATGTGAGTGTGTGCTCAATCGTGTCTGACTATTTGTGACCCCACGGACTGTAGCCAGCCAGGTTTCTCTGTCCATGGGATTTCCCAGGCAAGAAAACTGGAGTGGGTTGCCATTTCCTACTCCAGGGGATTTTCCCAACCCAGGGATGGAACCCACATCTCCTGCAATGGCAGACTTAAGATGGAGATAAAAAGACCTTACTAACTGAAACACAAGTTTGTGCGACCAGTGCCCGGGAAGACAAACAATACCAAAACACCAGAGTTCGGGACAGACAAAGGTTTATTGAGGGCCATGCAAGGAGGCGGGAGACTCATGCCTTAGAAATCCCAAACTCCACAAAAGCTTCTGGCAAACCCCTTATCTAGGAAAGGTGAGGGAGAGGCATGATTACTTGTGAACTTTTTGGTGTCAGATCCTTTGTTCTTAACGTTGATCATGGTCAGGTAACAATGCTCCTATAAATCTCCATCAAACAAGTGCTCTTCACTGTTACAAGGAAGGGCAATGTCACAAGGCACAACCTTCACTCTCTGAGGTCCCAGTCCTGGCTGAGAGGAGGCAGAGATCAGCTGGCAGCTCCCTCAGCACTAGGTCCCCAGACCCTGCCCAGCTGTCATCACTGAAGGAGCCAGATGCCCAGGATCCAGGTGGCCCTCAGGCTACCCATACAGCGGGGGCAGGGCCTTCAGACTGTGTCTCAGGAAGATGGCCACTGCTATTAGGTCACAGAGGCAGGGACTGGGGAGAGATTCACCGCCACCTCAAGGCCTGAGCCAAGGCCAGAGGGAGGCCTGGTAAGGGTTATGGAGCCCTGCAGGACACAGCCCCCGCTGGGCCCCCCATCCCACCCCCTGATCCAAGGCCCCGAGAGAGACGCCAGGATTCACCTCTTATCTCTTTCTCAGTCTGACAACCACCACTCTGCCAACTGTTTGCTGAATGGACCACTAAACGGTCACTCATTGACAGTTGGTCACCTGGGGAAGGGGCCCACTGCAATGCCGACCAATGGCTGAGTAGGACCACTAATGGTCACTCATTGACAGTTGGTCACTTAGGAGAGCAGCCCACTGCAATGCTGACCAGTGGCTGAGGAGGACCATAAGCTGGTCACTCACTGACAGTTGGTCACTTGGGGGAGGGGCCCACTGTAATGCCGACCAATGGCTGAGTAGGACCACTAGCTGGTCACTCATTGACAGTTGGTCACTTAGGAGAGCAGCCCACTGCAATGCCGACCAGTGGCTGAGCAGGACCACAAGCTGGCCACTCACTGACAGTTAGTCACTTGGGGGAGGGACCCACTGCAATGCCAACCCATGGCTGAGCAGGACCACTAGCTGGTCACTCACTGACAGTTGGTCACTTGGGGGAGGGGCCCACTGCAATGCCAACCAATGGCTGAGTAGGACCACTAATGGTCACTCATTGACAGTCGCTTGGGGGAGGGGCCCACTACAATGCCAACTAGTAGCTGTCATGACTACTAACAGTCCCCTGGTAACCATTGGCTGGTGAGAGAAACCTGGCTGGCTACAGTCCATGGGGTCACAAAGAGTCAGACACGATTGAGCACACACTCACNGAGGGGCCCACTACAATGCCAACTAGTAGCTGTCATGACTACTAACAGTCCCCTGGTAACCATTGGCTGGTGAGAGAAACCTGGCTGGCTACAGTCCATGGGGTCACAAAGAGTCAGACACGATTGAGCACACACTCACATGTGGATGAGGACGGTGAGATTCAGAGAGGATGATTTTCCAAGGTAGGCCATTAGAAAAGGGGCAGGGACTTGAAACCCTGGTAATGAGATCCTATGACCAGAATTATTTTTATTATGCCCCAGCTATCTTCTTGAACTTAGAATATAGTTTTAGATGGTGGTCCACTATGAAAGTGTACTTCTTGTGTTTTAATTCTGTAAGACATTTTAAAGGCACAGGCAAATAATGAGAAAACATTTAGAGGACCCCCTAAACTGACCAAATTGCTGAGGTAATGGCACACAGCAATGGCCACATGCTAAGTGTTGTGCTGTTACAAGATCTGTTACAAGATCACTATGGGTGCTTCAGAGAGTTTTTCTAAGAATTTATCACAATAATGGATATGGGATGTCTGTGTAAGTCAGCAGTCCCCGACCTTTTTGGCATTAGGGACCAGTTTCATGGAAGACAATTTTTCCAGGATCAGGAGAACAGGAGGGATAGTTTCAGGATGATTCAAACACATTACATTTATTGTGCACTTTTTTCTATTATTACATTGTAATATATAATAAAGTAACTAAACAATTCACCATAATGCAGAATCAACTGAAGCCCTGAATTTGTTTTCCAGCAACTAGACGGTCTCATCTAGGGGTGAGGGGTGAGTGATGAGGAGAGGATGAAACTTTTGCTCGCTCATCCAGCTCACTTGTCCACCACTCACCTCCATCTGTGCAGCCTGGTTCCTAACATAGTACCAGTCTGTGCCCCAGAGGGTGGGGACCCCTAATGTAAGTGATCAGGTTCACAGGAATTATCTTCTGCTCTATTACTTAGGAGAAGTTAACCATTTCATCTGATTTTCATACAAGGGCAAAATATGTCTAGTTTTAGTTTGTAATGTGACTTCAGACTGTCTGCAAGGCAGCATGGCTGAGAGTCTGAACTAAAAATTTGGTCAGTGAGCAGAAGAAAAACAAGCAGAGAAGGGGGAAAAAAAATTACACTTTCAAGTGTACAAGGACACACTTTTGGTTCTGAGTGAGACACAGCTGCCTTAGTGACTTGTTCGCCTGTCACGTGCACAGGGGCTGCCAAGGTTCCAGCTGAGAACAGAGTCCCCCTTCCCCTCCCTCCTCCCTGGATTCACAGCCACCTCATATAAGCTTCTTCTCTCAGGGAATTCAGCCCCTGTCTCCTAGAAAGCAGTCAGAGATCTCCCAAGGCATTTCACCAGTATCGCTACTCCTCCCCACCAAGGAGCAGATGAGGAGTACAGTGGCCAACATTTCCTAGCTCAAGAGTCAGTGCAGCTAAAACAACTACTAAATAGTCCTGGCCAGTTCCCAGGCTGTAAGTTCTCCAGTTCTTGAGGCTTGACTCTGCACTGTAGAATGTGATGCCAATGTATATCCCGTCCTAAATAAGGTAATTGTTTTCTTCCAAAAAGGAAGAGTCTGGTCTAAGGGGACAGACATTGTATGTCTATTACCCTTAGTCACCTAAAACCAAAATGTAGCTGGGAGGTAGAAGCCATTTATTCACTTATTTATTCAACAAATACTTATTAAGCCCTAACTGTGTACTATGTGAATGTTGAGCTTTAAGCCAACTTTTTTCACTCTCCACTTCCACTTTCATCAAGAGGCTTTTTAGTTCCTCTTTACTTTCTGCCATAAGAGTAGTGTCATCTGCATATCTGAGGCTATTGCTATTTCTCCCGGCAATCTTGATTCCAGCTTGTGCTTCTTCCAGCCCAGCGTTTCTCATGATGTACTGGTCCCATCACTTCATGAGAAACAGATGGAGAAACAGTGGAAACAGTGTCAGACTTTTGCGGTGGGGGTGGTGGGCTCCAAAATCACTGTAGATGGTGACTGCAGCCATGAAATTAAGACGTTTACTCCTTGGAAGAAAAGTTATGACCAACCTAGATAGCATATTCAAAAGCAGAGACATTACTTTGCCAACTAAGGTCCATCTAGTCAAGGCTATGATTTTTCCAGTAGTTATGNACTAAGGTCCATCTAGTCAAGGCTATGATTTTTCCTGTGGTCATGTATGGATGTGAGAGTTGGGCTGTGAAGAAGGCTGAGCGCCGAAGAATTGATGCTTTTGAACCGTGGTGTTGGAGAAGACTCTTGAGAGTCCCTTGGACTGCAAGGAGATCCAACCAGTCCACTCTGAAGGAGATCAGCCCTGGGATTTCTCTGGAGGGAATGATGCTAAAGCTGAAACTCCAGTACTTTGGCCACCTCATGCGAAGAGTTGACTCATTGGAAAAGATTCTGATGCTGGGAGGGATTGGGGGGTAGGAGGAGAAGGAGACAACAGAGGATGAGTTGGCTTGATGGCATCACTGACTTGATGGACATGAGTCTGAGTGAAATCCAGGAGTTGGTAATAGACAGGGAGGCCTGGCGTGCTGCGATTCATGGGGTCGCAAAGAGTCGGACACGACTGAGTGACTGAACTGAACTGATGTGCTATGTGGGGCTTCCCAGGTGGTGCTAACAGTAAAGAACCTACCTGTCAATGCAGGAGATGTAAGAGACGTGGGTTCAATCCCTGGGTCAGGAAGATCTCCTGGAAGAAGGCATAGGAACCCACTCCAGTATTCTTGCCTGGAGAATCCCATGGACAAAGAAGCCTGTCAGGCTATACTCCATAGGATCACCGAGAGTCAGACACGACTGCAGCAACTGAGCATGTATGCATGTGCTGTGTATTATTTCAGGTAGCAGAAACAAAAAGGAAACGAACACTACAGCATTTTCTTTCTAGTGTGGGGTGGGGAGCATGCTGGGAGACAGAAGGGAGATGAATCAATACAGGAATAAAATGAGGTCATCCCAGACAATGATAAGCATCTTTAAAAATAATAGAGGGTAGCCAGACTTGTCCTCTGTGATGGCCCACACTCTGTCTGTGGAGTGTGCTTCTCTTTGAATAAACCCACTTCTTAGCTATCAAAAAAAAAAAAATGATACAGGGTAATAGAATGGAGATTGCAGAATGGATGGGGGAATGGTTTTAGTTTGGGGAAAATGGAAAGCCTCTCAGAAGAGGTGCCATCAGAGCTGAGCAGCAGCAGGATTCAACTGTGCTAATTTATTTTTTGGCCTCACTATGTGGCATGTGGGATCTTAGTTCCCCAACCAGGGATCAAACCTAGGCTCCAGCAGTGAAAGTACCAGGTCCTAACCACTGGGCCATCAGGGAATTCCCTCAACTGGGAGGGGAAGAGCATTCTGAACAGAATGGGGAACATGCCCCTGTAAGAAACTCCAGCCCATCCACTTGAAGGGCATATTTCACTCATAATGCTTCCATGATGGAATTTCAATACATCCGGAATCATGGTTTAATCCTCTGGAACCCAGAAGCAATTCTGAGGTAGATCAACAACTGAGCTGGATAGTTATTTTGCTTCTTCAACATGGGATGTACCTTTTTCATTCTTTTTTCACAAAGGAAGCTCTTCTCACTCTTTCTTAGAAGAGTGAGAATATGTGGCATGTGTGTCCATATATATGTGTTTTACACATACGTGTCTATATGTATAGATATACAGATACCCAAACACAGTTCAGTATGTCCCCTAAATAAGAACCTTCAAGTTGCAAACTTCTGAAGATGTGAATGTATGTGCCAGCCCCTGAATGCCAGCTGTTGTACTGTAATACTGTACTTCTCAAAGTACTGTACTATAAGATTAAAAATATTTCATTTTGTGTGTTTATTTATGTACATATTAATTGTGTAAAAAGTATTATAAACCTATTACCATACAGTATTATAGGGCTGATTGTATTAACTAGGTACCTAGGCTAACATTTTTCGACTTGAGAATGAACTCTTCAGACCTGAACTCATTTGTACGTAGGGAACTTACTATAATTTAGGCCCAGCTTCTAGGCACGTCTGTGAAAGTTAGGATTGCCCATAGAAACTGTGTGTGAGGAAACCCAGAGGAAAAAGCTTGGGAAATGGAGTGTGGTGTCTCTTGATGATCTTGATACCCTTGAGCCTACCTACAACCTCATACCCAACCCCCAGGCTTGGACAAGGACTTGGGTCTGAGCAGCCTGGAGCAGACAGAAGCATGAAAAGGAGTTTTAAGAGGTATACGTGATGGAACAGTGAAAAGGCTGGCTTAAAACTCAACACTCAAAAAACTAAGATCATGGCATCCAGCCCCATCATTTCATAGCAAATAGATGGGGAAACAATGGAAACAGTGAGAGACTTTACTGGGCTCCCAAATCACTGCAGATGGTGACTGCAGCCATGAAATTAAAAGATACTTGCTCCTTGGAAGAAAAGCTATGACCAACCTAGACAGCATATTAAAAAGCAGAGACATTACTTTAACAACAAGGATCTGTATAGTCAAAGCTATGGTTTTTCCAGTAGTCACATATGTATGTGAGAGTTGAACCATAAAGAAAGCTGAGAGCTGAAGAATTGATGCTTTTGAACTGTGATGTTGGAGAAGACTCTTGAGAGTCCCTTAGACAGCAAGAAGATGAAACCAGTCAATCCTAAAGGAAATCAACCCTAAATATTCATTGGACTGATGCTGAAGGTGAAACTCTAATACTTTGGCCACCTGATGCAAGAAGTAACTCACTGGAGAAAACTCTGATGCTAGTGAAGATTGAAGGCAGGTGGAGAAGGGGACCACAGAGGATGGGATGGTTGGATGGCATCACTGACTCGACAGACATGAGTTTAAGTAAGCTCCAGGAGTTGCTGATGGACAGGGAAGCCTGGCATGCTGCAGTCCATGGGGTCACAAAGAGCCATACACTGCTGAGTGACTGAACTGAACCATATTCACCTTTGGAAGGGAACAGGACATTCCGGGCAGAGAACACACTCCTGCTTATGTACAGTGAGGATTTGCACATTTCAGGACCTCAACAGAAAGCCTCTTCTTCAGGATATCACAGCCAGGGCTTCTGGATGTTAGCATACTGCCTGGAATATAATAGATTCATTATAAACTTTTGTTGAATTTGCTCCACTCTTAACTAAGGTCACAATCAGTAATGGCAAAAGATGGACATGAGTGAGGACTGTGAAGACACGCACACATACGAGGGGATTATTTATAAGCACATCAGGCACTTCTTACCCTCATACCTCAACATATATAGGAGCAAATTATGCGAGTTAGGAGAGTGTCAAGAGGCAACACAATGTAGGCAATTACCATTAACTGCCTCCCCTTGAACCGCAGATGAAACAGCCTACAGATGCAAACAACCCAATTTTAGGTGGCATTTTAGCTGCTTGGGAAGGCCGTCTTGATTTCTAAGGTCAAATTAATAGATCATTTGAAGCTGTAAGGAAATCATTTTGTTTGAGTGTATATTCTAAACTTAGTCCCAAGTGGACGCTGTATTCAAAAGCAGGCTAAGAACCTGGCTCTGTCTACCCTAATTTCCTCAATAGTTGCTGCTGGGCTCACCACCCTACTAGGAAATTCAGGTAATATTAATACCCATGTTCTACTCAGTAACTCCAATGCCTCGAGCTGTAGTTCTGAGGTCCCTGCTGAGAAGATACGGCTATTTTTTTGAACAAAGCAAATTCACTACTGCAACTGGCTTTGCATAGGCAGTCTCCTAAGTACTCCTAAGATGTACTTAGGAGATCTTCTGGAGGAATTTTGACCTTGGTCACTGTGTGGAACCAACAATTTTTCTTCCATCTGCAGTGTGATTTTCTTAATTTACTTGCAACCCACTGAGTGCATAACCAGACAAAGATGAGCCCTCCTGAGGCTGGTATACCAACTCACATTGGCAGGTGCCAACTGCAACTGACAGTGTTCAAACTCAGCAAGGGCTTCAGAGTTTTAACAATGGTTTCTAAAAGTTGCTATTGAAAACAAGAGCTTTACTAAAAAGAAACAAAAGTTCTTGTCATTGGGGAAAAAATGAGCTTTGATAGGGAGTTTGGGATGGACATGTACACACTGCTATATTTAAAATGGATAACCAATAAGGACCTACTGGACAACACAAGGAAATCTGCTCAGAGTTATAATGGCAGCCTGGATGGGAGGGGAGGTTAGGGGAGAATGAATACATGTATACGTATGACTGAGTCCCTTCACTGTTCACCTGAAACTGTAACAACATTGCTAACTGGCTATACCCAAATACAAAATAAAAACTTAAAGATAAAAATAAAAAATGCAAGCTTTAGGCATAGAGCATGGGTACAGGCCCCCACTGAGAAAGGAAGAGGCAAATGTTCAATACTTCCACTGATGATGCGATCCCTCCAGCGATCCATGAAGCTGGTGCCCATGTGTCTGTCTCTCCATCTCACACACACCTACACAATTAATTTTAATAAAATGGAGCTAACAGTATGATCCCTCCATGTTCAAACTGTGGCTCTACCACTGGTTGTGGTAACTTGGCCAAGTTTCTTGATTCTGCCAGGCCTCAGTTTCTTCACCAGGAAATGAACATAAGAATGCTTGCCTAACCAGAGTAGGTGAATAGACCATTAAATGAGAAAATGTAAAATCCTTAGCTGTACCTGGCATTCAGTAAAGACTCTGTAAATGTTCACAACTTAAGAGGGACCAAACAGAGCCCTATAAAATTCCTTCCCATAGCCTGAGTAAGGTTGACTCGGGTAGCTGGTGATGGGCCACGGATAAACACCTAGTGATTCCGAGAAACAGTTGGGTGGGGTGTGTGGATGAGAGTCGGAGTGATGCACTGGTTGTCACTATGGAGATGACCTCACAAGAGCCGTAGGCTGAGGAGTCCGAGAATGCACACCCACCCAGTAGGTACCAATGCATCCGAGCCCAGTGACTGCACCACACGCCCTCACACTGGTCCTGCAGCAGTTTTCCCCTATGACACTGCCGGTTACAAAAGAAAGGACTAAGAACCTGCCCTGTCCTCAAGAACTCCTCCAGGAAGATTTCTGATTCCCGTCTTTCCAAAGACACTGCCACCACCTCCTGATCATCCAGGTTCCTGGCATCTCCAGCTCACAGTCAACACAGAATGGAGCACAGTGGTTACAGCCACCAGCTCTGGAGAACACATGCCCAGCTCAAGTCCCAGTTGTGCTGCCTTCTAGCTGAAGGACCCTGGGCAAGACAACTTTCCTGTACCTTGACTCCTCATCTGTCTGTTAACAATGAGAGGATGGCTAGTATTTACTTCCTAAGGTGCTGCAAGGATTAAGCAAGATCAAGAACAGAAAACCCTTAACTTTCCACTGAGATGAGCAATCGTCACCCTGGTTACTGCTTGTTGAATCCCATCAGTGCCAGGGTGCAGGGGAAGGGGCCCGGGTTCACCCACCCCTAGCGGCCAAAGCAGTCAGTGTGAATGGACAGGGCGCAACCTTCAAAAGCGCTCTTCCGGCGGCGGATTCAGCAAGACAAACGGGGAAAGGCCCTTGTGCCTGCCAAAACTTTGCCTGGTAAATAATTGATGTCCCGCCGTGTGTTCTTTTATTCAGAAACGCCTTTGAAGTTCGCCCTCGCCCTTGCCGCAGGGAGACCGGGGGAGGCGGGCCAGGGGGATGGAAGGGAAGGAGCCACAGAAGGGGAATGGGCAGTGTGCGATCCAGAAGAAAGAGAAACTAAAGCCATTTTTGGTATCTGTTAAGGTGTGGAGTCATTATAAGTTTTTATCAAGAAAGGATTCCCAGCAGCCAAGCACCAAAAAGGGAAGATGGGGAAGGATACAACCGCAATTCTTAAGAACACCTGTGAGTGCTGGTCCACCAGCTCACTCCTGGGGAGGTGACAGTTGGCAAAAGCATTCAACAGCAGGCAGGAGTTTAGCCGGGCAAGAGCAGCCAGCCCAGCCTCGCAGGGACTAATTATGAAAATATGATTACAATGGATTAGTAATCTTGTCAATCAGAGCCACATGCCAGGGAGTACATGGCAGAGGCTGAAAATGCCACAGGACAAATGCCAGAGGATTTTGTGCTGTGGGCGTTTTTTTGTGGGGTGTGGGGGTACAAAATGTTCCTCCCTGGGAGGGAGGGCCTTAGGGTCCCGGGGATGAACAAGTCCAGAAAAGGCACTAACAGGCCTATGGAGAGGAGTGGTCGGGATGCACTACCAGATACCTCTAGTGTGCCCCAGCTGGGAATTCTGCACAGCATCCTCTATTGCCACCCCATAGAACTGGCCGAAAACTGGTTCCCTGTTTTGCACAAGCCTGAAAGACAGTATTGTCTTCCTGCAGGAGTCAAGGGAAGGCAAATAGAGGTTAAGAAATGATATGAGTAGAAAAAGAAATACTAACGACAGCTACTCTTCCCTGATGCGTAGAAATAGGTCTTGCCGGGTTTCTGACAGTTTTGTCTTCACTTCATTTAATCCTTACAAAAGCCTGTGAGATAAGAATTACTTCCTTACTAAACAAGTAGAAGCTCATAGATGTTGTCTATGATTTGGCCCATGCCATATCACAAGAAAAACAGATCATTTGAACTCCAGGGTTTATTTTCATAATTGCCAGCGTCTACTGTTGATTGCCAAAGGGAGCTCTAAGCCAACGTTCCTCAGTCATCTTTCCTGCAGTTACAGAAGCATCCTCCACACCACAGTGCAATCAAGAAATCAGGGAGGTAGCAGAGTGTGGAGTACAAGATACTGAACTGTGCATCAGAAGATTTACGTTTCTCAACACCATTAAGTGAAAGTGAAGTCACTCAGTCATGTCCGACTGAGTCCATGTGCGACCCCATGGACTGTAGCCTACCACACTCCTCTGTCCATGGGATTTTCCAGGTGAGAGTACTGGAGTGGGTTGCCATTTTCTTCTCCAGAGGATCTTCCTGACCCAGGGATTGAACCCAGGTCTCCCACATTGTAGACTGATGCTTTACCATCTGAGCCACCAGAGAAGTCCTTCTGTTTCTCAACACAATTACAAGTTACTTTTAAAGGTCCATTTGTCAATGCAGGAAGATGCAGGAGATGCGGGTTCCATCCCTGGGTTAGAAAGATCCCGGAAGAGGAAATGGCAACCTGTTCCAGTAGTCTTGCCTGGAGAATCCCATGGAGAGAGGAGCCTGGCAGACTATACAGTCCATGGGGCTGCAGAGAGTTGGACACGACTGAGAACACACTTTTAAAAGAGTCTTTACCACGTCTGTCACTGTATTAAATGCTTTGGTTACTTTTGGCATTGCATCTTCAAAGTAAAGGTACAAACGTAGCATTATTCTATTTTGTAGATGAGAAAATGGAATTTTAGTAAAGGTGGATAATTGCCCATTATGCTATAGAAGTGGTAAGAGTCAAGAGAAGTAATTCCAAACCAGGTTGTTCTGATACCCAGCCTTGGCTTCTTATGACCACTCTCTGTGTGAGAGGCGTGTGAGTGTTTTAAATCCTCATCAACCTTGGTCATGACCCTGGCATGCAGAGCACAGAGCTAGAGACTAATCCATCTGCACTTTGCTTCCCCTGCTGGACACGATAACATTTGTCAAGTGTCTGTACTGAGCCATCACCAGGAAAAGTGACCTGGGGTGGGAGGAGATAAAATTCTGTCCAGACTCATAGGATTATTATTACCAAGGAAAATTCTAGAGTGACCTAAATTTCATTCATACCGTCAATGCTCAAAGAACAGAGTAAAGGGAAGATCTGTTTTCCAGCTTAGGATATGAAGAAATGAAGGCAGATGCTCAGATAAATTTACCAGAAAAGGGGAATGTTCTACAATGTAGCCTGTCATTGTCATGAATAAAAATGTAGGCTAATAAAAAGAAAAAATGAAGGATGTTTTTGTAACACTGTGATAGGAAAAAAAAAGAGAGAGACATGGGAATTAGGCTGCCACATTCACTATGCTCTACTCTATTAGAGCTCTTGCTGTCCACTGCTATTTTTATTTGGGTGGTTTACAGTTTTCCACCACTCATCTGTGAGTGAGGGCTCAATTTCTAACTGATGTCTTGTGTTCCTCTGCATGCCCAGCATCAAGCAGAGAGCTGATGTGGTGCTGAGCAGATCCTCAGCCCAGTTTTGTTTTATGGATCCCCTCCAGCTAATCCTAGTGGCAGCAGAGAGATAAACTGAAAGATCACTTCACTTCCTTTTCAGGCTTATCATTCCACAGTTCTGGGCAAAATGGATATAAGTGATAGATGGGGGCATTCAGGCTTCCCCGGGGGCTTAGTGGTAAAAGAATCTGCCTGTCAATACAGGAGACACAGGAGATGCCAGTTCAATTCCTGGGTTGGGAAGATCCCCTGGAGGAGGAAATGGCAATCCACTCCAGTATTCCTGCCTGGAGAATCCCATGGACAGAGGAGCCTGGNTTCTGATGGACAGGGAGGCCTGATGTGCTGTGGTCCATGGGGTCACAAAGGACTGGACATGACTGAGCAACTGAACTGAACTGAACTGAGCTGTCTGGTTTGCATGGACTTTTCCCACATTGAGGCCTGCCCTCCTTCGGCTTCCCAACTAGGCACCCACAATATAATCACTAGTGTCATGCTTAGCCCATGATTCAAGGGGAGGAAAAATGAAAAATCAAACACTGACTTGGATTTTGTTACTTGGACCTCTAGGTGTTTGATATCATCAGGATGAAGACACTGGTATCTCTAAGGCATACAATTATTTTATTGTCTATCATATAAGCATTGGGCTTCCCAGGTTGCATTAGTGGTAAAGNAATCAAACACTGACTTGGATTTTGTTACTTGGACCTCTAGGTGTTTGATATCATCAGGATGAAGACACTGGTATCTCTAAGGCATACAATTATTTTATTGTCTATCATATAAGCATTGGGCTTCCCAGGTTGCATTAGTGGTAAAGAACCCATCTACCAACTCAGGAGACATAAGAGATATGGGTTTGACCCTGGGTCAGGAAGATCCCCTGGAAGAGGGCATGGCAACTCACTCCAGTACTTTTGTCTGGAGAATTCCACGGACAGAGGAGCCTGGTGGGCTACAATCCATAGGGTTGCACAGAGTAGGACGTGACTGAAGCTACTTAACACAGGGGCACATAAGCATCTTCAAACTTTATCTCAAAGAATAGTTACACAATTTGTGCCTCGTATCTCTGGAGCCATTGAGTGTTCCAGAACAATCTGAATGGACCTCCTGATAGANAGACTGCCAATAATTTGCTTTATGCCATCTAGCAAGCAATATTTCATCAATCTGTTCATAAATAAAATTGAGAGCCTGAGCCACATCTGTGCCTACACAACTTGGCCCATCATCAGAATCACCTGTTCAGTGATTTTCACTTTACTGCCAAACAAGTACCTGGAGAACATGAAATGGAGCAGGACCCTGTGGGGCTCTCCCAGGTACAAATCCTTTCTAGGTCCCCCATATACTGTTCATAGGAATAGGCTACATTCAGCTTCCTTGATCTTCCCTAAGTTCCAAAGGGCGGATTCAAACAGTTGCTTATCAGGAAAGGAAAGGAGTGCAGAAGCAAAGGTTTCCATATGAACTAAGTGAAGTAATGTATATGAAGGACTTGGCACCATGCCCCTAGATTGTAAGCCACGGCTATGAAGAAGGAACGGCGTAAACTGGAACAGGATGGGGCAGGAGGACCATTGTCTCTGGAGGCTTAGACCTAGGCAGAGTATCTCAGATCATGGAAGTATATTCCCAGCTGACCCCGTTTGCCTCCTCCCTATTGCAGCCCTTGGTTTTCTGAGGCTCATATCTGGATCAATTGTTATCAGAAGGTAACATTCAAGAACATGAAATTTGGAATCATACATCTGACTCAAACATTGACTAGCCATGTGACCTACTGCAAGTTAGTCAACCCTCTGAACCTGAGTGTCTTCAACCCCTCAGAGCCTCAGTGTCCTCATCTGGAATAGAAAGACAGTATCTGCCTTGAAAATCTCATTTAATCTTCATAAGAGGTTATTGGTCAAGGTACTCTGAGGAGCAGATGGCAAGTCATAATTAAATGAGCAAGGAATTTATTCAAATGGAGAGTACTGCTCAGTGGGCAAAGAGTCTCTGTTCTGGGTGATGAAAAAAATTGGAAATGGACAGTGGTGGTGGTTGTACAGCATGGTGAGTATAACTAATGCCACTGAATTGTGCTCTTTGTTTAAATGGCAAATTTTACCTTATGCTATGTATTTTATCACAATTTGTAAGAAATAGGCTTATTAGAGGAAATACGTGTGAGACAAAATGGGGAGGGACTTAGGAGAGGCTGGAAGAACCATCAGACTGGGATGCAGAAAAGAAAAGGAAGAAAGATTGGGTGGAAGGGTCATAGCCTAGAATGCACGTCTAAGAAACTTTTAGCAAGGCCATCAAGGAGACCACTGTCTCCCATTGATTCCTAAGTACCCCTCCAACTCTCCAGCTGGCTTGGAGTAGCCCAAGGGAAGCATGCAGTTGGCAAGAAGTCACTGGTGGGTTTCAGAACACAGCAGGTGGAACCATCAGTCAATTATGTCCTCGGTAACTAGACATCTGAAAGGCAAATTCTCATGGCTGAGTTCCCACAGGGATCCTATAGGTTAAGGCACTTACCACAAAAAGACAGTAGAAAGTAAAAGTAGTATAATTTCTATACCAACTATCAACATCATTGTCAGTTATCACCAATATCTTTATCTCTGTAAATTTTGTTCAAAATAACATACAGCCAATTCAAATTAAACATTTTCAATACTTGGTGCTAGTTGTAATAAGTAATTGATTGTAATACTCATGTGAGCATCTTAAACTCCATTATAAACATTAGAATTGCTAAAGCTCTATTTTTTATAGGTACAGGGGGACAATAAGGTGTGACTCAAAAATAACACAAGAATTGTGAATGAAATCTAGGCAGAGCCTTCAAATCCTGCAGTCTTCAATCACTTTAAAGGATAGTATTGGCCTCCACTGTCTTGTCACATTACTCATCTATCATCTGCCAAAACCACTTCATCACCTACAAACCAAGTAACCAGGCAAGAGAGAGGTCGGCGTGAACTTTCCCACATCAAAAGTGAATCAGGAAGCAGTTTCAAAGTGAGTAATCCCATCGTGTTATTCGTGGCAGCAAGATTTGAACCCCCCATCGTGTTATTCGTGGCAGCAAGATTTGAACCCCACAACTTACCCACAACATTTAGACACCTGGGGTGATTCCTTTGCCCTGAAGATAAGACATGCTTCATTACAGCATTCCCTTAAAAAAGGAGAATATGACACTCAATTGAATATAGCAGGAAAAAATCATTCCTCTGTCTTCTCATAAGGAGAAGCTAGTCAATTTTGTAAAAAATCAGAGTAGGTGACACAGAAAGAAAGGTATTCAGAAAAACATAGGTTTAGACAGCAATTCCACTTTGGCAATTATTACCATTCTCCAGTCATTTAATTTGGCAGAATCCTGTGTCTTTAACCTGTTGCTTTAGCAGAGAAATGAATCTGTAGGGGAACGGTAAAATCTTAAACATAGACGTCCCTTTCAATCATCATGCTTCCCACCAAGGTTTCTGGTCTTCACTTCGTGATTCCATCGACTTTTCTGTGAAACACCTCTCTGTCTAACCAACGAGATTAGGCACATGATCCCTGATGGGCCCATGCCAGAGTCACGTGACTCAGGCAAGTCAGTGAGGGTTCTTCCCTGATATGTTTACTACATCAGGGAAGAGGGCAGGACCCAATGGCTTCTTTCCTTCCTCTATGGTAACTAACCTTCGACAATTTAAGTCTGAACTTTCCTTTATCAGATAATGAAAAAAAAATAGAAGTAGAGAATCAAATGAGCAGAGAGAAGCAAACAGAAAATAAAATTAAAAGAGAGGTCAGTTCTGATGATACGTCAAACTTTTGGTCCAGTTTATTCTGAAGCCACCTCTACTGCATTCCCCCTTTTCTAACACTAGCAGATGGGTTGTACCACATAATATGTCAAGAACACACTAGAAAAAACAGCTAGAAGAGGCCTGAAACAAAGCCCCTGAATTAGGAGTTGCATTAACAGAACATGTTTTTTAATATCTCCTAATAATTTCTCCATTGCTTACAACAGCAGTTGTGTTGATACAGTAACTGAGGTACTTCCTCCCTACTGTGGAAGGCACAGCCCTCTTGAGGATGACAAACTATCTAAATTCAGTCAGTGCTTATTCTTTTGAGATGCAACATCACCCAGTCCCTTGGATCAAGGAGGCATAACAAAAACAACTAAGTTTCTCAATGATTCTGTAAATTATATGGTGCTGAGGGAGATCACAGTTATTAAGAGAACCCATGATCAACATGATGGGCTTCCCTGGTGGCTCAGATGGTAAAGAATCTGCCTGCAATGCAGGAGACGCAGGTTCAATCCCTGGATCAGGAAGGTCCCTGGAAAGGGGGATGGCTATCCACTCCAGCATTCTTGCCAGGAGAATTCCATGGACAGAAGAGCCTGGTGGGCTACAGTCCATGGGGTTGCAAAGTGTTGGACATGGCTGAGAAACTAACACTTTCACTTCATGATCAACACGACAAGGGTAAATATAGGGTGTTATGGGATTCACATATGTGATCACATCAAGTCCTGCTGGGGGGTCAAGATTTCCTGGGGGAAATACATCTAAGTTGAGTCCTTTAGGAGAAATGAGAGTTATCCAAATGAAGCAGAGAAACAGAGGCCCAGATTTTAGCACAGAGAATGGTATGCTCAATGAACTGATGTGGTTCAATATAGCTGAACAGAGGACTCAAAGAGGTGCTGGAGCAATGAGAGAAAAGTCTAGAAAAGGAAACAGATCCACTCATAAAGAGGCTTGTGGACCACATGCAAGCGCCAGGACTTGATCCCGGACAGCAGGGAGCCACTGAAGAATTGTAGAGCTATACNACCTGCATATAGGTTTCTCAAGAGGCAGGTCAGGTGGTCTGGTATTCTCATCTCTTTCAGAATTTTCCACAGTTTCTTGTGATCCACACAGTCAAAGGCTTTGGCATCGTCAATAAAGCAGAAATAGTCACTTAGCAGTCTCTTAATGAAAGAAAGGAATGTCTTAAAACTCAGAGAATGGCACCAGGCCACTCATCCGTAAGATGTATTTTGGGATAATCTTGGCACCAGAGGAGTCATCCCGGGCCATAAAACGATTGACTTGAATCTTGTATAGAGGCAGGATACCATACAAATAGTTTCATTTACATAGATTAGGGTAACAATGTCTGAGTATTATACTGGTTTGTCAAGTTGGTTCTGAGCCATTAAGTGGAACCGACTTGAAGACAGAGTCTGGGGTAAATGCATAGTACGTTAACATAGACGAACATTTAAGACAAACATTCCCATACGAAAAATGCATTGGTTAACTCAAGGATTTGACAAAAGTTAACTTCAGGTGGAATCAGGTGTCATTATGGCAACACAATATTTTAAGAGAAACTTCTTTTTAAATTGGTCTGCTGCTGCTACTGCTGCTAAGTCACTTCAGTCATGTCCAACTCTGTGCAACCCCATAGACGGCAGCCCACCAGGCTCCCCCATCCCTGGGATTCTCCAGGCAAGAACACTGGAGTGGGTTGCCGTTTCCTTCTCCAATGCAGAACAGTGAAAAGTGAAAGGGAAGTCGCTCAGTCGTGTCCAGCTCTTTGCAAACCTATGGACTGCAGCCTACCAGGCTCCTCCGCCCATGGTATTTTCCAGGCAAGAGTACTGGAGTGGGTTGCTATTGCCTTCTCCTTTAAATTGGTATAGAGAAGGGGAAAAAAAATATCACTAGTTTGTTTCCTCCCGTCGCTTAAGAGAGATTAAAAAATGTCTGACACTTGCAGCTTATTTCCTCCATTTGGAGACCCCTGGCCTTCCTGCCTGTTACCCTCTCAGAACCCACGTCCCCTAGCACTGGCCGGCAAGATGCTTATCCACCGAGCCACCAGGGGCCTCCTCAGCCCTGCTGTTACTTGCTCTGTGACATCAGCGGTGTCAGAAACCACCGTCAACAAGAGACAGGGTCATGGAATGAACGGTGTTGGTCGGGAAAGCCGGAGCATGGTCCCGGCGATGCAGGCAGTAGGGGAGCAGGTCAGCCCTCAGCCCGGGGTGGGCTCAAAGCTCAGGGCGGAAGACGGCTGTTTCTAGGACTCGTGGAGCCCGATCCCCCAGGCCATGGTGTCAGGCTGCAAGTGCATCTTAGAAGCAAGATCCCTTCTTTTACCTCCTCAGTGCATGCACAAATCAGTAAATGCTATAGACGTTCAGCTGCTGAAAGCATACACATCTCTCAGAGTCTATAGCGCTCCTTGGTTTCCTAAGAGCAAGAAGCCGGGCTTCCCTTGCTGCTACAAGAGGCTGCCTGACCACTCCCGCACCTGCTCACGTACAGATGTGCGTGTGTCTGAACACCTCACACAAGAAGCTACAAGACAGCGTCATTCACGGCTGTCTCTGCTGTGCCTTGCCCCGTGGTGGGGAAGCTTCAACACGGAGATTGAAGGTTCTCATCCCTCCACTGGGGGGCCGGAAGCCAGCAGATGCTCAACTGATGATCAGTCGGGCTCATGGTCAGAAGGGGAAAGGGTCTAAGTTAACTCAAGGCAGGTGCTTCTTCTCCAAGTCTCGAATCTTAGACAGACGTCGCCGGTCAGTGAGCAAGCTGCCGTGTGAGACAGAAAGGGACGCTGACTGCCTTCCTGCCCCTTAACTCTGTCTCTCTGTCTCTCTCCACATGGGCAGATTCTGAGACATCTAATTTTATGACTTTAGAAAAAAGCCCTTGCACCCGCAACTTCCTGCCCACCCCGTACTCTGACTGTGCTGTGTAAAAATGTCTCCCACTCTCTCTATTTAAAATGTAATCCTCAGTCCAGAAACAGCATCACTCTACTTTGGCTTAGGAGGAAATTTTTCTTTTAAGATAAAACCCACATCTCTGGGATTCAGTCTCTCACCTGTAAGGAAAGACTTTAAAACACACTTACATATTTTAATACATTTTGACAAACGTGTGATTTATATGTATCGATGTAGTGAAAAAAATGGAAAAAGAAGTGTATTCATTTTAAGAATATGCCCATCAGGGAACAGAAAGCTTACTCCATTAAAAAATAGAATATTAGAGAGGATGATAATTTTACCTAAAATAAGTTAGTTAAAAAAAAAAAAACCTCCTTTGAATGTTGCTTTTGTTTCTTGCACTGAAAATTGTCGAGTCTAGTTTAAGATAAACTGCTTCATGTTTTTGTAACTAACATAAGAAATGTTCATGCTGCTGCTACTGCTGCTAAGTCACTTCAGTCATGTCCAACTCTGTGCAACCCCATAGACGGCAGCCCACCAGGCTCCCCCATCCCTGGGATTCTCCAGGCAAGAACACTGGAGTGGGTTGCCGTTTCCTTCTCCAATGCAGAACAGTGAAAAGTGAAAGGGAAGTCGCTCAGTCGTGTCCAGCTCTTTGCAAACCTATGGACTGCAGCCTACCAGGCTCCTCCGCCCATGGTATTTTCCAGGCAAGAGTACTGGAGTGGGTTGCTATTGCCTTCTCCTTTAAATTGGTATAGAGAAGGGGAAAAAAAATATCACTAGTTTGTTTCCTCCCGTCGCTTAAGAGAGATTAAAAAATGTCTGACACTTGCAGCTTATTTCCTCCATTTGGAGACCCCTGGCCTTCCTGCCTGTTACCCTCTCAGAACCCACGTCCCCTAGCACTGGCCGGCAAGATGCTTATCCACCGAGCCACCAGGGGCCTCCTCAGCCCTGCTGTTACTTGCTCTGTGACATCAGCGGTGTCAGAAACCACCGTCAACAAGAGACAGGGTCATGGAATGAACGGTGTTGGTCGGGAAAGCCGGAGCATGGTCCCGGCGATGCAGGCAGTAGGGGAGCAGGTCAGCCCTCAGCCCGGGGTGGGCTCAAAGCTCAGGGCGGAAGACGGCTGTTTCTAGGACTCGTGGAGCCCGATCCCCCAGGCCATGGTGTCAGGCTGCAAGTGCATCTTAGAAGCAAGATCCCTTCTTTTACCTCCTCAGTGCATGCACAAATCAGTAAATGCTATAGACGTTCAGCTGCTGAAAGCATACACATCTCTCAGAGTCTATAGCGCTCCTTGGTTTCCTAAGAGCAAGAAGCCGGGCTTCCCTTGCTGCTACAAGAGGCTGCCTGACCACTCCCGCACCTGCTCACGTACAGATGTGCGTGTGTCTGAACACCTCACACAAGAAGCTACAAGACAGCGTCATTCACGGCTGTCTCTGCTGTGCCTTGCCCCGTGGTGGGGAAGCTTCAACACGGAGATTGAAGGTTCTCATCCCTCCACTGGGGGGCCGGAAGCCAGCAGATGCTCAACTGATGATCAGTCGGGCTCATGGTCAGAAGGGGAAAGGGTCTAAGTTAACTCAAGGCAGGTGCTTCTTCTCCAAGTCTCGAATCTTAGACAGACGTCGCCGGTCAGTGAGCAAGCTGCCGTGTGAGACAGAAAGGGACGCTGACTGCCTTCCTGCCCCTTAACTCTGTCTCTCTGTCTCTCTCCACATGGGCAGATTCTGAGACATCTAATTTTATGACTTTAGAAAAAAGCCCTTGCACCCGCAACTTCCTGCCCACCCCGTACTCTGACTGTGCTGTGTAAAAATGTCTCCCACTCTCTCTATTTAAAATGTAATCCTCAGTCCAGAAACAGCATCACTCTACTTTGGCTTAGGAGGAAATTTTTCTTTTAAGATAAAACCCACATCTCTGGGATTCAGTCTCTCACCTGTAAGGAAAGACTTTAAAACACACTTACATATTTTAATACATTTTGACAAACGTGTGATTTATATGTATCGATGTAGTGAAAAAAATGGAAAAAGAAGTGTATTCATTTTAAGAATATGCCCATCAGGGAACAGAAAGCTTACTCCATTAAAAAATAGAATATTAGAGGGGATGATAATTTTACCTAAAATAAGTTAGTTAAAAAAAAAAAAACCTCCTTTGAATGTTGCTTTTGTTTCTTGCACTGAAAATTGTCGAGTCTAGTTTAAGATAAACTGCTTCATGTTTTTGTAACTAACATAAGAAATGTTCATGCTGCTGCTACTGCTGCTAAGTCACTTCAGTCTGTGAGACCCCATAGACAGCAGCCCACCAGGCTCCCCCGTCCCTGGGATTCTCCAGGCAAGAACACTGGGGTGGGTTGCCATTTCCTTCTCCAATGCATGAAAGTGAAGAGTGAAAGTGAAGCCGCTCAATCATATCCAACTCTTCACAACCCCATGGACTGCAGCCTACCAGGCTCCTCCATCCATAGGATTTTCCAGGCAAGAGTACTGGAGTGGGTTGCCAATGCCTTCTCTGAAGAAATGTTCATAGGAATAGTTAAAAATGATTGAGTGTCTTTCCTCAAGCAAGCAAAGGAAATGTAAAGATTTTCATAGTTGGACACTGAAGGGCAGGAAAATATGATCTGATGTTCCAAGCACCAAGACTCATCTCATAGCTATCCTTCTTTATCACGGTTCAGGCCACTCACTGAAACAGACTAGAGAAACCTGAATCCAGGCTGCCTAGTCAACAGCTGATTATGTGATTCAGAGCAATAATCCTCTTTATAAGGAACGCAGAACGCTATTCTGTAAAGCAGTTAGTTTGTCTATCTTAAAATTCAAATAGCATCCCTGAGGGATTCTCCTGAGAAATGTTTATTTTGAGTGGTCTATGCATTGTCAATTAAAGCACTTTCTCCCTCTGTGATCCATACAGCTGTTACCCCTTTAAAACAGGAGCCTATTAAGAAAACAGATGATCATTAGGCTCATTGTCCCAACTCTTGTTTCTGCAAAGTTATGTGCACAGTTTAAAAGGCACCTTGAGCCGTGGTGGATGGTGGGAAGTCTTTGTCTTTCGGACTCACAGCTTGTGACGTGTGTGCGTTTAGTCACTCAGATGTTTCCAAGTCTTTGCAACCCCCGTGAACTGTAGCCCGCCAGGCTCCTCTGTCCGTGGGATTCTCCAGGCAAGAATGCTGGAGTGGGTTGCCCCGCCCTCCTCCAGGGGATGGATCTTCCTGGCTCCACGTCTCTTGCATTGGCAGGTGGGTTCTTTACCGCCCAGCCACCAGGGAGGCCCCAGAGTCACGACAGTGTATCTCGAATCCTCCCGTTTATTAGCTGGACTGATCTTGTATGTGCTGATCATCTGATTGTAAATGGGTACTGAGAATAGAACTGACTCTGTATAAAACCAAGGTTCTCAGTTGACAGTCATTTAGCACCCCTCCCTGGGGGCTGTGTATGGAGACATTTTTTTCTTGACAGGGGAGGGGGTCCCTCTGGCTTCCAGTGGGTAGTGGTCAGCGATGCTGTTAAACGTCCCTCCTACAGTTCCGACCTGGCTGCAGTGAATGATCTAGACCCCAGTTGTCCGTAGTGGTGAGGATGAGAAAATCCTGGCTTCCAGGAAGGCTGGTTTTTTCCTTCACCTTCTGAAGCTTTGGGTTTGGTTGACAAGGCACCACTCTAGTTGGGACTGGACCACTCTGCTTTTCCAGGAAAGGGCCCCGCGTGAGTCCAGACCTACCTGCTCTGAAGCCTCACCGTAGCAAGAAATACCTGTGCTAAGTCCCCCTCTAGCCCTGGTGTCTAATGTCATGCCAGCTTGGCACCATGAATCTGTGCCCAGAGGCACCCGAGTGGAGTGCCCCTGTTCCTGGGGCCACGTCCCGAGACCTGCCTGCAGCAGCTGTGTGTTCACTCGGTTCTTTTTCTGTCAAGCCCTGGCCATTTGTAAAGCCATTCCAAAGGATGCGAAACTAGTTAGGTGCATAAGAATGCGCTTGGATCTAGTAGTACTGTGTGATTCTTGTAGAAAGGGACATTGCTACCAGGAACAGAAGCTTTCTTGGCAGACCTGATTTGACGACTTTTTGCTTTTTTAATGACGCTGATTGCCAGTCCCTTGGGGCTTCTCTGCCGACTCAGAGGTAGAGAACCCACCTGCAAGACAGGTGACATGGAGGACGTGGGTTCGATCCCTCACTTGGGAAGATCCCTCTGGAGAAGGAAATGGCAACCCACTCCAGCATTCTCGCCTGGAGAATCCCACGGACAGAGGAGCCTGGCGGGCTACAGTCCATGGGGTCAGAAAGAGTCCGACACGACTGAGCAATTAAACAACAACAAACGGTCATCAGGTGACCAGCACGTGGTCCTGGGTCTTAGAGCCCGGGGCTGCAGCCGGATCAGTAAGCAGACGGCCTCTGCAGGTGGTTCACGGTAGACTGAAGCCTTTCTCTGGGAAGTGTCCTAGTGAGCTGAGTTTTGGAGGAGTCAGCTAGGCAGGAGAAAGCAGTGGAGGGACAGAATCAGGAGGAGGGCTTTCAGGCTGAAGGAACATTCCGTCCACAGCTTCAAAGGGGATGCAGAGATGGAGTTTTTTGTGAATAGATCACTGGCTACACGATGAGGCATTAGGAAAGGGCCTCACACACCGCGCTCTGGAATTTATTGTAACAATGTGGAAAGCTGTTAGAAATGTGAAGGTTATTTGCAAGGCATAGGGCCACTTCCCTTTCACTTTTCCCTTTCATGCATTGGAGAAGGAAATGGCAACCCACTCCAGTGGTCTTGCCTGGAGAATCCCAGGGATGGGGGAGCCTGGTGGGCTGCCATCTATGGGGTCTTAACCGTAGCGATAATGAATAGTGAAAGTCATTCAGTCGTGTCCAACTCTGTGCAACCCCATGGATTATACAGTCCGTGAGAATTCTCCAGGCCAGGATATGGGGGTGGATAGCCGTTCCCTTCTCCAGGGGAATCTTCCCGACCCCAAGAATTGAATCCAGGTCTCCTGCATTGCAGGTGGATTCTTTACCAGCTGAGCCCACCCAAGGCAGCCCAAGAACACTGGAGTGGGTAGTCTATCCCTTCTCCAGGGGATCTTCCTGACCCAGGAATTGAACGGGGGTCTCATTCATTGCAGGCGGATTCTTTACCGCCTACCAGGGAAGCTCTTGCAAGGCACGGGTAGTGAATGTGTGCTCTTCAGTTGTTTTTGACCCCAAGGGCCATAGCCCACCAGGCTCCTCTGTCCAAGGGATTTTCCAGTCAAGGGCACTGGAATGGGTCATCCTTTCCTCCTCCAGGCGGATCATCCCAGCCCAAGGATCGAACCCAAGTCTCCTCCGTCAGCAGGCAGATTCCTTACCATCTGAGCCACCTGGAATGCCCAAGATACAGGCAGATTGAAACCTTCACGTGGTCCTTGTGAGCCCAGCTGGACAAATGGACGTTTAGCGTGAATGAATGTGGGGAGTCAGGGAGGGAGCTGGGCACCCTCCGGGGAGGAGAGCCCGCAGAAGCTTGAGGGAGACAGGAAGACCCTGCTGTGTTAATGAAGAAGAATAGGAGGGGCTGGGTGCTGGGGTCAACGTGGGGAGACAGACCCGGAGGTCCTGCTTGGGAAGTGGAGGTGATGGAAGTACTGTCCACTGAGGACTGGAGCCACAGGGGAGCTCAGACACGCTAGGGGAGAAGGTGGGTCAGCGTGGCAGAATGTCGAACCTCCCCTCCAGGGCTTCGGGCATCCCCGAGTGGAATTATGAAAGAGGATCAAAGAGTCTGATGCTCAGGAGGAAGGTCTGAAGGGCTGGGAAGACAGCTGTGAAAAGGCTTCCTTACACAGTGTAAGACACACACACACACACACACCGTCATTATAGAGGGTAGGGAGTGTGTGCAAAGCTGGAGCTGAGCCAGGGGTGACTTTACTCCTGGGAAACACGTGGTGATGCCCCGGGACATCTCTTTTCTTAATTATTGCTTTTACATATTTATTTTCGTGGCTGTGTTGTGTGTTCTTTGTGGGATGAGGGATCTCTCGTTACGCTGCACAGGCTCAGTATTTGTGTGGTACGTGGACTTCGTCGCTCCGCAGCACGCGGTGTCTTCGTTCCCTGGCAGGGATCGAACCCAGGTCCCTTGAATCGCGGGGATTCCTAAGCCCTGGGCCATCAGCGATGTCCCACGTGTCGTATATTCACACATGTATGTGGAATCTAGAACGATAGTACGGATGAGCCTGTATGCACGGCAGGAAGAGACACACAGACGTGGGGAATGGACTTGTGGGCGCTGCAGGGGGCAGGGGAGGGTGAGATGAATTAAGGAAGGAGCCTTGATGTATGCACATGACAAGAGACAGCTAGTGGGAAGCTTCTGTAGAGCACGTGGGGCTCTGTGTTGACCTTGGCAGGTGGGAGGGAGGCTCAAGGGGAAGGGAGGTTCAAGAGGGAGGAGAC
>SJYV01049578.1:1495262-1569262 GCA_006410875.1 Neotragus pygmaeus
TGTGGTGTTGGAGAAGACTCTTGAGAGTCCCTTGGACTGCAAGGAGATCCAACCAGTCCATTCTGAAGGAGATCAGCCCTGGGATTTCTTTGACAGGAATGATGCTAAAGCTGAAACTCCAGTACTTTGGCCACCTCATGTGAAGAGTTGACTCATTGGAAAAGACTCTGATGCTGGGAAGGACTGGGGGCAGGAGAAGAAGGGGACAACAGAGAATGAGATGGCTGGATGGCATCATGGACTCGATGGACGTGAGACTGAGTGAACTCTGGGAGTTGGTGATGGACAGGGAGGCCTGGCGTGCTGCGATTCATGGGGTCGCAAAGAGTCGGACACGACTGAGCGACTGAACTGAACTGAAGGAAACAGAATCAGCATGATCAGCCACTGATTAGGTGAAGGTAGAGAGTGAATGTCAAGGGTGATCGTGAGGTTTCTGGCTTGGACAACTGTTTGAGTGGGAGTACCGCTTACCACAGATGGGGATTAGAGTAGAAGCAGAGGAGAATGAGCTGCACGTAGAATGCCTGGGAGTGTTTCAAGGCATGATGTTCAGTTAGTTATAGTTAGGTAAACAGGTCTGAAGCTGAAGGAAATGAAATGGACTTAAGTTTTCAATTTGGGTATTCAATAGATTAATGGTAACTGAGGCACTGTAAAGAGATTAAATCAGCCCAGTAACAAATATATAGCAAGAGGCAGAGAAAACCCATGATGAATACAAATAGTTAAAAGATACACAGGATACACAGGGCAAAGGTGTCAGAGAGAAGACATGGAAGAAGCCTAAGATGTAGAAGGAACACTCAGAATTCAAGAAGAGACTGCTGAGAAGTCCAGTAAAACAGAGGCAGACATCAGCTCCTTTGGATTTAAGCACAAAGAGGTCACAGATAACCATGGAGAAGGTGTTTTTCATGGATTGGTGGCGTCGGATCCCAGTTACGGTATAATGACATCTACGATACACATCTCAGCACAAGTCAGTCTGTGGGCCTCCTAACACTCCTTCAAGACCTCAGCTCTGACCTAGAAGCTATAGGATCTCCATCTGTGACCTTATACAGCACCTCATATGCAAGGAGGCTTTCAATAGAAACTTGTAAATAATAAATGCTCATTGGTGTGTCCACTTTTTAAAACCTCATTTGGAAGCAAGTGAAGTGACTTATGAAGAGACGAAAAGATGCTCACAGCTGCTCACTGACCTCGGGCGGCACTGGTCTGTCTCCCTCTCATTTCCAGGCATTAAATTAATCATGCCCTCTCTTCCCACCTCTACTCCTGGGTCAATGACTAAGGTATTTCTGGTCTAATTAGACTCCTAAATGAGCTCTAGGGGCTAAAGGCAGAGCCTGGACCAAGGAATCACTGTGTCCCCCCCTCTGCTATTAATACCTAGCTGTATTTAGTTGATGCTGCAGGAGAGGGGTCTGAGGGTGGGGCAGCAGGGAAACTAGGTTGATTTTTGCTTCCAATTATTTCTACCTGGCCTCTTTTGTGACCTCTGTCAGAGGGTGACCACTCATCACTCAGAGGACACAGAGGACAGCCACATCAGGAAGAGGCCAAGTAGCCACCATTTATTAAGCACTTTCCACAAGCCAAGTATGGTGCTGACCTTCCGTCAGAATTTCTTCAACCACATCACAATTTCACCCCAAATCCTCATTGGCTCCACATTGTCCAAAGAATAAACTTAATTTGCTTCTCCTTTTCGTTTAATGCCTTTAATTCATTCCAAACAATGCAAAACAGAAGCCCACACAAAAAGATGCATTAGGTTGAAAGGCTATTATCATATTACAAAAATACTTGTGAGCTGGAATATCCTATTGTTTGTACCTCTAATAAAGACCATCCTGAAGGAATGTTCTAACTAAGTAATACAGCCCCAAAATTCTCTTTTTCTGGCTTAATAAATTTATTATTGTGGCACTACCCATATTTTGTTACTATGGGGGCTCATTCTAGTGAGGGATTACACAGTCTACAATACCTATTAGCTCATAAAGAGAAGTAATTATAAGCTTAAACACAAAAGGGAAAAGCAAGTATTTAGTAGGAAGTGTTAAGCATTAGTTACTACTGTGGATTACTCATGGAGACCTCATCCCAGGGTGTTTTTATTGCATTTCATTTGCAAAATCACTCCTCATTACCCATTCTGTGAAGACTAAGTTGGAGCCTTTGTGTTCATCTCCTAGTTGGCATGTTGTCACACTCTGTCAGCAGAGGGAGCTGATGAGACATTTGAGCAGGAAAGGGGTTTTCTTGGCAAGCTTACTGGGCAGGCTTCTGCAGCTGGGGTGGTTTCCCCATGCTCAGCTCCTGCTCCAGCCTCTGACTTGCACAGTATGCACAGATTCTCCCATCTCTAGCTGACTGCAGAGCATCAGCTTCCCCAGCTCCTGCAGTGCAGGCAGCTTCCTGAATTCTAGCCCACTGTAGCCCACAGTGGCCAGTAGCACTTGAGAAGTCCTACAGCAGATTGCCTCCAGGGAGATACCTCGCTGTGACAGCTCTCTCCAGCACCAGAAAAGGGACACTGCCTACCCATGCCAGAGGCTGATTTCTAGCAAGTTTTGCCAGCACAGCACCACAGCAACATCTCTGCCGTTCACTGAGTCACAGCCGTTTCCTCACCGGCAAGGTCTGGCTCTCAGGCAGGAGGTGCAGGGGGCCTCTTATTCAAACACTAGTTCAGCCCTAGGGTAGTGTATCTAATGTTCCTACCTTCTTCAGGGCTCCCTTTACTCCTACTAAGCAATCTCTCATTCCCCTGAAAGTGAAAATGAAAGTCGCTCAGTCGTGTCCAACTATTTGCAACCCCAGTCCATGGGATTCTCCAGGCCAGAATACTGGAGTAGGTAGCCTTTCCCTTCTCCATGGTATCTTCCCAAACCAGGGATCAAACCCAGGTCTCCCACATTTGCAGGCGGATTATTTACCAGCTGAGCCACAAGGAAAGCCCTCTAATCTCCCACAATAGTCAGTAATCCCTCATGTTAAACTTTCTTTGTTCAAATTACCATGGGAATGCTGTCTTCTGGATCAATATTTGACTGATACAGCACAAAATAACCATGCGCATACACACAATGGTTCTTAAGTTGTGAAAGTGGGTTTAAGGCTCTCCCCCCCAAAAAAAATCAACAACAAAAAATTTTTGCTAGGCTAGGGATGATTACATTTTTATCCTCACAATAGCCCCATAAGATGAATGCTCTGTCCCCATCTTACAAATGGGGAATTGACAGGCAGAATGGTAAAAAAAAACATACATAATGCTATCGATAATTAATAGTAGCATCAAGAAGACAGCTGTGACAAAACTGGGTAAGTTAATTGCCAAAATTAAGATTACTCTTTTTTCCCCTCTGAGCTTCTATCATAAAAGGCAGGAGTTAGACCCATTTAAAAACATGGACATCACCAGATGTTCAGTACTGAAACCAGTTTGATTATATTCTTTGCAGCTGAAGATGGAGAAGCTCTACACAGTCAGCAAAAAATAATACCAGAAGCTGACTACGGCTCAGATCATCAGCTCCTCATTGCAAAATTCAGGCTCAAATTGAAGAAAGTAGGGAAAACCACTAGGCCATTCAGTTATGACCTAAATCCCTTATGATTATACAGCAGAGGTAAGGAACAGATTCAAGGGACTAGATCTGATAGACAGAGTGCCTGAAGAACAATAGATGGAGGTTTGTAACACTGAACAGGAGGTGATGACCAAAACCATCCTCAAGAAAAAGAAATGAAAGAAGGCAAAGTGGTTGTCTGAGGAGGCCTTGCAAATAGCTGAGGTGAAAAACAGAGAGAAAGGAGAAAGGGAAATATAAACCCAAATGAATGCTGAATTTCAGAGAATAGCAAGGAGAGATAAGAAAGCCTTCTTAAGTGACCAATGCAAAGAAGTAGAGAAATGCAATAGATTGGGAAAGACTAGAGATCTAAATTAAGAAACTTGGAGTTACCAAGGGAACATTTAATACATAGATAGGCACAATAAAGGACAAAAATGGCAAGGACCTAACAAGCAGAAGAGATTAAGAGGTAGCAAGAATACACTGGAGAAGGCAATGGCACCCCACTCCAGTACTCTTTGCTGGAAAATCCCATGGGTGGAGGAGCCTGGTAGGCTGTAGGCTGCGGTCCATGGGGTCGCTAAGAGTCGGACACGACTGAGCGACTTCGCTTTCACTTTTCACTTTCATGCATTGGAGAAGGAAATGGCAACCCACTCCAGTATTCTTGCCTGGAGAATCCCAGGGATAGCGGAGCCTGGTGGGCTGCTGACTATGGGGTCGCACAGAGTCGGACATGACTGAAGTAACTTAGCAGGACCAGCAACAAGAATACACAGAAGAATGGTACATAAAAGATCTTAATGACCTAGATATCCACAATGGTGTGATCACTCATCTAAAGCCAGACATCCTAGAGTGTGAAATCAAGTGGGTCTTAGGAAGCATTACTACAAACAAAGCTAGTGGAGGTGATGGAATTCCAGATGAGCTATTTCAAATCTTAAAAGATGGTGTTGTTAAAGTGTTGCACTCATTACGATGCCAGTAAATTTGGAAAACTCAGCAGTGGTCACAGGACTGGAAAAGGTCAGTTTTCATTCCAATCCCAAAGAAAAACCATGTCAAAGAATGTTCAAATTACCATACAGTTGCACTCATTTCATACATCAGCAAGATTTGCACAAAGTCCTTCAAGCTAGCCTTCAGCAGTACTTGAACCTGAGAACTTTCAGATGTACAAGCTGGATTTAGAAAAGGTAGAGGAAACAGAGATCAAATTGCCAACATCCGACGGATCATCAAAAAAGCAAGGGAATTCAAAAAAAACATCTGCTTCACAGACTATGCCAAAGCCTTTGACTGTGTAGATCATGACAAACTGTGTAACATTCTTAAAGAGATGGGAATACCAGACCACCTTACCTGCCTCTGAGAAACGTGTATACAGGACAAGAAGCAACAATTAGAACCAGACATAGAACAACAGACTGGTTCTAAATTGGGAAGGGGTACATCAAGGCTGTATATTGTCACCCTGCTTATTTAACTTATATGCAGAGTATATCATGAGAAAAACTGGGCTAGATGAATCACAGCCTGGAATCAAGATTGCCTGGAGGGATATCAAGGCTTGTGTTGGCCTTCTGGGAAATAAGCACCTCCTAAAAGTCTTCAGTTCACTTGTACTTCCAGAGTGTTGCACAGCCAGAGAGTGGGGACAGAAGGAGAACTAGTGTCAATCAAGCAGTTTCTGTGTTCAGGTTAATACACAATGTCCCAATGAGAAGCCAGCATTTTTTAATACAGGAGACAATTAGTAGCCTCAAGACTAACTGTGTCTCCCCAAAACTGGGGATATATTTACCTAGTTTAAGGGTCTTTTTTTTTTTTTTTTTGCTCCTAGTCTCATTCTTTAAAAAAAAAAAAAGACACCTCCAAAGCATTCACTGGAGAATTTTTAATAAACTTCTTAAATATAAGTCATTACCAAGAAAANATGGTGGTTCTTAGAAAGGAAAAAGAGAAAGAAACTGAAGGATGCCCATGAGCCTCTTTCCTGTGAGTTATCCATGTGTCCTCATCAGAGGCTCCCTGAAGATACATAAAAAGGAGACTGTGGGGCCACTCCTGTAATATGCCCTAATGTTTGTCAGAAGTCAGGGCAGAAAGTACAAAACCATCCCTTGCGAAGACTCGGGATGTAAGTAGTATGGGCAGATGTCCAACTTTTGGTAATTCTTAATATTCACATGGAAAGGAGCAAGGGCCTTTAGGTGATTTTCATAAAAGGAGCAGCCCAAATGATTTCTATCAGTAAGTGAACCTGGGTAAGCAGTGTTTCAAGGAAAGAGATTTCAAAACCTCAAGAGACAAGGCCCTAGAGGGAGATCCAGGCTCTGCTGATGGCTCTGGGAAGCCAGGGAAAGTGCCACAGTCACCTCAGTACATCTTGGACATTGGATTATCCCCGTTAGCCAATACACCTGGCTGTAACAGCTCTCATCCCCAGAAAAAGAACATCTTCCCTGTCTCCACCTCTCCTCCAGCTATTGTTTTAGTCACTGCTCCCTTTTGCCTCATCACTCCTCCAAATACTCCCATTTCTCACTTGAAGGTCGTATAACCAGCCTTTCTCCCCAACTATTCCTCTGAAATAGCTCCTTTCAAGGTCACCAGTGACGTAATTGCCAAACAATTCTCATTCCTCATCATATATGCCCCGTTAATGACAGCTGCCAGTGTTGATCATTCCCTCCTTGACACCTTAACTCTATTCATCTCCCAGACACCTTTCCCTCTGTCCTCATTTTACCTCATGACCTTCTCCTCCTCTTCCTCCCTTGCTGGTTTTTCCATATCTCTCAGGCTTCTTCTCTGTCTCCATGCACTTGCTTGGTGACCTTATTTGAACTTCTGGGTTATCATCATCGATATGCCATCTAGACCCAAACAGTTATCTATTAATTCCTGGACTTTCCCCCTGAACTCGAGATTTGTATTTCCAATTTGTACTAATATATCCCTATTTTGGGCTTCCCTTGTAGCTCAGTCGGTAAAGGATCTGCCTGCATGCAGTGCAGGAGACCTGGGTTCGATCCCTGGGTTGGGAAGATCCCCTGGAGAAGGAAATCATAACCCACTCCAGTATCCTTGCCTGGAAAATCTCGTGGACAGAGGAGCCTGGTGGGCTGCAGTCCATGGGGTCTCAGAGTTGGACATGACTGAGCGACTAACACTAACTAATCCCTATTCATTAGTATCTCTTTAGGTTTCNACCCACTCCAGTATCCTTGCCTGGAAAATCTCGTGGACAGAGGAGCCTGGTGGGCTGCAGTCCATGGGGTCTCAGAGTTGGACATGACTGAGCGACTAACACTAACTAATCCCTATTTATTAGTATCTCTTTAGGTTTCTATTAGGTATTTGAATCATAGCATGCCTAAAATTGCACCTCTTACCTCAAGCCTGATTCTTCTATGTTCTTCCCATTCCAATAAATGATCATGCACCCTGACCAAATGCTTGGGCAAAATTCACTGTGATCATCCTTGGCTTTTCTTTCTCTCTTTTACATTCTACATCCACAAGCATATCCTCTCCTACCTATATTCCAAATATACCCAGAATCTAACACTACTCTCTGAAACATTTGCTATTGTCCTGGTCTATGCCCTCATCTTCTTTTCCATAAGTTATTTCCTTAGCCTCCTAACACGGCTCCTTGGTTCCACCTTTTCTCCAACAGAATTTATTTTCCAAGTAGCCACTACAGCTGTCCTGTTAAAAAGAACCAAAGCTATGCCACTACTTTGTATTAAACATTATACAAATGTTTTTGTGTAAAACATTTTCCCTCTGAGTAAAAGAAAGATTTTTACAGGGGTCTAGCCCTAAATTATGTGACCTCTGAATAGTTCTTTAACTCATAGCTCTTTGCTGTACTCCTTGCTCACTTAGCTGCAGCTATTTAGGCTTGCTATTCTTAGAATACAGAGAGACCATTCCCATCCCAGCGCCTTTGCACATGCTGTCTCATGTGCCTGGAACAGTTTATCTTACAAATAAGCAAATGTCACACCCCTTCACTTCATTCAGGTAGCTGCTGAAAGGTACTTTATCTGAGACATTTAACCTCACTATCTATACTCCTGGCATATTGTATATTCATTTGTTTATTGTGTCTATCTCCACTGCATCTTTTTTCTTCAGTATCTCCAATCTTAATGGAGTATCCAGTTTGTAGGAGGCAGTCTATGCATATTTGTTAAATAACTGGAGAATGGAATAAAAGGGAATCTGCCAGTTTTATGTACTTATGGGCATGGAAATGGAGTCGATAGCATATTCCCTAGTTCACCTAGTTCCCTAGTTCCTTAGTTCTCTAGTCTTCAGACTAAGTCTAAGATTGAAAGAAAGATGTGAATTGCAGGAAGAAGCTGAAAGTTGATTCCCATCATGAGTTTTGTGTGACCCAGAACATTAGTAATGCTACCTAGATCCACACATGCAGTATGATAGAAAAGAGTGTCTCCATAAATTCTCTGAGAATTGGAGCACCAGAGGAACACAAGAAGAACAGACACTCAGGAAGTGATGAGACGTGAACTGTCCATTTGTTGACACCCAGAAAATTCTGTTAGAGTAGAAGCAGTGTCAGTGGAAGCCAACTCTTTCATAAAAATATGTGAGGCACCTCCTGTTGGCTCCCAGAAAGGGATACTTTACAATAGACCCTGTGGACCAAGATAGAGTCAATAATCTCTCAGAACTGGTGGAGTGATTTCACTGTAATGTAATATTTACCCACAGGCTGGAGAAACCTGAGGCAAATTTGAGTTATAGGCATTATTTATAGATTAATTTCAGAATACCTTTTTATATCTTCCTCTATACGTCTTTTAGTTAATAATTTAAAAATCTTTATGCACCTCAAATATAAATGAAATAAGGTTTTATTGATTTATTTAGGAAGTATCCCTTTTTGCTCTCCAAACTTGGCTCACAGAAATAAGGAAGTATCCCTTTTTGCTATCCAAATTTAGGAAGTATCCCTTTTTGCTATCCAAACTTGGTTCACAGAAATAAGGAAAGTCTAGGGAGAAAATTAACGGCCATAGATTTACACCAGTATGTGGTATACTGGTTTCTGGTAAGAAGAGCATAAACTTCTAAATCAGACAGACTTGAGTTCAAATCATGTTTCCACCTCTTTGGCTTTATGTGGTTTGGGGAAAATCTCTCAACTTTACTGAGTCTCTGTTTCTTCAGTATTTTAATGAAATTAATCAATCACCTTGTTTGAGGAATATGTCATAATAGTTTTCAAATATGCAATAAGCACTCAATATATGATAATTATTACTCATAATAATCAGCATTATTATAACTTTTGAGACTTAAATGTATAGAGATCAGAAACCTAGTGAGCCTTAGGAAAAAAACAGAACTTTCCAACTGTTAGCATTAGTTTCTTAGTCATGTCTAAGAGCTTAGTTTCTTCTAAGAGCTTANTTGACTGTGTGGATCACAATTAACTGTGGAAAATTCTGAAAGAGATGGGAATACCAGACCACCTGACCTACCGTGCCTTAATATATATTCAATATACCACTGAAGATAATACCCATAATATATTTATGTCACTCATATTAATATTTTCTAGATGTGTAAAATTTACCTTATAGAAAATTTGGAAGCAACTCAGAACAAGCACTTTAATACCAAGTTTTAACAATTTTGTTAAAATGTAGTATTTATAATTCTTATAATACATTATTTTAATTGCAAGGAAATTTTACTCTTCTAGATGGAACAGAAGTCTTTCCTTGAGGACTTACACTTTAATCTTGGGTTTTCAAACACCGATGTGGTTGCACGGCCTTTAAAAGCCTTTGGGTACAAAATGATAAAATGTGGTTTTAGTTATTGGCATGCCTGTGCAACAAAGCATTTAGGAGGTATGACTGACAGGCCAGAACTGTGTATAAAGGAAAACCTATGCTTATGTCTGCTTCAGTGACTTTATTAGCCACACCCTACTTGTAAATTGTAAACTGTCATTCAAAGTAGCATGGTGATGTTTTAAACAAGTCAGGTTATAATACCCCTACTTCTTTTATCCTAATGCCTAAAGGTAAATTCAGAAAGTGCTCCTATATTTTGGCTCATAAAATCATCCATATGGGAAAAAATATAAAGTCCAAGCAATAAAGAGCAAGGCAAAGAATATTTATTACACTATGTACATATGTAAATTGAATATTTAAACATAATAATTAGATAAAATAGATTTCATTATAGCTCAGCAACTGTTTCAGATGGAGGATGAAGTTATTAATTGTTGGCAGTTTTTAACGAATATTTTAAAATATACTGTTGATATATATAGAATTTAAACTGCTATTAATATAAGAAGTTACTATCTTTGTAAAGAACTATGGGGAAATCTCTTTTAAAGCATGGTATAGCTTATGAGAAATGACTAATGTTACATTAAAATATTAAATGAAGAAACAAATACATATACACATCATACTTTTCTAACAACACCATTTTGGATTGAAATAAGGAAAATAAGCATGACTTTTAAATAATATTCTAAATGTTCTTTCCAGAATTTTAGATAATTTAATCTTAATAAAATATGAACTCATCAAATGTAGAAACTATACATAAAAGCACAATAAAGTCAATGAAAATCCCTCATCATCTGTTCCTGCTAAGCTGACCGAAATCTTACTTTCAACAAAATAACTTTTGTGGTCTAAACTTAAGGTAATAATTCAAATATCTAACTTTTAGGTTAAGTATTAAAGGTTTTAATACTTGTACCATGAATTTGTTTTGTTGTTAGTCGCTCAGTTGTGTCCAACTCTTTGCAACCCCAAGGACTGTAGCCCACCAGCCTTCTCTGTTCATGGACTTTTCCAGGCAAGAATACTGGAGTGGGTTGCCATTCCCTTCTGTAGGGAATCTTCCCGACTCAGGGATCATACCATGAATTATCAAATTGAATTCTAGTCAGTGCTCAAATTTAAGGTAAAAACTTTTCTATGTGATTACTCACTAACTTAGTATTCAGTGGTGACAGTTCTAATTTTTGTANTGTAGGGAATCTTCCCGACTCAGGGATCATACCATGAATTATCAAATTGAATTCTAGTCAGTGCTCAAATTTAAGGTAAAAACTTTTCTATGTGATTACTCACTAACTTAGTATTCAGTGGTGACAGTTCTAATTTTTGTATCTGAATGGATATAGAGGCTGTGCCAATGGGTGGAGGCAATCTTTAGGGGCAATGAGATAGTCTACTCTTTATATGTGATTCATTTGTAGGAATCTTGGGTTTTTCTTTTTCAAACCACAGAACTATGTCCTAGGAAGCCTATTTCACTGACAAGAAGAAAAGATAAGCACCTGTTAGGCTGATGTTTAAAACCCAAACTAGTTTTGAAGTAACAAGAAAGGGAAAGCTAACAGTTCAAATTTCAGTCACTTTTCATCTAAACTCATCAATGTGTGCACTGGTCCATTAATTATGTGGCCCAACACAAAATGATATGTTAGTCATCCCTTTTACTCTAGCATGACAGATGTGAGGTAGGATTTTAGTTCAGGATAAAGAAAGCTATTTCAAATATTTTATTTTACATTTTGCTCTCAAAAACTTATGTTAAGTCATGAATGAAACAAAAAACTACTGAGGATCAAACAAATTGTTTTGTTCATCACTCTATTTAAACCAAAATAGAATTGGAGAGATTTAAAACCTATAATTCTAATGGACCACACTTTTCTAAGTTAATGAAGTATTCTAAGGCAAAGGTTAGAAAATTATTATCTGTAAAGGTCCAGATGGTAAATATTTTAGAATCTGTGGACCATATAGTTTCTGTCAGAGTTCAACTCTTAATCTGACATTGTGCAAAAGCAGCCATACACAATGTGTAAATGAAAGATCAAGGCTGTGTTCTAATAAACTTTTTTATGAAAACTTGAATATAAATTTCCTATAATGTTCACATGTACCTTTTCATTCAAATCCCAAAGAAAGAAAATGCCAAAGAATGCTCAAACTACCACACAATTGTACTCATTTCACATGCTAGTGAAGTAATGCTCAAAATTTTCCAAGCCAGGCTTCAACAATATGTGAACCGTGAACTTCCAGATGTTCAAGCTGCTTTTAGAAAAGGCAGAGGAACCAGAGATCAAATTGCCAACATCCGCTGGATCATGGAAAAAGCAAGAGAGTTCCAGAAAAACATCTATTTCTGCTTTATTGACTATGCCAAAGCCTTTGACTGTGTGGATCACAATAAGCTGTGGAAAATTCTGAAAGAGATGGGAATATCAGACTACCTGACCTGCCTCTTGAGAGATGTGTATGCAGGTCAAGAAGCAACAGTTGAAACTGGACATGGACCAACAGACTGGTTCCAAATAGGGAAAGGAGTATGTCAGGATGTATATTGTCAGCCTGCTTATTGAACTTTAATGAGAAACGCTGGGCTGGAATCAAGATTGCCAGGAGAAATATCAATAACCTCAGATATGCAGATGACACCANATGTATCTTTTTGAATTAGTGGGGTTTTTTCAGATATATATCCAAGAGTATGTATATATATATATATATATATATTTTTTTTTTTTTTTCAGATCTATACCCAGAAATTCCACCCAGCAGTGGAATTGCTGGGTCATATGGTATTTTAGTTTTTAGTTTTTTGAGAAACTTCCATACTGGTTTCCACAGTAGCTGCTGCACCAATTTACCTTCCCACCAAACAGCATATAAGGGTTTCCTTTTCTCCACATCCTCGCCAATGTTTGTTATTTGTGTTCTTCTTGATGATGGCCATTCTGACCTCTGTGGGTGATATCTCATTTCCCTGAGGGTTAGTGATATTGAGCATCTTTTCATGTGCCTCTTGGCCATCCCCAGCATCGTGATCCCCCCTGAACTTGCCTATGCTTGTTCACCAGCCTCCACTCCTACAATGACCTCACCATTTGATTATTTAACTCATTTCAACCACTCAGATCACTCCTAAAGCTTTTTCCTCAAGTTCCACTTAACCTAACTCTCTTTATCTTAACTGCCTGTAGTAGTTTGAACAGTGTTCCCCAAAATTCATGTTGACCTGGAACCTCAGAATGGGATCTTATCTGTGAATAGGATCTATGCAGATGTAATTAGTTAAGATCACACTGGAGAAACGTGGTCACTAAATCCAGTAACTAGTGTCATTATAGGAAAAGGGCATAAAAAACACACAAGAGCAGCCACACGATGGCAGAGTCAGAGACCGTAGTGATACAGTTACAAGTCAAGGAATGCCAAGGACTGCTGGGAGCCACCAGAAGCTCAGAAAGAAGCATCAGACCAGTTTCTTTCTCAGAAACTCCAGAGGGAGCCAATTGTACCAACACCTTAATTTCAGACTTTTGGCCACCTGAACTGTGAAAGAGATTTAGTTTTAAGCCACTCAGTTTGTGGCAATTTTTAGGGAAGCCCTGGAAACTAATGCACTGCCCTTAACACCTATGGTTTACCAGTAGTTCCTATATATAGTATTTTTTTTTCTTTTTTTTTTTTNAAGACCCTGATGCTGGAAAAGATTGAGGGCAGGAGGAGAAGGGGACAACAGAGGATGAGATGGTTGGATGATGTCACTGACTCGATGGACATGGGTTTGGGTGAGTTGGTGATGGACAGGAGTTGGTGATGGACAGCGAGGCCTGGCGTGCTGCGGTTCATGGGGTCGAAAGAGTCGTACACGACTGAGCAACTGAACTGAAGTGAACAAAGTATTCTTCTATGGACTTTCTTCCAACCACTGAAAATGAAAAAATCATTCTTAGTTTTACAGGTTTCAGAAAAAAGTGCATCACACTAAATTGGGCCTAGTCTTAGTTTGGCAACACTTGTTCTAACAGATTATTTGGGTTCTTGCTTTGTGAATTATTTCAGTGCTTCAAAAGAAAAGGATGTCACAGAGGTTTTTAAAAAATTTTTTTGAAATCTTATTCAAAGTATTTGCTAGAGTGAGTAAATGGTAACATTGCCATTTAAAATATTTCTTTTTTTTTTTTTTGGCAATAGTCTAATGTCTTTATTTTTATTTTATTTTATTTTTACTTTATTTTACTTTACAATACTCTATTGGCTTTGCCATACATCGACATGAATCCCCCACAGGTGTACACGAGCTCCCAATCCTGACTAGATTAACCTAATCCAGTGACTTTAGACCACATTATTGTTGTAGTAGTCCTGAAAAGAAAACATCATTTTGCAGTATAAACTCTAGTTCCATTTATTATGTTTTAAGATTTCCTATGCTAATGAACTTTCAGGAAAAGAATGTAAGTTTGGCCACTTCCTAAATTACCTGTTTTAGATGAGTATTAAGTATTGTGAGGTATTAAGTATTCTGATGACAAACATTAATTATACATGTCTATTACATAAATAACATTGATGAAATGTTTAATTAGGAAAAGTAAAAGCTGTGTATAATCCCACCTACCATAAAAAAAAACTTAACATTTTACATATTTTTATAGTTTTTCCCCTAACATATTTTACAAAATATGGTCACATATTACTTTGTTTTACAAATTTCCTTTAAAATTTTTTAACAATATTTAGGAAAGTTTCATGTGTATTTAGATTGACTCCTTTTTATTAAACAGCTATATTATTAATTTGTATGGATATACTATAATTTGTTTAATTAGTATTCTATTGCTGGATATTTGAGTTTTTCTCAGTTTTCATGAAAAATCAGTGCTGCCAGAGGATTCTGAAAAGATGGCATCAGTGTAGTATTGCAATCTCCTTGAAATTCCTTGTAAAACATAAACAGCAAATAGGATAGTAAACCCCAAAATCTATCTACACCAAAATCTAGTAACAACATATTCCCATGAACCACCAAATATAAGTGGATCAGAACAAATAACCAGCAGCTACAAAATGTATTAAAATTTTCATGTATTCACAAAGGCCCATATTGAGTGCTAATGCAGTATTTCTGCCTAGTGTTCTGAATGTCAAAGTGAAGAAATACAATGAAGTTCTGGTAAATGATGAAAGTAACTAACAATCTCTCAAGGTAGCCAAATGCCTTGTCATCTAAGAAAATGAAGAGGCTTACTATGGCCCTAAGAGAGAACTCAATGCCTTTTGGAAACTAGAGAATTTAAAGGTAGAAACATACAAAAATTAAATCAGTGAAGGAAATCAACAAAAAGTTTGAAAACATTTGCAAATCATAAATCTCATTACAGTTTAATATCCAAAATATATAAAGAACTCAGTAACTTAAGAGCACGTCAATGACTTAATAGCAAAAAGACACATGATTTCATTTAAAAAAATAGCCAGAGGAGCTGAACAGACATTTTCCCATTGAAAATTAATGGGTGGCTAGCGCTTACTCCTTGGAAGGAAACTTATGACCAACCTAGACAGCATATTCAAAAGCAGAGACGTTACTTTGCCAACAAAGGTCTGTCTAGTCAANCAATGAGGTATCACCTAACACCAGTTAGAATGGCCATCATCAAAAAAATCTATGAACAGTAAATGCTGGAGAGAGTGTGGAGGAAAGGCAACCCCTTTGCATTGTTGGTGGGAATATAAATTGACACAGCCACTATGGAGAACAGTATGAAGATTCCTTAAAAACCTAGAAATAGAGTTACTGTATGATCCAACAATCCCACTACTGGGCATACACTCTGAGAAAAGCATAATTGAAAGAGATACATATACCTCAATGTTCATTGCAGCACTATTAGCTAGAACATGGAAGCAACCTAGATGTCCATCCACAGATGAAGGGATAAAGAAGTTGTGATGCACACACACAATGGAGTATTACTCAGCCGTGAACAAGAGTGCATTTGAGTCAGTCCTAAAGAGGTGGATGACCCTAGAACCTGTTAACTAGAGTGAAGTAAGTCAAAAAGAAAAACAAATATTGTATATTCACACACATACATGGAATCTAGAAAAATGGTACTGATGAACCTATTTGCAGGGCAGCGATGGAGACACAGGCCTAGAGAAAGACTTGTGGACACAGCAGGGGAAGGAGAGGGAGGGATGAATTGAGAGAGCAGTATGGAAACATACATATTACCATATGTAATTCAGACAGCTAGTGAGAATTAGCTGTAGGATGCAAGAAGATCAACCCAGTGTTCTGTGACAACCTAGAGGCATGGGATGGGGTGAGAGATGGGAGGGAGGTTCATAAGGGAGGGGACATATGAATACCTATAGCTGATTCATTTTGACATATGGTAGAAACCAACACAATGCTGTAAAGCAATTATCCTCCCATTAAAAATTAAAAAAAAAAAAAAAAAAAGCAGCGGACCCCAGCCTGAGTTTATGATTTAGCTGGCCTAGAGTAAGATCTGAGATTTTGCTCATCTAGCAGACTGCCAGGTTGTTGGTCTGGGGACCACAGTGAGAACCACTAGGTCTATTCCAGGCATCTTAGCACTTAATTTCATTCAGTTTAGAACTTCATTACATCATGTCTTACATCATGTTGACCATCAGTTCATAAATACAGGTCTGCCCTCCCAGTGAGTGCCACAAAATCCATGTTTTAACCTACTTTTGTTTATCCACAGGACACAACGTTGGCTGGCACAGCGCTAAATTGAATAATACAAGCATGACCATTGAAAGAAACAACTTCATGCTCTTAAATCTCATTTCTTCTTGTAACACGGGGTTAGTGGTGTTTAAAAGAAATTTCTGTGAAGAATGAATAGCTAACTCACATAAAATGACTATGATATTATTGCCAGGCTTCTAGAATGGGCACAATAGATGTTAAGTATTAATACTATTATTTATGAATGTTGTTTATTAATGCAAAAAGTTAGTTACTTCCATCTAGACAGAATCATCTGAAACAGTTTCCAAAGCTGAAACCTGGAATTTGTTAATGTCTAAACTGAGAGGTTATAGACTTTGTTCACATGATGCAGTCAAAGGGATTGCTCTTCGTGGGTTACATTATATGCTCACCTCCATTCTGACTCTGGGATGGCAAGGCATTGATGCTTTGAAAAGGTTGCGTACAGCTATAGTAAACCTCAGCATTCCATTTATAATATTAAGAAGGACTCAGAGTTTGAGAGAAATATGGTTAAGTCAGAATATGTTCCCCTGTCAAGCCTAGAAATGCTGAACCTCTCCTCCTAAGTGCTCAACAACTTTGATTAAGGGGTGGAAGAACAGAATGTATAGCACAAAGTTCAGAGGTCATGAAAAAATGAGTGGCACAGACAGAATGTGAGTTCAACAGAAATGTGCCAGGCAGTGTGCTAAATTTGGACAATGCAGAGGTGAAAAATAACATCAAGAAGCAGGGCTTGAGTGAACATCAGTTACTGACCACCCCGGAGACAGGAATGAGGATTCAAATAATCCAGTTACTAGGCTGGCTATTCCTAGCCCCCTGAGTTGACAGCAACGCCAGCCTCAAGGAGGAAAGTCCACTGGTATATTGGTGAATGGTGGAAATTCTCAGACATATTCTTCAGTTAAGCCTCAAGTCATCTGTTGGCCACATGATTGACCTTCATCTTTGATCCAGTTACCCAGCTCTTTGCCAGTTCCTTCATGACAAACCTTTCTTTATATCAGAGTTTCAGAATCTCAGCTCCTGATTATTTTCTCTTCCCTTGCTTTATCTGAGCATGGGGTTTCTTCCCCCAAATCCAGTTCTTTCCAGGTCTATATTCCCACTATTTTGTCTCATTCCCTGGAGCTGAGTCATCATCACCTCCCAGAAGCTAAATGTCCAACTCAACCAGTTTCTGTCTCCTACAGATCAGAAACCTCCCTCATGCACCTACAGCACAGACCTCTCCCACTTTCATGACCATCCCATATGGCCAACTATCATCTCTAAGCCATGTTATGAAGAGGCCAGTGTTAAGGATTTCAGTCCAACTGGAAAAGAAATAAAAAACAGAGTCCCAGAGCCCACCACGAACACAAAGCACGCTGGTTGTAGTAGTTAGAACCGTATTCAGACTGCCCATAGTAGTTTGAACAGTGTTCCCCAAAATTCACCAAGAAACAAAGTGCAAAAGGAGAATAAGAGTCTAGTAAGAGAGATGGACCCCAACGATAACCATGGCATTTGACTCTAGCAAAGCTCATCTCATAGTCACCAAATGTCCAAGCCTCCAGTGTCATTGAGTAAGAAAGTCTTTCTCAATCATAAAACTTTTTGTATTCTCCCTCTACTCCCAAAGACAATAATGGGAAATAGCGCCGAACAAATAGAGACTTTTCTGTTGTTTTTTCATCAGGTGCCATTGAAAGATAAGATTCATGTTGCACAATACATGTTGTAGGTAATCCTCTGAACCAAACTGCATGTTCACTTTCAGAGCCAATTGCTGCTCTTGAACTAGGAAGATGATACAGTGGGACCCCTACATTCATGGATGCAGAACCCACAAATAGGGAACCTGCCAATATGGAAGGCCAATTGTATCACTGACGTCTTGAGCATGCTCAGAATTTATTGTCCATAGGAGGTCCTGGAGCCAGTTCCCCTACATATACTGAGGGGCCACTATTCAAAAAGGCACAGAGGAGAACTCTACAGCAGATATGAAAATGAGATCAGGAGTCTGCTTTGCTCAGCTTTTCCCTTGAGGCCAGCAATAAGAAGGGAAGGCATATTTTCACAAACTTCCATTTGTCCTGGTGCTTTTCCTATATCGTCCTGACCCAACTCTCTCATTCCTTCCTCCAGGCTCACTAAATACGACAGCAGACTGAGCGAGCTCCTACTCCAGACCAGCAGCCACAGAGCCAAGTGCTGAATACTCAGCAGGGACAGGACATACGTAGACCCTACTTTCAGGAAAGCAGATTGGTAAAATGAACAAAAATTTTGCACTAATTAATGAACCTGGTAACATGCCGAGGAGGAAGAGAGGAAGAAGAAGGTCAGCGTGTGTTTGACACAGCCTGACTCTTAGCCAGAGAGAAAACTGCTGAAATCTCTCCCCAAGTCAGCTGCTGGTATATATCCTGTATCTACATGGGGTGTTATTTATGTCTCCATGAATTTAATTAACCAGTGATTTCCACTGGCTCACTTCCTTTGTTTTCCAGTTGAGCAACTTAACAGACTGTTAGGATCTTCCACAGCTTGCAAGGAAAGGGGACTGGCCTTTCCTTTCAGTTGAGCCTAAGGGTTTCTCCAGACTTAAGATCTTATTTCAGGAAATTCTGTCCTGAGCATCGAACTTAAAACCAAAACCAGAACGGGAGAGGATTGTAAGAAATAGATGGAGTCCTAGTTTCAACCATGAAAAGAAAACATTACTCAGTTCAAAAAAAAAATTGAAAGAATAAGCCTTAGATTTAATATAGATTATAATGTCACCCTGTGATATGGTTTTCACTTTACCTTGGTTTTCCAAGCAGTAACTCCAGTTTATTAATTTCATTCATATCTGGGTAGAAACTGACTCTATAATAAAAACAATATTTTGTAGAAATGTTTCTTTTTACATTAGAGATCCCATCTACCTCCTGTGCAATGTCTAAAGCCACTTTGCAGACAGGACCATGATGTATTCTGGTCACCATCATTCACAAAAAGATCTATCAAACAGCCAGTTCAACAGAGATGCTAATTCTTACCCACAAGGTATATAACCTGGTATAGCCCACCTTTATTTCTACGTCCTCCAGTTAGTCAGCAAGCCCATGAAATTTATTGGGCACCCACCAAACTTTCTGTGAAAAACGTTCAAAACGAGTGGAGATGTGGTTCCTTCATTCGCTTATGGTCTTATGTACAATTCAGAAGTCCCTAATATGTAGAAATGAAAACACTACAAATGAGTTGAATAGATTCAGGTGGGCTTGTACACATGGTACATAAAGTCATTCAAAAAAGACTAACAACAAACATGTATCAGTCCAATCACTGTCTCTTATACACATCTAGATGTGTATAAGAGACAGNAAAACACTACAAATGAGTTGAATAGATTCAGGTGGGCTTGTACACATGGTACATAAAGTCATTCAAAAAAGACTAACAACAAACATGTATCAGTCCAATCAAGTCTCATTTATTTCAAGTCTCATAGTTTAGCATTCTCTTTCCAGATCAAACTGGAAAATAGCCAGTGCAAAACAGAGTGAATGCATAGGTATAAAGGACAAGTAGTGGCTGCCAAAGGGAGGGGGTTGGAGTGAGACAATATTAGTGCAGGGGCTCAATAGGCACAAACTTCCAATTAGAAAGTAACGAATAAATAGGAACATAAATTCCCATTTATATTCCTATAAATGTGAATATAATGCACAGCATGTGGCTATGGTTAATAATACTGCATTTTATATTTAAAAGTTAAGAGACTAGATCTTAAATGTTCCCATCACAAGGAAAACAATTCTATAATGATATATGGTGATAAATGTTAGCTAGATATATTGTGTCAATCTTTTTGCAATATATATAAATATCAAATGATTATATTGTAAAAAAAAAATAGTGAATGAAGGTGGAATCTACAATGTGATTGCTTCTGGCATGCAGTGGGTAGTAAAATTCAGAGAAATGTTATAAAAAGTGCCAATCTCTAAAATGTCTGTTACCTACCTGCAAACAGATATCTTTAGGTCAGAGGGAACTTCAGTGCACTGCTTTCTTCATGGAGAGTTCTGCCCCCACCCCACAGAACTTGTCATCTGATCTAATGATAGTTGGTTTGCCTGCTTAGAGAGAACAACTCCCTATGTCTAGGGTCCCCAACGTTTCTGGCACCAAGGACCAATTTTGTGGAAGACAAACTTGGATGGTTTCAGGATGATTGAAGCACATTACATTTACTGTGTACTTTATTTCTAACCTATGCCACCACTGATCTGACAGGAGGCATTGGTGCATGGCCTGGGGGCTGGGGACCCTTGTCCCTATGTTGTCAAGGATGGGCAACAGTTTAGAGACTTTAGCCTATTCTAAAACCACACTTTGAGTAGCGCTGTTTTAAAAAGTAAGAACTTAGACACTGGAGAACCTGGACTTAAATCACATTATTACTTCTCAATATGTGACTCTGGGCAAGTAATTTCCCTGCCTCAGTCTACTCATTTGTAACATGAGTGTAACTACCCACTTCACTGGGTCACTGTATGATGTGAGAGAGTGTCTGAAACATTTGACATGATAGATAGCATATGATCAATATTACGGAATCATTACTCAACCTTCTGATATGGGTCCTTAATATTCTCCTTCTCCATATAGTAGAAAGGTAGAAAGAAATGCAGAGGTAATAATATCAGACCTGGTTCAAAATGAATTCTTTCTCCTAATGACTTTTACTCCTTGCTGCACAGAACAAATATACAATGAGGTATAGAGAAATGATGATTAAATTAAAGGCAAGAAATCCTAGGCTCTAGATCTGACTTACTACAGAGACCCCTTAGAAAAGACCCTGATGCTAGGAAAGATTGAAGGCAGGAGGAAAAGGTAATGACAGAGGACGAGATGGTTGGATAGCATCACTGACTCAATGGACATGAGCTTGAGCAAACTCTGGAAGATGGTGAAGGACAGGGAAGTCTTGGTGTGCTGCAGTCTACGGGGTCGCAAAGAGTCGGACACAACTGAGCGACTGAACAGCAACAGAGACCCCTGGGACAATTCCTTTAGGTGCCTAAGCTGCAATTTCCTCATCTTTAAGAAAGTAAAACAGGGGATAGTGCTTCAATAAGAGTATTTCCCTGACTGTATACATCACAGTCATTGCATCAGATAAAACCGTGACTGTGACAGCATTTGTTGTTAGCCGCAGAGCGTGAATACAAATGCAGCTGGTCAAGGAGGATGCCCAACATGAACACTTCAGATAGCTCATGGGGCAACCGTGTCTCTCTGGTCCAGAGTCACTCGTTCTCAAGTTCCTTCAGCTACTTGCCACACAGTATTCTCCTGGATGACTTCCTCTGCAACTGCGCTCTATATTTCTGAGCCAAACAGGGAAAGAGCTGTGAAAGCAGTTCCCAGGCTGTGTCATTGTCTATCAGCTCTCCCAGCTGCCTCCAGAAACCTGCTCTGTGAGTTAACTAATCATTGTGAGAAGGCCATTTATCCTCAGATTCCTGTGCAAAGAGCCCTTTCAGGTTGATGCCCTCTTGTTTTTTGAACCTTGTTTCTTCTCATTGGTTGTGATGTCTACCTTCTCTGTATGCTACCAAATATTTTCCCCCACTCTTTTCTTCCTGGATTTCCATACATAAAAAAAAAATTAATTCTGGGGTTTGGAGAATTCTTATGGACTTCAGACGGTAAGAGAGATCTTAAAACATGAGCTAGTGGGCCTCCCTCGTGGCTCAGTGGTAAAGAATCCACCTGCCAATGCAGGAGACACAGGTTCGATCCTTGATCTGGGAAGATCCACAAGCTGTGAAGAACTAAGTCCAAGCCCCACAACCACTGAACCGATGCTATAGAGCCCACGTGCCACAGCTACTGAAGCTGGTGCACTCTCCAGCCCATGCTCTGCAATAAGAGAAGCCACAGCAATGAGAAGCCCACAGGCCACAGTAAGAGGGTAGCCCCTGCTCTGCACGAATAGACAAAAGCCCATGCAGCAGTGAAGACCCGGCACAGCCAAAAATAAATAAAATTTTAAGACTCAGCTGGTAAGAGAGAAACAGACAGGCAGACAGACAGATGGATTCGTCCGCAAAGACTTAACACACTGACTTAACATTTACCCTCCTACTTGAATGGTACTGATAAACCTATTTGGGCAGCAACTGAGATGCAGACATAGAAAACAGATTTGTGGACACAGTAGGGGAAGGAGAGGGTGCTAGAGTAGCACTGAAACATATATATTGATAGAGTAGCATTGAAACATATATATTATCATATGTAAAAGAGACAGCTATTAGGAATTCGCTGTATGACTCAGGGAGCTCAACCCCAGTTCTCTGTGACGATCTAGAAGGGTGGGGAATGGGAGGGGGGTTCAAGAGGGAGGGGACATGTGTGTACCTGTGCTGATTCATGGTGATGTGTGGNGTGTTCATTGGAAGGACTGATGCTGAAGCTGAAGCTCCAGTACTTTGGCCACCTCATGCGAAGAGCTGATTCATTGGAAAAGACCCTGATCCTGGGAGGGACTAGGGGCAGGAAGAGAAGCGGACAACAGAGGATGAGATGGCAGAATGATATAACTGGCTTGATGGACATGAGTTTGAGTGAACTCCGAAGTTGGTGATGGACAGGGAGGCCTGGCGTGCTGTGATTCACGGGGTTGCGAAGAGTCAGACATGACTGAGTGACTGAACTGAACTGAACTGAACTGAACTAAATACAATAAATGCTTCCCAGGTGACAGTAGTGGAAAAGAATCCGCCTGTCAATTTAGGAGACTCAGGTTCTATCCCTCAGTTGGAAAGATGCCCAGGAGAAGGAAATGGCAACTCACTCCAGTATTCTTGCCTGGAGAATCCCATGGATAGAAGAGGCTACAGTCCACAGGGTTGCAAAGAGTCAAACCCAAATACAATATATAAAAAAATATCCAATTTTATAATGTTATTTTGCATTTCTTTGATTTCTAGCAAATTTAGCATCATGTCTATAGTTTTATCACTTGTGAATTTGCCTGAGTAAACTGCTTTGTTTTGTTTACCTTTATCCACTTTTCCCTATTGTGCTGCAGAATAAATGTTCTGAAAGAGGAACAAAAGATGGGAAGCACAAATGTCACCTCAATCTTATTCAGCTTATAGCTGAAAGTTTATATCCTTTACCAAGCTCTCCCTGTTTCCCCCAGCAACCACTTGTACTCTATTTCTGAGTCTGACTTTTTTAAAAAAAAGATTTCATATATAATTGAAAACACGACATATATGTCTTTCTTTATTGAAGTTATTTCACTTTGCATAACGTCCCTCAGATCCATCCACGTTGTTAACAGTAAATGGCAGGATTCCTGTTTTCTCATGGATGAATAATATTCCATTGTATATGTTGTCTGCTTAGTCACTCAGTCGTGTCCAACTCTTTTCAGCTCCCCCCTCCCCGTGGATAGTAGCCTGCCAGGCTCCTCTGTCCATGGGGATTCTCCAGCCAAGAATACTGGAGTGGGTTTCCNTTTCTCATGGATGAATAATATTCCATTGTATATGTTGTCTGCTTAGTCACTCAGTCGTGTCCAACTCTTTTCAGCTCCCCCCTCCCCGTGGATAGTAGCCTGCCAGGCTCCTCTGTCCATGGGGATTCTCCAGCCAAGAATACTGGAGTGGGTTTCCATGCGCTCCTCCAGGGGATCTTCCCAACCCAGGGACTGAACCCAGTTCTCCTGCATTGCAGGCAGATTCCTTCCTGTTGGAGTCGCCAGTGAAGCCCATTGTAAATGTATACCCATAATTCCTTATCCATTCATCTGCTGCTGTGACATTTAGGTTGCTTCTATATCTTGGCTATTGTGAATAGTGTTGCAATGAACATGGGAATGAAGATACCTCTTTGATATCCTGTCTTCACTTCCTTTGGACATGAACCAGAAGAGGGATTACTGAATTCAAGCTTAAATGGTTGTCTTCTGTTCTCATAAATATCTTTGTGGTCATTTTCCTTTATTTATCTTGAACTTTTTTTTTTTTTCTTACTTCTCTTTCTTAGTGTCTTTACATTTTCTTTAACATTGTAAGATTTTGAGTTTTCTTTTTTTTTTAATATTATTCTTCTCTACTTATTCTTGGTTTTATAAGAATGAGGGAAGATCAGAGAGACCTTGGTATGCAGATGGAGCTTGTTGGCTGGTGGGTTTTGTTTAAAGATAAGTGGTCAGGAATCCATCAAATTGAAGAACTGAATTTACTTTGTTGCACTGACTCCCAGCAAGTTCCTCTCACAGTCCCCACAAATAGTTTAATATCTCTTAAATCTTTTATTTTTTTGCCTGGAATAAATGCTCAGCTGCAGATTGTTTTGCATCCAGAGGTGAAGAATCCATACATGCATATCTAACTGCTGCTGCTGCTGCTGCTAAGTCACTTCAGTCGTGTCCGACTCTGTGCAAACCCACAGATGGCAGCCCACCAGGCTCCCTCATCCCTGGGATTCTCCAGGCAAGAATATTGGAGTGAGTTGCCATTTCCTTCTCCAGCCTCCCTTTTTTCCCAGTGCCAGTTCTTTCTCCTACCCTCAGTGATAAATGTCATTTCAATTCTGGAACCATTCCATGAAAGTCCCATTCTAGGTGTGTCCCAGGCAGTTGCTATTTCTGCTCTGCTATATGCAGAGTACATCATGAGGAACCCTAGGCTGGAAGAAGCACAAGCTGGAATCAAGATTGCTGGGAGAAATATCAATAACCCCAGATATGCCGATGACACCACCCTTATAGCAGAAAGTGAAGAGGAACTAAAAAGCTTCGTAATGAAAGTGAAGAGGAGAGTGAAAAAGTTGGCTTAAAGCTCAACATTCAGAAAACTAAGATCATGGCATCNCATGGTCTAGTGGTTTTCCTTACTTTCTTCAATTTAAGTCTGAATTTGGCAATAAGGAGTTCATGATCTTTCCTTAATATTTGGTAAAATTTTCCAGTGAACCCACCCAGGTATGGTACTTTCCATTTTGAAAGGTTATTCATTAGTGATTCAAATCCTTTAATAGATATGAGTCTATTCAAGGTATTTATTTCTGTTTCTGTGAGTTTTGGCAGATTGTGTCTTTCAAGGAATTGATCCACTTCATTAAGTTATAAAATGTGTGGACATAGAATTATTCATGCATTGTGTGCATGCTCAGTCATGTCCGACTCTTTGCAACCCTATGGAATGTAGTCTACCAGACTCCTCTGTCCATGGGATTTTTCCAGGCAAGAATACTAAAGTGGTTACCATTTCCTACTCCGGGGATCTTCCTAACCCAGAGATGGAACTCGCATCTCTTGCATTGGCAGGTGGATTCTTTACCACTGTACCATGTGGGAAGCCCCTCAGAATTCATAATATTCCTTTTTTATCCCTTCAGTGTCCATGGGATCATGGCCTCTCTTTCATTTCTGATTTTAGTGGTTTGTATCTTCTCTCTTTTTTTCTTGATTATCCTGGTAGAGATTTGTCCATTTTACTGATTTTTTTTTTTTAAGAAAGCTCTCAATTTTGCTGACTTTTCTCTGTTATTTCTGTTTTGTTATTTCATTCATTGCTTTTTTTTTCTTCTGCTTGTGGTAGACTTATATTGGTCTTCTTTCTCTAGTTTTATAAGGTGGAAGCTTATATTACTGATTTTAGATCTTTCTTCTTTTCTAATATATGTGTGCAATGCCACAAATTTCCCTCCAAGAGCTGCTTTCACTGCATCTTGCAAATACTCATAGGTTGTATTTTCATTTTCATTTAACTCAAGATAATTCATTTTATTTCTTATGAGACTTCCTCTTTGACCCATCTGTTGTTTAGAAATATGTTGTCTAATCTCCAAATATTTGGGGATTTTCCACCTATCTTTCTAGTATTGGTTTCTAGTTTAATTCCAATGTGGTCTGAAAATAGTTCAGTTCAGTTGCTCAGTTGTGTCCAACTCTTTNCCCCGGGACGGGTCCTCCCCCAACCTTGGCCCTGCGACCGTCACCCTGCAGGTCCTGGGCACCCGTGCGCTGCCAGCCAAGGCACCTGGACCTGGGTCCATCTCTCTCTGCGGGGCAGACTTGTTTTGCCTTTTTCTGACCACAGAGACCCTTACCTGTAATGATGCCGTTTTTCTCCAGGGGCTCCTGCCAGCTGACCTTGAGAGATGTGTCCAGAATCTCTGTGAAACTCAGGTGGCCCACAGCTCCTGGTTCTGGAAATGAAAACCAAAGACATCTGTTAGCGTGCGGCCCGATTCTCTCCAGTCGGATTGGGGGGGAACAGTCTGTCTGTGGAAGGAGGCGGGAGTCGGGACCAAGCCTGCTGGTCAGAGCCCTCAGGGAAAGCCAGAGAAAACCCAGGAGGATGGGGTCTGAGGTGTAGGATGGACCGGGCTACAGCCACACGAATGATTTCTGTCGCCCTTACCCCAGCCTCGCTGAGAACTGCAGAGGCCAGCAGTGGGAGATGTGGACGCAGTCCCTTCTCTTTCTCCTGATTGGCTAGTTGAACAATCGGGTGGTTGGACCCCACAGGCTACTGCTTACTCCAGCGTCCCTGACGCCTCTGCCTCTGTGCTGTGTGTCTGTCTCGTGTGGGGCCACAGCCAGGAGCCCAGGCCAGGAGCCCGGGCCGGCCATACCTGGTCACCGGCCGAAGCCTGCCAGCCTGATCCAGGCTCTAACCTGCCCTTACTCTCCCCAGGTAGCCCAGGGGCAGGGCAGGCACGAGAAATTTCCAGCAAAAATTGCATGCTTCCCTTGAATTTCCCTGACCACAGCCTCCTCCTTAGGCAGGAGGGCAGCGCAGCAGAGCTGCAGCTGTCTCTTATACACATCTAGATGTGTATAAGAGACAGCCCCCGGCCCCCCTGAAGTCAGCGGCAGCTTCAGCTCCGACTCACTCTCATTCGGGCCATGGCCGTCCCCGCAGGGCTGAGCTGGAAGCGCTTCCTCCCCGTGGGGGCCGCTGCTCGGCTTCCGGGGTTTCCGGGTCTCCTTCCTCTCTCTGGTCGTCTGTTTTCCTCCCTTAGTGCAGCTTAAAGCCACAGGAAGCTGGATTCCTCTGGGCGACCGCCCTCCTCTGCCACCACCCCCCTCCCCCAACTTGGTCTCATTCCTTCCAGCCGTCTTCCCTATACACACAGCACTGCGTCTTCTGCCCGGAGGCCTCAGAGTGTGAGCAGACTGGGCTTTGGAGGTCTGATTTCAGTAGGGACTGGCCCCCTCACCTGGACTTAACATCATTCATAGCTTCTTGAGGGCAGATCTAGATTCATGCGTGTATTTAAAAGTGAGGGTCAGAGGCGGCATTGGCTCAATGGTGCCCCTAGTGGCACCTCCCGGATCAGAGCATTCCCTCTGTAGGGGGTCTGCTTGGGCGCCGGCGAGCAGAGGGCACTTTGCGGGTTGGCCCCGGGAGGTTTCCTGAACAACGGCAGAGAAGCGGGGAGCTCAGCGTAGGCCCAGGCCCTGGGCTGTGTGCGGGGGGCTGTGTCTGAGGCCCCGCGGGAACCTGCGGCAGGAGCCAGTCGCAATCCCAGGATCAGAGCACGCCGCGAGCCTTTGAATGTGCCCTGTCTCCGCTGCATTTCCGGCGGTTACACAGAACCGTGTGAACACCACGCGGGGCAGGAAATTCGGGAGGCAGCGGGGGCCACTCGGATCCCAAGCTGGAGAAGCTGGGCAGCGCCCGTGGCGCACGCATCCGACTGGGAGCTAACTGGTTACTTAAGAAGGAAACGCAGACCTTCTTTCAATAAACGCATCTTCTTTCAAACAGCTGTTCAGTTGCCGGGATATAAAACTTATTAAGCTGCCTGCACCTAACCACTGAGGAAACAGAACCGTCCGGCCTTTCCCCGGCCGGCGGCACAGTCCCCAGGAACATGTGAAGTGAAGCCCTGGGCCTGGGCGGGGAGCCTGGGCGGACCCCTGGGCCGTGTGTGGATGACACGATTTAAGTGGAAATTCAGCCCCATAACCTGGAAGCTTCTTCAAAAACCTGTTCTACAAAATGAAATCATTAAAAGTCCTACCAAAGTGAGCCGTTCCCCTGAGACGGCACTGCAGGAGAGGGAGGTGGCCGACNTGCTGCTGCTAAGTCACTTCAGTCGCGTCCGACTCTGTGCGACCCCACAGACGGCAGCCCACCAGGCTCTGCTGTCCCTGGGATTCTCCAGGCAAGAACACTGGAGTGGGTTGCCATTTCCCTCTCCAATGCATGAAAGTGAAAAGTGAAAGTGAAGTCACTGAGTCGTATCCGACTCTTAGTGACCCCATGGACTGCAGCCTACCAGCCTCCTCCGTCCAAGGGATTTTTCCAGGCAAGAGTACTGGAGTGGGGTGCCATTGCCTTCTCTGGTAAAGCAGTTTAAAACAAATTTTTTTAAATCACAAATTAGAACCCTGTTTCTGCCCCATATGGAGAAACAGAATGGATTTACTCTCCTACTTGAAGTAAATAAAAGATAAAACACTGGTTTTGAAGACATTGAGCATCAGGCAATGAAATAGTGATCCCTGGGAGATGAGACAACAGATGAAGGCAGCCCTGGGATTTCCCCAGCAAACTGTCTGCAGACACTTTCCAGGCAGCAGCACAGGGAGGGGGGTGCAGGCAGAACCCAGTGGACTCTGAGTGGAGACAGAGACGAGAGTCTGGGGAGACTGAACAGTGAGAGGACAGAGAGAGGGGCGAGGGCTGCACAGACAGAAAGCTTGGACTGAGGCCCACAATCTATTTTGAGCTCTCAGCAGGGTGCTGAACAGTGAATATGCAGAAGAAAACTACCTGTGCCCAGGAGGGAAAAAAAAAAANCTGGGGAGACTGAACAGTGAGAGGACAGAGAGAGGGGCGAGGGCTGCACAGACAGAAAGCTTGGACTGAGGCCCACAATCTATTTTGAGCTCTCAGCAGGGTGCTGAACAGTGAATATGCAGAAGAAAACTACCTGTGCCCAGGAGGGAAAAAAAAAAAATCCATCTCAAAGGATGAGAAGAGTTCCCTATGGTCATCACCTGGAAACACACACACACACCAGGCATATAAAATCTGAAACTCCGGGGGTAGGAGGCAGAGGTCTATGTTTTAACCAGCATTCCAAGTAATATTCTGATGCATGCCCAATTGGGAGACCCACTGTCCTAAAACAGTGGTCCTCAACCTTGGCTGAATTTAGAATCATCTGGGAAATGTAACAAAATTCTGACGCCAGATCTCCACCTAGAGAACAGTTAAATCAATGTGATTCAGTAGCCCTGAGTGTGGCCTGAGAGTCTGCATTTCTAGCGAGCTTCTTGGTGGCCTGAAAACCACTCTTTGAGAACCACTCGTAAAGAGGCTGAGGAGAGGTGAGGCCTAACATTGGGAACCATGTAACTCTAACAGGGGGGAGAAGACAGCACAGCTGGGAAATTAAGCAGAATTTATAGGCATCTTCAAACCCCTCTAAACAATGAGGAAATCACTACATTCCAAAATATCCATTTGGGGACAAGTCTAATTATTAAGCATTTCTTACATCATCAGCCAAAATTGTGTCCATCACCTTCCAGTTGTTCATTTTTATTAAGGCCTTCACCTTCTTCTGACTTCATTTTTCTCCCCATTGAAGGGATTAAACCACAGTGGTTACAAAGCTGCAGTTAGTTTTCCCCAGTAAAATTCTGCTATATGAGTATTTTGTCAGTCTCTTAATAGCTTAGACCCATTAGACCCATCATGCTCAGACATCGGTGTACATGGGAACTTGGTAAGAGATGCAGCCACTTTGGCCCCCACTCCAGAGCTTCTAACTTTAGCTTGGGATGGTATTTTGTAAATACCAAGAGTATGTCTGATGCTTCAGGCCACATACTGAGACCTACAACCCTCAGATCTTGCTCTCAAGTTCAGTATCCAGTGGAGCATTTTCAGAATAATTTTTTTTTACACCAAGACACAGCATCCCACCTGAACACTGAATATTCTGCTAAAATCACTGTTGTGCCAGCAAGGGTCCCTGCTGTTTCCAGGTGGCCTTGGTATCAGGATGACTGCTGGGGTTTATATACACGGAAGGTCTCCCACCACCAGAGAAGGTCAGGCCCCCTCCTGCTGCACTGCTGGCAAACAGCTGAAAGACCCACTGGCCTTGATGATGGATAGAAATCATATTCATTTCCTCTCACCTTTTTCTTAATGTTTTCTCCCTTTTCTCTCCTCCTCAGGTCCTATCCCTCTTCTCTGTCTCCTCTAATAACAATAATAGCTACTGTTTATGGAGCCTCTGTTTTCATAGCTGGCACCATGCTAAGAATGTTACAGATTACATCAAATTTAGTCTCCACAGTCACCTAGGAGTTCAGCCTTACTTTACATGTAAGGGGAAATGTCAACCTGCGCAAGGTCACGCGGCTAGGGACTGGCAGCCCTGCCCCTGAACTGTAAGGTCCCAACCCCACAGCGTCTGCTTTTATTCCCTCTCTTCTTCTTTCCTTTCGAACATTTCTCTGCTCTTTTTACATCACCTTGTTGTGCTTTCTCTACCTGCTCTCCACTAGTCTTGGAAGGAAACTCACCACTTGGAATTCCAACAGCAAGAGCCCAGAGCTCAGACCTACAGAGTGTGTCAGACTCACATGCATGAGACACACGCCACCGCAGGTCTGTCTCTTATACACATCTAACATCCACTGGATCATGGAAAAAGCAGGAGAGTTCCAGAAAAACATCTATTTCTGCTTTATTGACTATGCCAAAGTGTTTGACTGTGTGGATCACAATAAACTGTGGAAAANTGCCTGCATTGGAGACCACAGGCCGGGGTCTGTGTCCTAGGGACACTTGGGGCCCCAGATCAGAGACAAGGGCTTTCCCGGTGGCTCAGACAGTAAAGAATCCACGGGCAATGCAAAAGCTGCAGGAGACATGGGTTCCATCCGTGTGTCCGGGAGATCCCCTAGAGGAACTCACTCCAGTGTTCTTGCCTGGAAAATCCCTTGAGCAGAGGAGCCTGCTGGGCTACAGTCCATGGGGTCACAAAGAGTCAGACATGATGGAAACAACTTAGTATGCACACATACACATCAGAGACAAGTGAAAAGCCAATGGTCAGAAATCTTGAGGCTTTGACTGGATCTTGTCTGATACTCTCGTCCTTCAGAAATCACAGGCCCAACTGTAGCAGCTGCCCCAGAAGCCCATTGCCTGCTCGCTAACCCGCAGCATCCTTGGCTTCCCAGCCATCTGCAGATGGTACAGTTATTTGTCACCAAAGAGGGCAGCCTGGGTAACAAGAATCAGCAACAGGAGTTCAGGGGCTAAATCCTCCAGACAGCTCGCCTGGCCCAATTGAGGGCACCATACAGAGACATTTGGCAGAAGAATGTTCCATTGGTTTCTGTGCCAAGAAGTCAAGGCTGCAGTGAGCAGAGCATTCCTCAGCTCTCACTATAGCTTTTCAGGTTCCTTCAAGCATCATTTCATGGTTAACAACTCATCCAGCTTACTCAGGGTGGTCAGAGGCCAGTCTCAGATGCATTTAGCTACAATGCTAGCAATCACTGCCCCAGAGGAGATAAAGTCCTCTTGGTTACAAGTGGAGCTCTCAGACCTTCTAAGAATTCCTTTTTTCTGGGAAGCCCTAGGTGCTAGGATGAGAGACATTTTTTACAAAAAGCATTCAGAATGTGTGAAACCACATAGTTTTTCCTTTCAAGGAGCAAGAGTTAGTGTTTCATAGGGAAGGGAAAATATCCACTAAATGCAAAGATTTCTCTGTGAACTCAAATCGTACTTTCAATAGCTATAGTGCAGCATAGCTAGGAACAGGGTGAAGTCATAGGCATTTTAAGACTTTAACCTGGAAAGTGATTTTACAGAGTCTCAGTTAACTAAGAGTAGTACTTCTCAATTATGTTGAAGAAAGCACTTAGTGTAAATGTACCGCAAGATGATTTCATATTCAAGACTGACCTATATCCTGGGTCAAGTCATTAATTTCCCTAATCCATGTTTCCAGGTTTCTATAGAAAGGATGGTATAACCCCATCCGACAAATCTCAGAGCTTTTTACAACCACAGGAAAATGTAAATAATGTGTACCCAGTGAATGCCACTTAGAGTTTGACAATACGTGTTTGCTCAGTCGTGTCTGACTCTTTGTGATGTCATGGACTATATAGCCTGCCAGGCTCCTCTGTCCATGGGATTTCCCAGGCAAGAATACTGGAGTGGGTTGCTATGCCCTTCTCCAAGGGATCTTCCTGATGCAGGAATCGAACCAGCATCTTTTGCATCTCCTGCATTGCAGGTGAATTCTTTACCACCATGCCATCTGGGAAGTTTCAGAATTTGACAATATATATTTCTTAATTAACCTATAAGGGGGTGTAGTCATGCTCTCCAGAGAAATAGGACTTATAGAAGATACCTAGATATATAGAGAGATTTGTTACAGGAATTGGCTCAAGTAGCTATGGAGGCTATGAAACCCCATAATCTGCCATCTGCAAGCTGAAGAACCAGGAAAGCAGGTGATGTAATTCAGTCTGAGTCCGAAGCCTGAGAATCACTGGCTGATGGTCTAAGTCTCAACATGAGTCTGAAAGCCCAAGAACCAGGAGCACCAGTGTCTAAGAGCAAAAGATGGAAGTCTGAGAACAAGCTAATTTGGCCTTCCTCCTCTTGTTTGTTCTGCTTAAGCCCTCAATGGATTGGATGATGCCCACCCACAGGCATGAGGGAAATGTGCTTTACTCAGTCTACTGATTCAGATGCTAATCTCATCTAAAAACACGCCTACAGACCCACCCAAAATAATGTTTTGCCAGCTATCTGGACATCCCTGAGCTATCTGGGCTCATGCAATTTGACCCACAGAATTCACCATCACACTCCTTTCCATATTGGTACTGGTGTTATCCATGCCTACAATCCCATCTAAAGAAAATATCCCTGTTGCTGCAAATGGTATTATTTCTTCTTTTTTATGGCTGAGTAAATGACTCCTCTGTCCACGGAATTCTCCAGGCAAGAATACTAGAATAGGTAGATATTCACTTCCCCAGGGGATCTTCCCAACCCAGGGATTGAACCAGTGTCTCCTGCATTGCAGGCAGATTCTTTACCAGGGAAACCCAAAATGACCATATGGGAAAAGAACCTAAAAGAGAATAGATATGTGTATATGAATAACTGACTCACTTTACTGTATAGCAGAAACTAACAAAACATGGTAAATACAAGAAAAATAAAAAGAAAGAAAGAAAATGTCCTACCCATAGCCCATCAAGATAGAGCAGTCACATTCCCTATCTACTACCCACATCACTATCACCCAATGACTCTAGTTGGATGTATATGTCCCAAGAAAGACAACTCATGAGCTAGTTGATGGCCCTGAATTCTCACAAGAATAAAGACTTCTGGCCAGAGAGGCTGATCAAGCCATAAGGAGAAAATATATAAAGAAGCAGAAACTGAACAGAATAACTGAGGTACAGAAAATAAAAATGTGTCATGTTTGAAGCACAGATAGTAATGGCAGGAAATACACTCAAAGAAGCAGAGATGGAGAGATGATCTAACTTGGATTAATGATGAACCACAAGAGTGCAGATCCAACCATGCCTCCTGTGGACATCTTGAAGAATCTCCTTACTCCGGTTCCTACCTCTGAGGAGCCTGAATATCCCAGTTTCTTCCCTTTGAAGTCCTATTATTGTCACACATCTCCCTTCCTAGACCAGGTTTCTCTATGTCTTTGCCTCTTGTAGCCAGGAGAATTTAATTCATATAACATTTAACACCTGAGATTCTGCTCAGCTATGAATGTGCCAGGTATTAAGAGGAATCTATCCCCAGTTATAACTGCAGGGACCCCTTCAAATCCTGGCCATTTTTCTAGGCGTCTTCACAACTTCATCCAAGAGAAAGCATTAGCTCTCCTTACCCTTCAACTTCCTCCAGGCTGCAGGTCGGACTTGCCTGAGGAAGTTGGACATGAACCCTTCTAAGAGGGAAGTTACTGATTTGCATAATAGTTCTGCCAGAGCTTAAACTTACTCCTTTTTCGCCAGAATGCATCATGCACTTTAAAAAAAAATAATCAAGAGAAGGAGACTTTAATGATCTTTATTTTCTCCTCTTAGTTTAATGCAGGCAGCAAGGGAGATGAGAATTCGTGGACTAAGCAATTTGCTGGAGTGGCTGTTAAAGTGATATGTGGAAGGGGCAGCAGCAAAACCTGCTTAATGCTCAGAAACACCTGCTGGGAAATATTTTTTCTGCATGGGTTGCAAACAGTATTAAAGCAATTTTCTTGCCTTGAACAAAAGAGGGGGTAGAACAGGGCAGCTATGTTTCTATAGGCTCGCACTGTGGAACAGAACTGGAGAGAATTAAGAGATAAGAAAGAGGCTGGGTGAGCATACAGGTATCTCTCACAAAAACTGGACAGAAAACTCTGCTGAGTCAATTCTTGTTCTGCAGCTCTTGGGGGATAATTGCTGGCTTAGGCCACAGATTTCCACTTGGGCACCCTCAATTCAGAGCCTTGGGGGATTTCAGGGTGTCCTCGCAGCCTTGATCCCCTATAGTTGGTATGGCAAAATTATCCTTTTTTACTGAGTGCAGAAGGCAAGGAAAATGTGCATGCAGACCTTCCTCTCTCTGGGGGGGGTCAAAAGCTGGTGTTCCCTTTCTGTCCACTCCCTCTTCCCTAGTTCAGGTTTTGAGCACCTGTCCTGGCCACCTAGCAGGTCTCTCCATCTCCAGTTTCTCCCTCCTCCCACAGCCCTCCATGCTGGTGCCAGAAACATCTAAAATGAAACTGATACTATCTAGCCAGTGTCCAACAACTTCATGCCCTCCTTTTGGCCACAGAAGGAAGTCCTAACCTCTTGCCTACTCACCACCACCTGACTTCAAACCATTGATCCATTGCTTCATCTTCCACACCATTCATCTATGTTCAGAACTTCATGATTCCCTAAGTCCTCCTTAGGACCTGTCCTCTCTGCCCTTGTTCTTGCTGTTTATTTTCCCCAGAGGGCCTTTGCCTGCCTAGAGGACTCTAAATTTCAAGCCCTAGGAGACTGAAAGAATAATGGCATCATGACATAAATAGGACATTTGGAAAGGAAAGTAACAAGTTCAGAATCATATAATGTCAAATTTAAAGGTGGTGTTGGGGCTTAAAAAAATAAATAAAAGGCTCAGAAGGGAAATATTTAACAGCTCTGAGAAGGAAAGTCAGTCAGTGGTGTAGATGTAAGAGTCATTGTCTAGGGACCTCCCTAATCACCCAGTAGCTAAGACCCTAAGTTCCCAATGCAGAAGGCCCACGTTTGACCCCTGATCAAGGGACTAGATCCCACATGCCACAACTAAGACCCAGTGCAGCCAAATAAATAATTTTTTAAAAGTCATTATCTAGAAGATATTCAGTAATTAAACCATAATTTATTGTGTTCACTAAGAGAATAGGTATTTTCAAGATGTTTCACCTCTCCCAACCCTGAGATTTGTTTTATTTTTGTAAATAAAGCTCTTATTTCTCATGTTTTTCTTTTGAGTTTCATCGGGGTAATTTGGACCTCAAAAGAACCTGAGTAATTTATCAAGTTTTGAAGAAAGAGTGAGGAGCAGACACAGTGGTAAAACACTCCATGAATTATGCCAACACTCATGTTCCAAGATGGACTCCTTTCTGGGGGCACTCGTTGGTGCCTCATACAGAGCCACGCTTGCAGCAATAAGTTGCATTTTACTTTATATCTGTTCCCCAGCACATACACAGCCTTCTCTTTCATTGCACACTCCTTGCAATTAACCATACCAATGTTGTTAACTAGCACTCAACTCTGAACCTTTCTTCCTCCTCAAATTCCTTTCAATGGAAATAAGAACTGGATGGCTTTCACAGACTCTGACCCAAGCTAGGAATGGTCCCTTAAGTGTTTTATCTGTAAAACATATGAAGGGCTTAATCATCATAGACAAAATTATGCTCAAGTGACAAACTATCCAAAAAAATCTCAGTGACTCACAGCAACTATTTCTCACTCATGCTACATTTCTACCCATGATCAGCATCAGCTTTGTTTCATATTTTATTTGGAGACTGAGGGTAACAGAGAAACCCCTGTCTGAGATATTGTTGGTCTCTTGGCACAGGGAGGAATGTGTAAATTATGCAAGGACTCTTAAAACTTCTGTGCAGAAGTAATACATGCCATGTGGTAACAGAGGACACAGTTCACTTCTGTTCACTAACAAAAAGTAAATCACATATCAGTGTGAGAGGGATCTATAACCCTTCCATAGGAGGGATAGTAAATATTATGATCAATAATAAAACCTACCTGCAAGGACAAGCGTCATATTCCAGAGTGTGTCCTCTCATCTCTTCATAGCTTAAGTGTATCTATTTAAATCAGTACCCACAAACTTAAATGGCTGTAGGAGTCAGATAGGGCATAAATATGAAGGGGGTGGATAATAGGGAATAGAGAGGCCTGAGGCAACAAGAGCACACCCTGGCCTAAGAGTATTCAAATACAGGTATTACATAGCCAAGTCAACAAAACTTGCAGAGAAGTTTATAACCCCTGATTTAAATCCAATCTTAAAAACCAAAATGATATATTAACATGTACGTGTGGAATCTGAAAAAAATTGGTATAGAGATCTTATAGAGACACAGATGTAGAGAACAAACATATGAATACCAAGGGGGAAAGAGAGGGGTGGGATGGACTGGGAGATTGGGATTGACATGTATACACTACAGGGTATAAAACAGGTAAATAATAAGAACCTACTGTATAGCACAGGGAACTCTACTCAGCGCTCTATGGTGACCCATATAGGAAGGAAATCCAAAAAAAGAGGGGATATATCTATGAATACTACAGCTGGTTCATTTTGCTGTACACTTGAAACTAACACAACATTCATTATAAAGCAACTATACCCCGATAAAAATTATTTAAGTAAAAAAAAAACAAAAAATAAATATAATCTAATTCTGAGGAAAGAGTATATATAATTTGATGACAGATTAAAATACATGTAATTTGATGAAAAATGTATTGTATGGTTGTTATTTTCAGGCCCTAGGCTAACCACTTCACGAGTAGTAATTTGAACCTCATATAATGCAGTTGCCTACTCTCAGACATTTACTGACCCCAAACCTCAATTCCATAACCTCTAAGAAAGCCAATGACTGCCTTAAGAGTCCAGTGAATCCTTATAGTTTATGTTCTCATTCTCACTTCTGCCTCTCGAGTTGTCTGCACCAAACTCTTAATCTCATTAGCATCTCATTTCCAGGGGTCCTTCTCTCTGCAAGGATGTCACAGACGTGAAATTCAGCCCTCTTGCTTTGACTTTCTCCAGCTGCTCACATAACATCTGAGTGATGGAAGAGATTAAAGTGACGGGAAGAGGAGGATTTTTATCACAGCAAACAGACCTCTGACTCTCTCCTCCCTAAATGCCATCTGACTGCACATTCACTGACTTCCTCCAGCCCCCAACCATGATGCCCAGCCCCATTTCCCCGCCCTCCACTCCTCCCTTTTGTCTGCCACCCCTAAATCTATGTATTTCTTACATAGAATGGTTTAATTATCTATTTCTGTTGCTATTTCAGCAACTGTCTCCAAATAAAGTAACATAGAAAAAACTGGTGCCAACCATTGACAGACACGAGTTGCTTAGTTCTTAGCAAACTAAGAAATCAGAGTTCAGACTCCCATAGTCACCATCCGATCTTTTTCTAAACAAAGTTCCATCCCCAAGAGAAACTCTAAGACTAGTTGCTAAAATAAAACTCCTCACTCCATTATACTTACAATAACCTTTGGAGTTAGATGAACATTCTAATTTCACAAATGAGAAGTTGATATTGAATATTTATTTTGATACCAGCCACATCCTCCAGCCCCAAGGTGGTCAGTTGTGAACCTATGTAACATCAGAAAGCAGGCAAGGGGGTTCATTTCCATTGTAAGCATTAATAGCATTAATATTAATAGATAATATTAATAGCAGGAAAGCAGGGAACAGATCTTACAGGCACATTCACATACCCGGGAGTTCCACAGGAGCTTTTCCCTTTGATTTGCCCTGAAGAAGATGTTTCCCCCTCTTTCTAAGGGTAAATTATCTCTCTGAACAAATCTGAGAGAGATTCTATAACGTCAGTAAAGCACATTGCTTTGGAGTCAGATAAGTCATTCTTCTGACAGCTCTACAGAAAAGCCAGCATCACTGCATCACCACCACATGCCTTGAAAACCCGAGAAATGAGATATAGGTGCCATGACCATTCATGACAGGATGATGACAGGCTGGACTCAGCATCTCTCAGAAGGTCATAGAGAGTCACTGGTCAGGCCCACCGGGCAGAAGGAAAGTAGCCTCACTACTATCTCATCCTGGGATCCAGGTTGACTGTCACAGGGACAGGTGATCCCTGAGTTGTTTCCATGCACTTCATATTGTAGTCACTCATTTTTTCAACAAATAGTTTTTGTGCATCTACCATACATAGGTTCTCTAAGAACTTGGGAAGCATTAGTGAAAACATATTCAGAATATAATTATTCTGGTGAGTGAAGACATAATAAAAAGTCATAGTAAATCAACTATAGGGAGTATTAGAGGATTGCAAGTACCACAGAGAAAATAGTAAGGTCGGGGAAAGGCCACTTTTCTACCTTCTCTGTAGGAAAACGCTACAAGTACATGTGTTAGCTCAGCGTTTCTTAACCTGGACACATTGGAGCTGGCTGATTCTTCCCTGCGGGGCTGTCCTGAGTATTGTAGGGTGTTCAGCAGTGTATCTGACCTCTACCCACTGGAGGCCATTCACACATTCACTCTCTCAGTTGTGACCGCCATGGATGTCGCCAGCATTGCCAAATGTCCCCTAAGGGCACACTCACCTCCTGCTGGTAACCCCTAGGTTGGAGAAGCATAAGAGTCTAGGATTTAAGCATGGACTCAAAGATGAATGCAGATTCTCACATCCAATCTCTGACTCCCTGAGGTTTGTAACCTGGTTTCACCATTTACAAGCTATATACCATTAGTGTCATTCCTTAACCTCTTGAAATACCTCTTTCTCTATCTGTAAAATAGGGATAACAGTGCTTCTCTCAAAGACTGGTTATAAGAATTAAGCATTATGATAGCAAGTTTATCATCTAGTACACATTTCCAGTGAAGGATTAATAAGCCTTTTCAACTCCAAATTATCAACTAGTAGCTCACATTCTGGGCTTCCCAAGTGGCCATAGCAGTAAAGAACATGCCTACCAATTCAAGAGACCTAAGAGATGCAGGTTTGATCCCTGGATAGGGAAGATCCCCTGGAGGAGGGCATGGCAACCCACTCCAGTGTTCTTGCCTGGAGAATCCCATGGACAGAGAAGCCTGGAGGGCTACAGTCCATGGAGTCACAGAGTCGGACACGATTGAAGCAACTTGGCATGCACACACAGCTCACATTTTTCACCTAAAGAAAGCTGAGCACCAAAGACCTGATGCTTTTGAACTGTGGTGTTGAAGACTGTTGAGAGTCCCCTGGACTGAAAGGAGATACAACCAGTCAATCCTAAAGGAAATCAATCCTGAACATTCATTGGAAGGACTGATGCTGATGCTGAAACTCCAATACCTTGGCTACCTGATGTGAAGAACTGACTCATTGGAAAAGACCCTGATGCTGGGAAAGATTGAAGGCAGGAGGAGAAGGGGATGACAGAGGATGAGATGGTTGGACAGCATCACCAACTCGATGGACATGAGTTTGAATAAGCTCTGGGAGTTGGTGATGGACAGGGAAGCCTGCCACACCGAAGTCCATAGGGTGGCAAAGAATCGGACACGACTGAATGACTGAACTGATTGAACTGAATACTCTAATGAAGATAAACCAGCATTATTGATGTATTTTATACAAGGATATATCTAGACCCTAAGAGATTAAGCAATATACCCACAAGTCAGACAATTATTAAGGGACAGAGTTAAGACAAACCAAGCTTGAATCTACTAAGTCTCAATTTCCCATGCCTTCTCATTCACTGTCAGTCAATTCAGTCACTCAGTTGTGTTCGATTCTTTGCGACCCCAGGGACTGCAGCACGCCAGGCCTCCCTGTCCATCACCAACTCCCAGAGCTCACTCAGACTCATGTCCGTTGAGTTGGTGATGCCATCCAACCATCTCATCCTCTGTCATCCCCTTCTCCTCCTGCCTTCAATCTTTCCCAGCATCAAGGTCTTTTCAAATGAGTCATTCATGGTACCACCTCCCTAAGTTAACTTGCTTGCCACCATTTAAGAGCATGCCTGCTTTGCAGAGCACAAAGCATACTCGTAAAGGAAAACATCTGGGTTACACAACAGTTCCTGGAAACTGAATGGACTCGTATTTGACAGTGACTGATATACTTTGTTGTGCCTCCCCAGGAACCTCCAGGAGGAAAAGTCCCCAAGGGGGCCCCAGCCTGACCACCCCCAGCACTGCCAGCAGCATGGAAGACCAGCTCAAAGGGCATCTTGGATGTAATCAAGTAGCCTCCTTGTCCCACTCAAAGTCACTAAGACAGACCTGTCAGCACCCTACACGGCCAAACTTCCCTTTTCAAATCCTAAAATCTCAGAAGCTAAGACGCAAACAGAACTAAAATAACAAAATGGGTTGAGGAGGGGAAGAAAGGAGAAAGACTGGATTAGACCTTGGCCAATGGTTTCGGGCAAGTGCATGCATTCTCCTGTTGCCATTTTAACAAGACCAGAGTCTCATCTGAACACTAATTCCTCCCTGGATCACTGCTTCCCAGAGCAATAACGTAAATCCATCTAACATTTAAGCAAAAGGATATTGAGCTTGAAAGATCAGTACATTGTGTGTTTGTCTCCTGAAGTGATAAGGTCACCCATTCAAGAACTGCTCCGAAGGGTGAGTGGAAGCATGGAGAGCCACAATGTGAGGTGGCCAGGCCTGGGACAGACAGCTGAAATAACCTTTGCAGAAACCAAGAATTACTGGGGAGAATCAAGCCAGAGTTTTCTAAGAAACACAGGTTTGAGGTGTCCAGCTGTCATTAAGAAATGCAGGAAGTTAAAAACAGGTCAAGATGCATCCTGAGATTGAAGAGACATAAAAAGGGGGTATTCTTATGTCTGGAGCCCCCAAGGAGGCAGCCCTAAAACGCTGCATTTCAACTATTCAGACCTGAGCAGGCGATATTTACACTTCCACTCACAGCCTGCTAAATCTAACTTACATCCAACTTATCAGACAAAACACCCCTGTTTTCATCATCACAACATGTCCTGGAAGCTGACAAAACCATGCAGAGAATATACAAGATAACATCTTCCCATGCTGTTGACAGAAGACTAAATTGCTACCAGCTTTTTGAAGAAGAACTGGGAAACATCTAACCATTTTAGAAGAACATGATATTTCATTTGGCAGTTCCACTTTTATGAATTTATCCAAAAGGTGGGCAACTATGGGCAATCATGAGTGTACAGGTTTCTTCACTGCCATGTTTTTTTAATAGCCAAAAAAACAGGAAAAGGCAAATGTACATCAAAGGGAATCTGGTGAAAGTGTGCCAATGAAATATGAAACAGCTAATAAGAAGCATGAGACAAGTCTACAAGTAGTATGATGGAAGAGATGATCTGCAAAATTTATTATTAAATGACAAAAAGAGTAAGATCCAAGACAATATTAAAGCGTTATATTATTTGTGTAAAACACAACCAAAAATGGGCATGTGTCTTTATACATACATTTACACATATATATACACACACACTCTCATATCTGTGCACAAGCATATACTATCTGTAGGAGGATATATAAAGGTGCACAAGAATACACATGGTAACAAGAGCTGCCTTCCAAGAACAGAAGAAATATTTTTATGTTGAATATTTCACTCTGCAGATATTACGGTAGATGAGAGTGAGACTTTTTAATGTCGATTATTTTGTAGGTTTCATAAGCATGGGTGTCTATAGAGATCCTGAAAATCTACATATGCAAGCAAACAAGCTCCAGCCTAGCTGGAGGATGTAACAGGACTCAAGGAAGAACCCTGCAAATAAATCTGATTAAATTGCAATCATCTGTACATAGGATACAATTTTGCACATTATCCACTAACTTTTTTCCATACTAAGGCATATCCATCCTGACACCCCAACACCCTTTGAGCCACTTCAGCATACCATTGGCTTGCAGTGAAAATGGATTTTCAGATTAGCCAATGAAAATATGATTTAGAAAGGCAGATCCACTCACCAAGGGACAACATGTTCAAGTCAAATCCAAGTGGTTTATTGAAACTGATGGTAGCTTTTGAACATCGGAGAGAAAGCAAACTGAGATCACACTCTTTAGCTGACAGGTCAGTGGGACTTGAACATCACTTGGGGTGCAGCTTTGGGCAGGAATCCATCCCTGGAACCCCTAGCCCACCTGATTAAGGCTCCACTTCTGTGCTCCCACAGTACCCTCCAGCACACCACTTACCATGCTATGTTACAGCGGCCTGTTTTCACATCTGTCTCTCACCCTAGACCGTGAACTGCTCAAGTTCTTGTCATCACATTTCCCAGCCAGGCACTCAGTATGTGGCAAACAAAGGATGCGTAATGAACATACTAAACTGACTGCAGCAGGTTCCCAGCAACACACGTAGCACTCATCAAGCTCACTCTGGGTGCTTGTAATCTTAGTGCAGTACTGAACATTGCTACCTCTTATGGTTATGTATCTTTTTGTGTCTGACACAGGGGCTATGAATGATAGAATGCACAGACAGAAATCTGAATCATTATAGCTGTGGGACCAGAGGCAAGTTACTTCATCTCCTAGAACCTGTTTTGTTACCCATGAACAGAGATGCATCACCTATCCTGCCAGATTGAGGTGAGGAGTAAATAAAATTGCTATGCAGCATGCCTCGCACACTAAATAAGAGGTGACTGTTACCATCCTTTTCTTTATCCTCCACATCTAAAAAGTGAGACCTTCTGGAGCAGGTATTTTCTTACCTTGCACCCTTCACCTGCTCACCTCACCATGGTATCTCGTACTTACCAAATGTTCAANAGAGCATGCCTGCTTTGCAGAGCACAAAGCATACTCGTAAAGGAAAACATCTGGGTTACACAACAGTTCCTGGAAACTGAATGGACTCGTATTTGACAGTGACTGATATACTTTGTTGTGCCTCCCCAGGAACCTCCAGGAGGAAAAGTCCCCAAGGGGGCCCCAGCCTGACCACCCCCAGCACTGCCAGCAGCATGGAAGACCAGCTCAAAGGGCATCTTGGATGTAATCAAGTAGCCTCCTTGTCCCACTCAAAGTCACTAAGACAGACCTGTCAGCACCCTACACGGCCAAACTTCCCTTTTCAAATCCTAAAATCTCAGAAGCTAAGACGCAAACAGAACTAAAATAACAAAATGGGTTGAGGAGGGGAAGAAAGGAGAAAGACTGGATTAGACCTTGGCCAATGGTTTCGGGCAAGTGCATGCATTCTCCTGTTGCCATTTTAACAAGACCAGAGTCTCATCTGAACACTAATTCCTCCCTGGATCACTGCTTCCCAGAGCAATAACGTAAATCCATCTAACATTTAAGCAAAAGGATATTGAGCTTGAAAGATCAGTACATTGTGTGTTTGTCTCCTGAAGTGATAAGGTCACCCATTCAAGAACTGCTCCGAAGGGTGAGTGGAAGCATGGAGAGCCACAATGTGAGGTGGCCAGGCCTGGGACAGACAGCTGAAATAACCTTTGCAGAAACCAAGAATTACTGGGGAGAATCAAGCCAGAGTTTTCTAAGAAACACAGGTTTGAGGTGTCCAGCTGTCATTAAGAAATGCAGGAAGTTAAAAACAGGTCAAGATGCATCCTGAGATTGATGAGACATAAAAAGGGGGTATTCTTATGTCTGGAGCCCCCAAGGAGGCAGCCCTAAAACGCTGCATTTCAACTATTCAGACCTGAGCAGGCGATATTTACACTTCCACTCACAGCCTGCTAAATCTAACTTACATCCAACTTATCAGACAAAACACCCCTGTTTTCATCATCACAACATGTCCTGGAAGCTGACAAAACCATGCAGAGAATATACAAGATAACATCTTCCCATGCTGTTGACAGAAGACTAAATTGCTACCAGCTTTTTGAAGAAGAACTGGGAAACATCTAACCATTTTAGAAGAACATGATATTTCATTTGGCAGTTCCACTTTTATGAATTTATCCAAAAGGTGGGCAACTATGGGCAATCATGAGTGTACAGGTTTCTTCACTGCCATGTTTTTTTAATAGCCAAAAAAACAGGAAAAGGCAAGTGTACATCAAAGGGAATCTGGTGAAAGTGTGCCAATGAAATATGAAACAGCTAATAAGAAGCATGAGACAAGTCTACAAGTAGTATGATGGAAGAGATGATCTGCAAAATTTATTATTAAATGACAAAAAGAGTAAGATCCAAGACAATATTAAAGCGTTATATTATTTGTGTAAAACACAACCAAAAATGGGCATGTGTCTTTATACATACATTTACACATATATATACACACACACTCTCATATCTGTGCACAAACATATACTATCTGTAGGAGGATATATAAAGGTGCACAAGAATACACATGGTAACAAGAGCTGCCTTCCAAGAACAGAAGAAATATTTTTATGTTGAATATTTCACTCTGCAGATATTACGGTAGATGAGAGTGAGACTTTTTAATGTCGATTATTTTGTAGGTTTCATAAGCATGGGTGTCTATAGAGATCCTGAAAATCTACATATGCAAGCAAACAAGCTCCAGCCTAGCTGGAGGATGTAACAGGACTCAAGGAAGAACCCTGCAAATAAATCTGATTAAATTGCAATCATCTGTACATAGGATACAATTTTGCACATTATCCACTAACTTTTTTCCATACTAAGGCATATCCATCCTGACACCCCAACACCCTTTGAGCCACTTCAGCATACCATTGGCTTGCAGTGAAAATGGATTTTCAGATTAGCCAATGAAAATATGATTTAGAAAGGCAGATCCACTCACCAAGGGACAACATGTTCAAGTCAAATCCAAGTGGTTTATTGAAACTGATGGTAGCTTTTGAACATCGGAGAGAAAGCAAACTGAGATCACACGCTTTAGCTGACAGGTCAGTGGGACTTGAACATCACTTGGGGTGCAGCTTTGGGCAGGAATCCATCCCTGGAACCCCTAGCCCACCTGATTAAGGCTCCACTTCTGTGCTCCCACAGTACCCTCCAGCACACCACTTACCATGCTATGTTACAGCGGCCTGTTTTCACATCTGTCTCTCACCCTAGACCGTGAACTGCTCAAGTTCTTGTCATCACATTTCCCAGCCAGGCACTCAGTATGTGGCAAACAAAGGATGCGTAATGAACATACTAAACTGACTGCAGCAGGTTCCCAGCAACACACGTAGCACTCATCAAGCTCACTCTGGGTGCTTGTAATCTTAGTGCAGTACTGAACATTGCTACCTCTTATGGTTATGTATCTTTTTGTGTCTGACACAGGGGCTATGAATGATAGAATGCACAGACAGAAATCTGAATCATTATAGCTGTGGGACCAGAGGCAAGTTACTTCATCTCCTAGAACCTGTTTTGTTACCCATGAACAGAGATGCATCACCTATCCTGCCAGATTGAGGTGAGGAGTAAATAAAATTGCTATGCAGCATGCCTCGCACACTAAATNATTATAGCTGTGGGACCAGAGGCAAGTTACTTCATCTCCTAGAACCTGTTTTGTTACCCATGAACAGAGATGCATCACCTATCCTGCCAGATTGAGGTGAGGAGTAAATAAAATTGCTATGCAGCATGCCTCGCACACTAAATAAGAGGTGACTGTTACCATCCTTTTCTTTATCCTCCACATCTAAAAAGTGAGACCTTCTGGAGCAGGTATTTTCTTACCTTGCACCCTTCACCTGCTCACCTCACCATGGTATCTCGTACTTACCAAATGTTCAACAGAGGAGAATAAATGTGGAGTTTGAATACTAGCAGACATGGATCAGAATTCAACCAGGTTGGACTGTTTAACTGAGTATTCCTGGGCAAGGTACCTCACCTCCAATTCTCAATTTGTTATCTGTAGACTGGGTTTGCTAACGTTTATCTCCCAGGACCAGGGTAAAGAGTGAGATGACACATTTAAAGTACACACCACACCACTCTCACACAAAGTGTCACTAACTGGGAGCGCTTGTCCATCACTTAAAATAAAACAGAAAACCCTTCATATGCTGGAGTTTTGAGGCCTAAACACAGGTCATGTTGTTATTACTATTTCCCCCAGGAGTAGAGAGAGGCAGGGGGCAAGATGATGAAATGCATTCTGCTGGGAACTACAAGTTGTAGGAAAGGTAACTTGGAGGCAGCTCTGCTTGAGGGGTGGTGATCAGCCTGGGTGTGAAGAACAAATTGTCTGAGAAGAACAAACTACATCTCTTTGCTAAAATGCAGGCTAGGAGGACAGCCCCTAGCAGGCTACCTTGGAAGATTATACAACTGCCAAGTAACCTGTCTGTGGTTTCTCCCGTTTTACAGATGCACAGTCCATTCAACTAAAAAGTGGTCGAGCTTGACTTTAGATCAAGGTCTTCTGGACAATTAGCCCCAAAGTTCTTTCCATGACATCATTTGCCTTTGAAAAGAAAATAGAATAGTGATCATAACCTACACATATAGCTGCTATTTCTCAAAGTGTAATTTCTAAGGGTTAAAAATGTGATCCGTCATATAAATATAGAGTGAACGTATGCCCAAAATTTAATTCATTAATCAGGAAGCCAGCAGGATAGTAACACTGATTCAAAGAGCATTTGAGGAAAAGAGATTCATATGGACAGGAAAGACATGCCAAAGTAAGGTTGCTGTGTGTGTTAGGTTTGAGTGATCAGGGCAATAAAATTGTGATCTTTTTGATAATCTCCTGCAGTGGAAAGTAATTGTTTTAAATCTCCACTGGACAAAGACCCACCAATTACCATTAACTTTAGAGTGTGGTTCCTAATAAAACGATAATGACAAAAGTACAAGCTGTAATGCTTCCCTGGTGGCTCAGTGGTTAAGAGTCCACCTGCTGAGGTAGGAGACGTGGGTTCAATCCCTGATCTGGGAAGATCCCACGTGCCACAGAGCAACAAAGCCCGTGTGCCACAACTACTCAGCCTGTGCTCTAGAGCCGGAGAACTGCCACTACTGAGCCCACATGCCACAACTACGGAAGCCTCCATGCCCTGGGGCCTGTGCTCTGCAACAGGAGAGGCCACTGCAACAAGAAGCCCGCACACTGCAAGGAGGAGTGGCCTCCGCTCACCCCACGTGGGGAAAAGCCTGTGTAGCAACAAAGACCCAGCACAGCCAAGAATCAAGAAATAAAAGGATAAGTCCTAGAATTCAATAGTCCTTGGGTGATCCAGTTAAACCATGACCCAACACTCTCTAGCACTGAAGGGACATGCAGTCATCCTTTTCAAAATTATAATAATTTTTTAANAACATTCAGAAAACGAACATCATGGCATCTGGTCCCATCACTTCATGGCAAATAGATGGGGAAACAGTGTCAGACTTTGTTTTGTGTGGCTCCAAAATCACTGAAGATGGTGACTGCAGCCATGAAATTAAAAGATGATTATTCCTTGGAAGAAAAGCTATGACCAACCTAGATAGCATGTTCAAAAGCAGAGACATTACTTTGCCAATAAAGGTCCATTTAGTCAAGGCTATGGTTTTTCAAGTGGTCATGTGTGGATGTGAGAGTTGGACTGTGAAGAAAGCTGAGCACTGAACAGTTGATGCTTTTGAAGTGTGGTGTTGGAGAAGACTCTTGAGAGTCCCTTGGACTGTAAGGAGATCCAACCAGTCCATTCTGAAGGAGATCAGCCATGAAATTTATTTGGAAGGAATGATCCTAAGCTGAAACTCCAGTACTTTGGCCACCTCATGAGAAGAGTTGACTCATTAGAAAAGACCCTGATGCTGGGAGGGATTGGGGGCAGGAGGAGAAGGGGACAACAGAGGATGAGATGGCTGGATGGCATCACCGACTCAATGGATGTGATTCTGGGTGAATTCTGGGAGTTGGTGATGAACAGGGAGGCCTGGCGTGCTGCAATTCATGGGGTCACAAGGAGTCAGACACGAGTGACTGAAATGAACTGACTGAACTGATGGTACTAGAGATTCACTTTTACTCCCACACATTCTGAGCTTTTGCTGTTTCTCTTTTCTTTGAATTCTTTCACTTTTTCACCCAGTGACTTCTGTGACTTTCAACTGTCCAACCCTGCCCAACTATATTAGTTATCTATTGCTGCATAGTTCATATTAGTTATTTATTAATTAGTATAATTGGTTATTATACTTAGTTAATAAAATTAATTTTAATATTCATTATCTATCGCTGCTTCCCTATTAGCTCAGTTGGAAAAGAATCTGCCTGCAACGCAGGAGATCCCAGTTTGATTCCTGGGTTGGGAAGATCCACTGGAGAAGAGAGAGGCTACCCACTCAAGTATTCTTGGACTTGCCTTGTGGCTCAGCTGGTAAAGAGTCTGCCTGCAATGTGAGAGACCTGGGTTCGATCCCTGGGTTGGAAAGATCCCCTGGAGAAGGGAAAAGCTACCCACTCCAGTATTCTGGCCTGGAGAATTCCATGGACTATATAGTCCACGGGGTCACAAAGAGTTGGACACGACTGAGCAGCTTTCAATTGCTGCATAACAAATTACCCCAACAGTAGTTTAAAGCAGTGGTAATCATTTATGATTATTGGGGATGTCTATGGACCAGGAATTTAGAAATGGTTTAGTTGGGCAGTTCTGCCTTGGTGGTCTTTTAAGAGTTGTGGTCAGATGTCACCTGAAGCCATTTGAAAGCTTAACTTCTGGGGGATTTGTTTCCAAAGTGGCACAGTCACAGGATTGGAAAATTAGGGCTGGCTATTGGCAAGTGGCCTTTCTATGTGGGCCTGCCATCAGGGTTGCTTGAGTCCTAACAGTATGCAGGCTGGCTTCCCTCAGTAGCCAGAAATACNGGGTTCAATACCTGGGTGGGGAAGATCCCCCGGAGGAGGGCATGGCCACCCACTCCAGTATCCTTGCCTGGGAAATCCATGGACAGAGAAGCCTGGAGGGGTACAGTCTATAGTGTCGCACAGAGTTGGGCATGATTGAAGCAATTTAGCATGCATACATGCATATTAGCAGTTTGCATGTATTCATGTGATCTTAACCACAGCCTATAAAATGGTTACTATAATTGCCCCATTTTTACAGATTAGAAAAGTGAGTAACAAATGGGTTAAGTGAGTTGCCCAAGGTCAAATGGCATGGCAGAGATTTAATTGCATGCTGATGACAGCATCCTCCTCCAGGGGATCTTCCTGACCCATGGATCAAACCCAGGTCTCCTGCATTGCAGGCAGATTCTTTATGGTCTGACCTACCAGGGAAGCCCTGGAGCACAGGAGGAGCACCTTAAACGTCTGTCCTTAAACGCCTGTCCTCGCCAGGCATGTACCCTCTGTGCCAGATATGAATTCTCTTGAGCCAGAAGTTCCCATTAGAGCACCTGGGCAGAAGGGAGCTGCGCCTCCTGCCCCTCATCTTAAAGAAGAGGTTTGGTTACCTTGCCCTGACAGAAAGTCAATGGAAGCCATATGATTTGTGGAGCCTGGCTTTCTCAAGCANTCCAGGGGATCTTCCTGACCCATGGATCAAACCCAGGTCTCCTGCATTGCAGGCAGATTCTTTATGATCTGACCTACCAGGGAAGCCCTGGAGCACAGGAGGAGCACCTTAAATGCCTGTCCTCGCCAGGCATGTACCCTCTGTGCCAGATGTGAATTCTCTTGAGCCAAAAGTTCCCATTAGAGCACCTGGGCAAAAAGGAGCTGCGCCTCCTGCCCCTCATCTTAAAAAAGAGCTTTGGTTACCTTGCCCTGACAGAAAGTCAATGGAAGCCATATGATTTGTGGAGCCTGGCTTTCTCAAGCAGAGATGGATGGCCAAGNCCCATTAGAGCACCTGGGCAAAAAGGAGCTGCGCCTCCTGCCCCTCATCTTAAAAAAGAGCTTTGGTTACCTTGCCCTGACAGAAAGTCAATGGAAGCCATATGATTTGTGGAGCCTGGCTTTCTCAAGCAGAGATGGATGGCCAAGGTCAGGCTGGCCTCTAGGGTAAGTAGGGTGGTGCTGGGCCAGTGGGCTCTCCTGGGAGGGCCATGCACACAAAGAATAGCAATTTTAAATGCAGCTGTGAGCCCCTTTTGAAGGGAATTTACTTCCAAAGCTTTGATCTTGGATCCTCGAAGCTGAGGTCTGCATTTTTCCATGGTGAGAACTCCAAGCTGGCTTCTGACAAGAGGCAGCACAGGATTAAGAAAGTTTTGTGTTTTTTTTCCCCCTCTCGATTCTTGAGGTTTAAGCTAGATACATCTAATTCTTGAGATGTGCCCATGCAACACTGATGAAAGCAGTGAAAGAGTACTGAGATTTGTAAAGCCCTACTGATTTTTGCTGTTTCCAAATCAAGCTAAGGTATTCGAAATGGTTTATTTCTCACTTTGAAATGGTGCGTCTACTGTGTGCATGCGTGTTTCCAGGTTCCAGAAGTTTACATAAATTAAATACCAAAACACCATATAGGCCAGAGGTTAACACCTGTTTCCGTAATGACTCAGCCATGCTCCTTCCCATATGTGTTATCTATGGGTGATTTTATGCAACAAGAGCACAACTAAGCAGGGTGAAAATGGGTGATCCACAAAGTCTGAATTATTCACTACCTAGGCCTGACAGAAGATGCCAAGCCCCTGGGCTTTCAACCTGTTTTGCATTCCTTCCAGGGAAATGACGAAGGAAATACACTTGGCACACAACTGTAGCTACTTGAACAGAACTTCTTTTGCCTGTGATAACATGGGAAGGCATTGGGTTGGCCAAAATTTCATCCAGGTTTTTGTAACATCTTATGGAAAAACTCAAACAAATTTTTTGGCCACACAGTATCATCAAAAGATTAACAATATGATTTTTGTAGCTACTCGGCCAATGCATTTTAATTCTCCCCTCATTTTTATACTGCAGTCTCTAAGCTTTTAGCTCCAAGGCCGGAGAATTTAGCAAGAGAACAGGCTTGGAAGCAAGCTGTGGATAGAGAGGGGAATCTTCTAAATTCTTTAGCTCCCATTCAATACGGTCAGGCTGCTACTTCTGCAACGTAAAGAGAGATCTGTACCCTACTCCCAGTGGTGAGTTCTACCCACAAATAAAGAACCACATTTTTCCTACATAGGCAGGACTTCACAGCCCTGGCTGAAAGGAGCAGATATGAAACTATTTGGTCACTTCCGGTTAGCACTGCCTCCCTGTACTGTTACTGCCTCAGTTCCTATAAATAAAGGCTGAATGTTGATCTGGTCTCTGCTCAATGATTCCCCATTGCCTGAAGTCACATGCAGATGCAATAGGCAAAGGAAAACAGGGGAAGAGTGTTTTTTTTTTTTTAAAAATTTAACGAGAAATTGGAAAGACCTAGATATTACCCATGGGCTCACAAAGAGTGGGACACAACTGAGCAACTAATACACACAGATACCACCCAATAAACTTCCAATGAGTTATTTGATTCATCTATTCATTTCTTCATTCAATGGATATTTAATAAGCACCTAAAACATGTCAGGCACTGACCTAAATTCTCAAGATTCAGAAGTTAACACAACAGGCAACAACGCTACCTCCTGGGGCTTATGTTCTAATATGAGGACAAAGTAAATGAGTAAAAATTGCAAACTGTGATCCCTGCTATGAAGGAAATCACCAGGGTGAAATTATGGACGGTAACAGGGAACCTATTTAGAATCTTCATTGCCTAGCACAGTACCTGGTACATAGAATACGCACCTTTTTAAATGATTGAATATAAAACTAGATATTTAAAATGCTTTATTTGTCGTCACTTCTATGTGGCCAGCTCACAGCAACTCTGTTATGTAGAACAGGACTAAAACAAAGAAAAGATAGGCCTATAAGTCATTCCTTGTCTCCAAGGAAATTATGATGAACAAAACAATTTATCTTTCCAAAGAATTTGCAATGAAAGGGCACGTACTTTATGAAGCTCTGTTTCAACAGACTAACCTGGAAATCAGAATTGATCTCAGTGGTTAGAGAACAAGACCTCAACTCAAACATCATGGGTTCCAGGTCAGATTCTGACACCCACTTAACATGATTTCTGGCAAATTCTTAACTTTTCCAAGCCTCAGTGCCTCATTTTTAAACTGGGTCCTCCAAAAAACATTACCTACCTCTTAGTGTAATTAGCAGGATTCAGTAATTTAACATCATGAACTCCACTCAGCAATGAGCCCTGCATGTGGTGTGCCTTCAACAAATATAGTTCCTCCGCCTTGTGTACCTGCTTCCTTATCTGTGTAAAGAAGATAAGGACACCTACCTCACATGAGTGGTGAGAGGATTAAATGAATTAATCCACAGAAAGCACCTATAGCACTAAGTGCTCAGTGAGTGTTAGCTAGTATTACTATTAATCTGATTTAAATGCTGGTGATTGTTTGAGAAAACCCATCCCATTTTAAAATCAGAAATAAGGAATATGAGTCCTGGATGTCTGAGAAAATTCTGCAAAGAAATTTCAAGAACTGAGTCAGACCCACTCAGACCACTGATTTTCCTGAAATAACTTATTCATCACTTGTGTTTGTTGGGGTGAGGGGCAGTGGCAGAAGGGGGTGAATCCAGCATTGCTCTAAGTATCTTAAGGTTTGTATGTATGTATGACTACATGCATTATCACGTCCTCTGAGGTTTTAATTTATTCCAATTACTTTCAAAAGGAGGAGAAGGGGATGACACAGGATGAGATGACTGGATGGCATCACCAGCTCAATGGACATGAGTTTGAGTAAACTCTGGGAGTGGGTAGTGCACAGGGAGGCCTGGCGTGCTGCAGTCCATGGGGTCGCAAAGAGTCAGACACAACTGAGCGACTGAACTGAACTGAACTTTCACTTACAGATCACATTCTTCTTTGTATTCCTATACTGTTTCCCCAGTTCCTAGCATTGGAGGAGGGCTGCGAGGAGAGCAGTCATATGTCTTTCGTCTCTTCATGCTGAAAATCTATTTCCGCATGAGACTGTAAGTCCCATGGGGGCAGGGGCCATAGCTATCTGGATCTCACTGTGTTTGTTCCCAGTGCTGAGGAGGTACATTTGGGGTTTGGGCTATGTATTATCATAGGTACATAAAGACAAGGATACAGAAAACCAGAAGAAATAGGTGGTATGACTCAGAGTCTATGCCCAGCATGAGACCCAACCTTCTGATATCAAATGTGCACATGACGCAGGCCAACACCCACGGTACAGGGATGGGCATTTGATTTCATCTGAACCAATCAGTCCTTTCTCCTCTCTCAAAGAGCCCTTTCTCTTTGAAGAAAGAATCAGCTCTTTCTCCAAAAGAAATGGTTGGAACATTTCTTTTCCTCTCTGGATACAAGCTCTGAGAATGAAACCTGAAGCTATCTGAGGGTGTGTTTTCCCCTGCATGGAAAAAAACTTACCTGGAGCAGAAGCAAAATGACAACACACGGAAGATGCTAAGAAGAGAAATGAGAGGTTTAGACAGTACTCAAGTGTCTTGTCACCAAGGCCACCTCTCCACCTGCCATTTCCACAATTTATGTCAAAGAAACAGCTGGAGAGTAATTAAAACAGTAAAAAACTGACTCTATTCAAGACTATTGCAATAGGGGAAAAGAAATCTCAGTATAGAGCTGGGATTGTTCTGAAAACAACATGGAAAAGTGGGAATTTATAGCCAATAAACAGGGTTGGGGGGGTCACTGGATGGAAAATTACAAAGAGAAAACATACAAGGGATCTAATGAAATTGACCTAACAGAATCTTCGCTAAAAACAGGCCACTGTGACCAGACATCACCCAGGGGATGGTGGAGGATGATGAACCCAGTTACCTTAATTGACTCAATGAAGGGTGATTAGATATGGAGAANTTCACTTACAGATCACATTCTTCTTTGTATTCCTATACTGTTTCCCCAGTTCCTAGCATTGGAGGAGGGCTGCGAGGAGAGCAGTCATATGTCTTTCGTCTCTTCATGCTGAAAATCTATTTCCGCATGAGACTGTAAGTCCCATGGGGGCAGGGGCCATAGCTATCTGGATCTCACTGTGTTTGTTCCCAGTGCTGAGGAGGTACATTTGGGGTTTGGGCTATGTGTTATCATAGGTACATAAAGACAAGGATACAGAAAACCAGAAGAAATAGGTGGTATGACTCAGAGTCTATGCCCAGCATGAGACCCAACCTTCTGATATCAAATGTGCACATGACGCAGGCCAACACCCACGGTACAGGGATGGGCATTTGATTTCATCTGAACCAATCAGTCCTTTCTCCTCTCTCAAAGAGCCCTTTCTCTTTGAAGAAAGAATCAGCTCTTTCTCCAAAAGAAATGGTTGGAACATTTCTTTTCCTCTCTGGATACAAGCTCTGAGAATGAAACCTGAAGCTATCTGAGGGTGTGTTTTCCCCTGCATGGAAAAAAACTTACCTGGAGCAGAAGCAAAATGACAACACACAGAAGATGCTAAGAAGAGAAATGAGAGGTTTAGACAGTACTCAAGTGTCTTGTCACCAAGGCCACCTCTCCACCTGCCATTTCCACAATTTATGTCAAAGAAACAGCTGGAGAGTAATTAAAACAGTAAAAAACTGACTCTATTCAAGACTATTGCAATAGGGGAAAAGAAATCTCAGTATAGAGCTGGGATTGTTCTGAAAACAACATGGAAAAGTGGGAATTTATAGCCAATAAACAGGGTTGGGGGGGTCACTGGATGGAAAATTACAAAGAGAAAACATACAAGGGATCTAATGAAATTGACCTAACAGAATCTTCGCTAAAAACAGGCCACTGTGACCAGACATCACCCAGGGGATGGTGGAGGATGATGAACCCAGTTACCTTAATTGACTCAATGAAGGGTGATTAGATATGGAGAATAGAGGATTCTTGCTAAAACTGACTTAGGTGAGTTCCTGCTAAAACTGGATTTTACGATAAGGTGCACAGATGGGCCCCGGAGGAGGGACAAGGAGCCTGACCAGACAGACTCTTCATCACTGACACACACCAATGCTTAAGACCAGCACTTACACAGACCCACCCTTTTGCTTAAGCCAGTTTAAGTTCTTTTTTTCCCTATATCCAAAAGTCTAAAATGCTCAAAGAAGGGGTTGTCCAGAACCATAAAAATGACAATATAACTATCACTTATTGGGAGCTTCCTCTGTGTCACACACTTGTATTAAATATGGTTTTCTGAATCATTTCACCAACTATAATTCTATGAGGTAGATAGTAATATTATCCCCATTTTCACAGACACAGTTATCAAGTAATTTGCCCACGTTCAGAAGGTGGCTGATCCAAGACTCAAACTTTATCCATCTGACATCAGGGCCCACCACAGTCAGACACCAACACCAGTGTATCTTCAAGTATGTCTCCTGGCTTCCCTCATAGCTCAGTCAGTAAAGAATCTGCCTGCAGTGCAGGAGACCTGGGATCGATTCCTTGGTCAGGAAGATCCCCTGAAGAAGGAAATGGTAACCCACTCCAGTATTCTTGCCTGGAAAATCCCATGGACAGAGGAGCCTGGTGGGCTACAGTCCATGCAGTTGCAAGAGTCAGACACGACNACCTGAAGCTATCTGAGGGTGTGTTTTCCCCTGCATGGAAAAAAACTTACCTGGAGCAGAAGCAAAATGACAACACACAGAAGATGCTAAGAAGAGAAATGAGAGGTTTAGACAGTACTCAAGTGTCTTGTCACCAAGGCCACCTCTCCACCTGCCATTTCCACAATTTATGTCAAAGAAACAGCTGGAGAGTAATTAAAACAGTAAAAAACTGACTCTATTCAAGACTATTGCAATAGGGGAAAAGAAATCTCAGTATAGAGCTGGGATTGTTCTGAAAAAAACATGGAAAAGTGGGAATTTATAGCCAAGAAACAGGGTTGGGGGGGTCACTGGATGGAAAATTACGAAGAGAAAACATACAAGGGATCTAACGAAATTGACCTAACAGACTCTTCGCTAAAAACAGGCCACTGTGACCAGACATCACCCAGGGGATGGTGGAGGATGATGAACCCAGTTACCTTAATTGACTCAATGAAGGGTGATTAGATATGGAGAATAGAGGATTCTTGCTAAAACTGACTTAGGTGAGTTCCTGCTAAAACTGGATTTTACGATAAGGTGCACAGATGGGCCCCGGAGGAGGGACAAGGAGCCTGACCAGACAGACTCTTCGTCACTGACACACACCAATGCTTAAGACCAGCACTTACACAGACCAACCCTTTTGCTTAAGCCAGTTTAAGTTCTTTTTTTCCCTATATCCAAAAGTCTAAAATATTCAAAGAAAGGGTTGTCCAGAACCATAAAAATGACAATATAACTATCACTTATTGGGAGCTTCCTCTGTGTCACACACTTGTATTAAATATGGTTTTCTGAATCATTTCACCAACTATAATTCTATGAGGTAGATAGTAATATTATCCCCATTTTCACAGACACAGTTATCAAGTAATTTGCCCACGTTCAGAAGGTGGCTGATCCAAGACTCAAACTTTATCCATCTGACATCAGGGCCCACCACAGTCAGACACCAACACCAGTGTATCTTCAAGTATGTCTCCTGGCTTCCCTCATAGCTCAGTCAGTAAAGAATCTGCCTGCAGTGCAGGAGACCTGGGATCGATTCCTTGGTCAGGAAGATCCCCTGAAGAAGGAAATGGTAACCCACTCCAGTATTCTTGCCTGGAAAATCCCATGGACAGAGGAGCCTGGTGGGCTACAGTCCATGCAGTTGCAAGAGTCAGACACGACAGTGACTAAACCACCATGGTTCCTGGACCACCCGCATTAGGATTACTTAGAGTACCTATTTCAAGTAAATATTACCAGAAATCACTCTTGTTTACTGAATTAGAAGTTTAGTGTGGGGATTAACTACAGTTTAATAAAGGGGTGGAGGCTATGTCAGGAGAAACCAGAACATACCATTTTCTTGGGAATACATCCCTCACAGTTATGCACACTATTCATCGAAATAGATGCAGCCAGTGCTATTATTTCAATCTTTGACAGTATGAGGAATAAAGAGGACAATAGGACAAATGGACAAGATGTGAGACACCATTTGCCCAGTCTTCCCTCTCCTCCTGGGCTTCCCAGGTGGCTCAGTGCTAAAGAATCCACCTGCCAATGCTGGAGATCCAGGTTCAATCCCTGGGTGGAAAGATCTCCTGGAGGAGGAAATGGTAACCCATTCCAGTATTCTTGCCTCGGAAATCCCATGGACAGGGGGGCCTGGTGGGCCACAGTCTGTGGAGTCACAGGAGTTGGACATGACTGAGCATGCACGATCCACTCCACTCCATCTCCTTCATGCCCAGTTGAAGCTACTGACTTCATAAGAGCACATCAATGGTAAACAAGTTTTGCAAAATTAGCTCACAGAATATTATAAGTAATCTTCCCTTTTGTCCATCTTCTGCATATAGCTTAGAACTCCAAGGAGATTAGGTCATCCCTACATAAGTTCTTTATTTTAACAAACAATTTCAGACACATTCCATGAAAGCACTTTGAGCTCCAAGAAGAATTAAGTTAGATAATAACAGGAAGTTGTTAAGCTAAACTTCATTCCACTTTTGCCACTTTTTCTCTGAAATTGCTTTGTTTTCTCTCATTTTGGAAAGACTTTTTCATTTTATTCTCACATTTGAGTTTGTCTGGGTATTTTCCCCCAACAGGAATGTTTCCTTACAGCTCCTTCACTGACTTGTGTTTTATTTATTATACTTCACCCCCCATTAAGTTTCTCCCTGGAAAGGTTTTATCTATATGTTGCAGATTCACCTCTCTCCTGACCCCCCACTAGGAGATGATGGGCAGCTGTCTTTATTATTTGTCAGTTACACTCCACCAGCAAGAATCACATTTCCACAGAAAGGAAGAAGCAGAATAATAACCATGAACGCTTAAGTTCAGTACCTGGCTCTTATGAGTGAGAAGAGATCATGCCCAGCTTTACAATTCTATTCCAAATCTACTCAATTTCATTGTCGCTTCTGTTAACAGGTCCAGAGTGCATTTTCTGCAATAGCTGCGACTCTTGAGGCCATCAGAGAGAGGACAGAAACCCTCTGGACTGAAGAAAGCCTAAGACTTACATGGGCATATGGTAGACAAAGCCCATTAAAAAAATGTTATGAAATTGTTTTTTCTAAGTCATAATATTATCTCTCCAGATTTCCTCCAGGCAATTCTTTTTTCACACTGTACTAAACAGATGAAGCTGCTAGAGGTGGAAAGAGACCAGCCCTGGAAACCTGGAAACTTCTGTTCCTACCTGGACTTGCCCAAGGGAGGAGCAATCAGTGACTCTGCACAGCTGTAAGCCATCAGGACTCACATAACAAGACAGTGAGGGAAGGAAAGAGACGCTCTGTGCTACTGCATTTGAACCAAGAACTAGGCTAAACCATGAGGACATAAAATCAACAAGCATAGTTCTGGCCTTCGTGCAACTTACAGCCAAGTAAAGACAAACCATTTCAAGAGTAACAAGTGCTACAGAAGGGAAATCAGGGGGAAGGAGGGTAGCTTGAGCATATAAGAGGGGTCCCACCTAATCTTGAAAGCCTTGTTAGTTAGAGCTCAGTGAACTCTGGAAGTGACCCCAAACAACCAAGTCAGGATTGAGCACTATGAGCTGGTGAGAGGTATATTTAGAGAGGTGATCCTCCACAGAGGACTAGCTGTGCTAATCACTTCACCCTCTTTTTGAAATTGTCACGGTATCTGACTCCTTACTCTGAGATCATTAGCCACTGGACCACTTTTACTCCCCAAGTATAAGATAATTTCCCAGATAATCTTCCNTTGCCACTTTTTCTCTGAAATTGCTTTGTTTTCTCTCATTTTGGAAAGACTTTTTCATTTTATTCTCACATTTGAGTTTGTTTGGGTATTTTCCCCCAACAGGAATGTTTCCTTACAGCTCCTTCACTGACTTGTGTTTTATTTATTATACTTCACCCCCCATTAAGTTTCTCCCTGGAAAGGTTTTATCTATATGTTGCAGATTCACCTCTCTCCTGACCCCCCACTAGGAGATGATGGGCAGCTGTCTTTATTATTTGTCAGTTACACTCCACCAGCAAGAATCACATTTCCACAGAAAGGAAGAAGCAGAATAATAACCATGAACGCTTAAGTTCAGTACCTGGCTCTTATGAGTGAGAAGAGATCATGCCCAGCTTTACAATTCTATTCCAAATCTACTCAATTTCATTGTCGCTTCTGTTAACAGGTCCAGAGTGCATTTTCTGCAATAGCTGCGACTCTTGAGGCCATCAGAGAGAGGACAGAAACCCTCTGGACTGAAGAAAGCCTAAGACTTACATGGGCATATGGTAGACAAAGCCCATTAAAAAAATGTTATGAAATTGTTTTTTCTAAGTCATAATATTATCTCTCCAGATTTCCTCCAGGCAATTCTTTTTTCACACTGTACTAAACAGATGAAGCTGCTAGAGGTGGAAAGAGACCAGCCCTGGAAACCTGGAAACTTCTGTTCCTACCTGGACTTGCCCAAGGGAGGAGCAATCAGTGACTCTGCACAGCTGTAAGCCATCAGGACTCACATAACAAGACAGTGAGGGAAGGAAAGAGACGCTCTGTGCTACTGCATTTGAACCAAGAACTAGGCTAAACCATGAGGACATAAAATCAACAAGCATAGTTCTGGCCTTCGTGCAACTTACAGCCAAGTAAAGACAAACCATTTCAAGAGTAACAAGTGCTACAGAAGGGAAATCAGGGGGAAGGAGGGTAGCTTGAGCATATAAGAGGGGTCCCACCTAATCTTGAAAGCCTTGTTAGTTAGAGCTCAGTGAACTCTGGAAGTGACCCCAAACAACCAAGTCAGGATTGAGCACTATGAGCTGGTGAGAGGTATATTTAGAGAGGTGATCCTCCACAGAGGACTAGCTGTGCTAATCACTTCACCCTCTCTTTTTGAAATTGTCACGGTATCTGACTCCTTACTCTGAGATCATTAGCCACTGGACCACTTTTACTCCCCAAGCATAAGATAATTTCCCAGATAATCTTCCAAATATTTTACATTTTACTTCATTTATATATTATTCACATGTTATCTATTACAAGAAAACATCACCGTTCTTATTCGAAAGCTGCAAACACTAAGAAATGGACTAAAGATGCTTCACATTTATCGAGTACTTAATGAACGCAATCTAGTGTGTTAAGCATATTTACATGAACTGTTATCTTTTGAATCCTTACAAAAAACACTGTAAAACAGATACTGTGTGTTTTTCCATGTACAGATAGAGAAACCGAGACTGAGGCAGAAAATAACTCACCAAAGGTTGCAAGTGGCACAGCTCAAGTTGAACATAGGCCACAGGAAGCCAGAGCCCCTGCAGATACACTCAGGATGCGTGCCCCCCTTATGATGAGACCAGAAAAACCCACAACTACTTGGCAGAGTTAATAGCCAACATAAGCATTCATTTTTCAGCAAAGACATTCACTTATGAATACTCATGATCACAAACACTTGCTTTTTGGGTCTAATGTTGTTAATGGGTCCCTCATGTTGTTAATACTGGAAAGATTTTTAAGATGACACCCTTGCATTCAGAAAGGTAAACAGATACTTGATTTCTATGGGTGGAAAGTACAAGAAATTGATACAGAAATGGAAGGAGCAATGTACAAAACCAATTAAAACCTTGAAATCACAGACTCACCGTTAGGAAGGGACCTCTCAGGACCAAGAGGAGAGCTGTTCCAACTCTTCTGCAGCACAGCTCTGGCAGCTGATGGCCAAGCTTCTGCACTGGCTTGTTCTCACACTTGAGTATGACCAGAATTGCCTGGAGAGCTTGTTAAAACACAAATTGCTGGGTCCCACCCCTAGAGCTTCTGATTGGGGGATCCGAGTGAGGTTTGAGAATCTGCATGTCTAAGGTGCTCCCAGGTGATGATAATAATACTGATCCAGGGCCATCGCTTCCAGATCTAGACCAAGTTCTTTGTTTAAAGATGGAGAAACTGAGACCAAGCAAAATGAAGTGACTTGCCCAGCATCACACCACCAGTCACTGACACAGCCAGAAGTCAAGTAAATGGTCACTGTTATTCCTTCTCTTCCTCTTATTCCCCATTTAATTTGTTTGTTTTTCCTTTATAACCACTGGATGTTTGTCCATCACTAGAGTAAACGTGTGGTGTTAGGAAGTAATCACACTGAAAAACAGAGTAGGGCTGTGCCTCTACACTAAACTGTCTTCAAGTCATACTTAAATGCTCCTTAGTTTTTCACTCTTATATTTAATAAGCACTCTCGTGCACTCTACTTTACCCAAGGTCAATACAAAAAATTCATGGAAAGCCTCTTTTTTGAGGTCAGGCATCCCAGTTTTCCATGCAAACCTTAAGACTCAGGTTGCTTCTCCATGTGACTCGCAGTCTGTGTGTCAGTGACAACAAGAGCCCGTGTCCAGCATTCGTTCTGCAATGTCAGTCTTCTGGCCTCAGGTTATTTTTTCACTTCTTGAATGAGGAGCATAACCTCTTAGGTCCCTGTTAAAACTCCAACTTTCTAAAGAGTTGAGTCAAAGTGGAAGCAACGTGCCTGAAAGCAAAGTGAGCTCGAATGACAATGAATTCTGTTTAAATAGCACTCCCATTACACACAACCACTGGGAAAGAAACATAGCCTCCCGGGAGAAGAACGTTGCAGTGATGATGGTGAGCAGGTGGGAAGAGAGGTAGGAAGCTGGGTGTGAAAAGATGGGGCCCAATGAATCAGCACATTCACAGCAATTCATTGTTTACCCGCCCCCTTCCCCTTCTGGCCAAAGTATAAACAGATCCATGACACAGTGAGGATGTTTTAATACCTCTTTCATTTATAATGATTTCTCAATTCCGTGTAGCAAATAGACTAGAGAGGCAAGGATGCTTGAGCATTTTTACAACAAGAAAAGACGCTGTGAAGGGACATAGGGTATCGCTCTTTAAAGGAAAATCCTCTCCCTCTGTCGCAGCAAAATATATGCCAACCAGGAATATTATGAAGCCAAATTCATCCCCATTTAGGTAAAAAGATGAAACTGTCAAAATACTACAGCACTATCATTGTGGAATTAAGACCTGTCACGGAACAAAGGAAACTATCTCAGGTGCATAATCTGCAGAGAGTCAAGGTCAGAAGCAAGTGGGTCCTTCTTATTTTATTCATTTTTTCCACAGGTACGAAAAGATTACATCTAGCAGATGGAGGCTTTTAGCATAAAATAATCTCCTGTGGCTGCATTTACTTGCAACAACAAGAAATATACAGCTACAGATGGCCATCTGTTTCTTCATTTTAAGGTAGAGGGCAAAGAAAGTTTTTCAACTTTAGTTTTTTTGACTTTACCGAATAATCATTATTTTGAAGCACAGACATCATTAACAGCTCCCAGATTGTCCAGCCTCGTTCAGTCCAGCCTCCCCTGACTTCTTCTTCCAGCTCATTCCGGTGCACCAAGAAGTTCCTTCAGCCGATCATGTCCTCAGAGAGTCACTTACAGTTGGAAGACCTGGCACAGCAAAACAGAACAAACCAAAAAATGCTGCCCAAATAGCCAGGCCATGAACCTTAGGGAGAGCAAGCAAAATTCAAATGAATACAGTTTAACTAGTTAGATACTAGCCTGGGGTTTTCCAAATGCCAATTTCAAAAGTCAGGTTACAGAGCCAGTTTGGAAAAATCCTCCTAAAGGCTGAGAGCAGGGGTTACGGGATGACATTGCAGAACAAAGGCTGGACACGGGCTCTTGTTGTCACTGACACACAGACTGCGAGAGTCACATGGAGAAGCAACCTGAGTCTTAAGGTTTGCATGGAAGACTGGGATGCCAGGTTATCTCAATTTTCTCTTTTCCACACAGAGACTGGCAAGAAGGACACAATATCCAGACACGCTTTGCAATTACCCATATCTTTTTAGGGTTGTCACTGCAAGAGATTGGATTGGGGCATGTATGCATACTCCATCACTCAGTTCTGTCTGACTCTTTGCAACCCCATGGACTGTAGCCCGCCAAACTCCTCTGTCCATGGAATTCCCCAGGCAAGAATACTGGAGCGGGTTGCCCTTTCCTACTCTAGGGGATCTTCCCAACTCAGGGATCGATCCCGTGTCTCTTGTATCTTCTATCTTTACCACTGTGCCACCTCACGGGCAATAACTAAAACAATTTTGTTTCATTTCTCTGGTAGAGGTCTGCAACTCTGTAAACTTACATAAAGACGCTAAATTACCTAGATGACAGCATTTTTCCTCCTGAACCAAATTAACAGATGCAAAAGACAAAATTTCCTACTTCATGGTGGTATAGTTCATCCTCAGTTGCTATGAGATAGACACATCCTAAAATACCCTCATCTTTTTAGACACACATTAGGACAAAGCATTTAAGCTAACTATGTCCTGGAAACTGATCATATGAATTTATTACTGGCTCTGAGGAAAGGCATGATGGACTTTTCTAACTAAAGGAGTACCACCAATCCTATAATAGAACTAAGGCGAGGCTCACTGCTTCGCCATAGTGACCCATGCCACCCCTTCTGCTTCTTACGCTAGGCCAAAGATCTGTCCTTCTGTAACTTCAGAAGAGCAAGACTGACCTGCTATAAAGTAATACTTTGGCCACCTGATGCAAAGAACTGACTCATTGGAAAAGACCCTGATGCTGGGAAAGATTGAAGGCAGGAGGAGAAGGGGATGACAGAGGATGAGATGGCTGGACGGCATCACCAACTTGATGGACATGAGTTTGAGCAAACTCCAAGAGTTGGTGATGGACAGGGAAGCCTGGCATGCTGAAGTCCATGGGGTTGCAAAGAGTCAGACATGACTGAGCTACTGAACTGAACTGACTGAACCTTGGAGCTCCATAAGTCAGTATTTTTTACAGGCCTATTACTTCTTAAAAACAAACTGATTTGAGAGACAGTGTGAATTTTGTTGATTCTGAGCATTTAAGGATATCCTGAGAACCAATATTTTAAGGTTCTACAACCGTGCTCTTCTTTACAGTAGCAACAAGCTACAGGTAGCTGTTTTTAAATTAATTGAAGTTACATACTTTTTTCCTGATTTTAATTAATTTATTTTTTATTGGAGGAGAATTGCTTTACAATTTTGCATTGATTTCTGCCATATATCAACATGAATGGGCCATAGGTACACATATGTTCTCTCCTTCCTGAACCTCCGTCCCACCTCCCACCCCATCTCACCCCTCTTGGTTATCACAGAGCACCAGATTTGAACTCCCTGCATCATACAGTAAATTTCCACTGGCTATCTAATTTTACATATGGTGATGAATATGTTTCAATACTCCTCTCAGCTCCTTATTCACTATTAAGTTGCCATATCTCAGGTCCTCAATAGCTGTGGCTAGTGGCTACCACAATAGATAGAACAGCATAAAACATTTCTATTATTTCCAAAGNACATATGGTGATGAATATGTTTCAATACTCCTCTCAGCTCCTTATTCACTATTAAGTTGCCATATCTCAGGTCCTCAATAGCTGTGGCTAGTGGCTACCACAATAGATAGAACAGCATAAAACATTTCTATTATTTCCAAAGTTCTTTTAGACACAGCTGCTCTAGAAGCTTAATTTGGAAGGCATCTTTTAGGACTCTTGAGTTTTACTTACCATTTAGGACTTCCTGTATGAAATCTCTAAGAGTCTGGAAAATTTTTCTAAAAACAAATCCACTAAGATATTTAAAGCCTGTATGAGAGAAGTTTATCAAAGTGGTTAAGACCCCAGGTTTGAGGGTTAGAGCTTCATTTGAGACCTAGTTCTTCTACCTGCTGGCTGTGTAATTGAGCTCGTCTCCTCATCTCTGAGCCTTGGTTTCTTCACTGTCCATGACCCGTTCACAGCCTCTCCCCACATCCACCTATAGTAACAGAGCCCAATATATTTCAGGAATTAGAAGGATGGGCCCCATTCCAGTTCTTGGGGATGCAGTTCTGTAATGAGTTGTTAGGGGGAACTCTGCTGGCAAGGACGTCCATGCTCAAATAAAAGAACACCATCTTGGGAAAAGCAGAATTTTGACACCTCCATCCCCTTCTTGCCTACTATGTGGACCTAATGCCTCAAGCTAGTTTATGTGAGAAAAAGAAATCTCTATGTTTAAGCTTCCATTAAGTTTGCTTACTGTTACCTACATCCAAAAGCACTCCAAACTGATATTTCATCTTCTATCAGTTAGTATTTAGTTTAGCTGTTTAATTCCACTCCTGGTTATATACCCAAAGAAACAAAAGCACTAATTCAAAAAGATACATGCATCCCAGTGGTCACAGCAACATTATTTATAATAGTCAAGGTATGGAAGCAACCTAAATGTCCATCAACAGATGAATGGATAAAGATATGACATTTTTATATACACAGTTTCCCAGGTGGCACAGTGGTAAAGAATCTGCCTCCCAATGCAGGGGATGCAAGAGANATATATATATATATATATATATATATATATACATATACTGAATATTATTTATCCAAATAAAAAGGAATGAAATTCTGCCATTTGCAACAACATGGATGGACCTGGAGGGTGCTACACTTAGTGAAATAAGTCAAAAAGATGAAAATTGTACATTACCACTTTAAAAAGTGGAATCTAAAAAATAAAATAAATGACTGAATGCAACAAATCTGAAACAGACTCACAGTTGTAGAGAACAAACTAGTGGTTACAAGTAGAGAGAGGGGGAAGTAAGGAGGGACAAGATAGGGTTAGGGGATTAACAGATCCAGACCACTATGTGTAAAATAGATAGCTACAAGGATATACTATACAGCACAGAGAATACAGCCAGTATATTATAACTTTAAATGGAATATAATCTATAAAAATGTTGAATCACTGTGCTATATACTTGTAAATAATGTACTATTGTAAGTTTATGTAATAATGTACTATATTTCAATTTTTTTAAGTTTGGCCCTTTTAAGAGAAGACCCCAAATAATGGAAGTTGTAAAGATAGAAGTTAATTTCTATCTCAGGTAAAAGGGATCTGAAGTAGACAGTCAAAAGAAGGTATAGCCCCATAGTCATCAGGGCCACTTGCTTCTTTTCTCTTTCAGCTCCATCATCCTAGCCTGTGGCTGCCATCTTCAAACTTGTCTATGCTCCTCGATGGCTATTGGAGTGCCTGCCATCACAAAGGCATGCCAAGAATGGATCAATAGGCACTTCTTCCATATGAATTAGCTCCGTGTAATAGCCAGAACTACTTGGATGTTCCTCACAGCTCCCTCACTTATAGATCATCTGCCAGAACAGCTACGTGGCAAACCTGGTTACAAAGCAGCCTGGGAGCGCAGTCTTTGAGCTGGGAGTCACTCCCACCACAGCAAAAATCGGAGTTCTGCTACTTAGGAATAAAGAGAGACTGATTCTTGGGTGACAACTGTTGTAAGATAAAACCAGCTAATACAGATAGTGTTTGACACAGTGCATGATACAGAGTAAGCGGAATAAAAGCTGAGGGTAGAGTAGGGAGAGAGCAAAATCTCTTATTATCATTACTTTTGAGTTGCCATATAACCAATTGGTCCTTGTTCCTTTAATACAGTACTCCCCAAACCTTACTTATTTGTGGTTTTCCAAGATTCATATACCATCCATGCTATTACTTACTATTTTCTTTATATCCATTTGCCTTTTTTTGAGGTATAGTTGGTGTGAGATATTATATAAGCTTCAGATGGACAACATAGAGACATCACCTTGACTTTTAAACTTAAATGTAAGCAAAACATTTCTATACGTAGGAAACCAATATTCTCCTAGTAAAAAGAATAACTGTTATAAAAATGTTCATTTGGGATATTCCCTAAAACCATCTCATGTGCCACATTTCAGACAACATTTCCCTATTGAATTCTCTGAAATAAATGACTTTTGTGATTGATTGCCTCAAGTTCGCTTTGGTCATTAATCAATCTCTGCTGCTATTTATTTGCTTCATCTAACACTATAAGATGGAGATTATGCCTTAAACATCTTTAGTAATTAGCAAAACTGCTAATTTCTTTAGGTTCAACCAATCTTTAATAAAAATTGGGGGCAAGAAAAACATGCTTATGGGACTTAACAGAAGGCTGATGCATTCAGCAGCTTTTGTTTTCTCTTTTTGAAGACCTAGACAGATCCCATTGAGAAGTAATTATTAAACATGGTGTCAACTTCAAGTATGCTCCATATCTTCTCTTAACAGTCTCTAACTGATCTGTATTTTGCTTTCCCAGAAAACTCCTCAACATAACATTCAGTGACTTCCATGATCCTCCCTGCATTCCTCCACACAGGCTGTGTTCTCGTCAGAGCACATCCAGCATTCTCAAGGCCCCATTCTATTCCTTACCTGATACTGGCATTTTGATTCCCTCATATGTAAACTGGAAACTTTGCCTCCTGTGCCACTTAACCACTATGTCCATCAAGAGGATAAAATAAGACTATATTGTGAAATTTCTTGGAGAGGTGTGAGTCTGTGTAGTGTCAGATGATGTCGTCTAAGTCAGCTGCCTTCGTGACGAAGCGGTTCTGAGTATGGGCTCCACACTCAGAGAGCCTGGTTCACCACTTTTCATGTGCTGTGTGACCTTGGAAAGTTACTGTACCTCCCTGTGTCTCAAAGTCTTCCTTCATGACATGGGGACAGCACTTAATACCACACGGGTATTGTGAAGATTCGAAGAATTAATACACATAAAGCACCTAGAACAGTTCCCTGCATGTAATGAACTCTTGGAACCTGTTAGCAATTATTGCTATTATTGTCTTCAAACAGTAGGCTCTATGCTGTGCTTAGTCACTCAGTCGTGTCTGACTCTTTGCGACCCCATGAACTGTAGCCCCCCAGTCTCCTCTGTCCATGGGGATTCTCCAGGCAAGAAAACTGGAGGGGGTTGCCATGCCATCTTCCAAGCAATCTTCCCAACCCAGGGATTGAACCCAGGTCTTCTGCATTGCAGACAGATTCTTTACTGTTTGAGCCACTAGGGAAGCCCAAGAATACTGGAGTAAATAACCTATCCCTTCTCCAGGAGATCTTCCTGACCCAGGAATTGAACTGGGGTGTCCTGCATTGCAGGTGGATTCTTTACCAGCTGAGATACTAGGGAAGCCCAAAAGTGACTTTCATGGGATGGGCATGCTACATCACTTCAGTCATGTCTGACCCTTTGCAACCCCATGGACTATAGCCCACCAGGCTCCTCTCTGTCCATGGAATTTTCCAGGCAAGAATACTGGAGTGGGTAGCCATTCCCTTCTCCAGGACATCTTCCCAACCCAAGGAAGGAACTCAGGTCTCTTGCATCACAGATAGATTCTTTGCCATCTGAGCTACCAGTAGGCTCTTAGAGTCAGACAAAATTTGGTTCCAGATCCTAGCCTCACGATTCTGTAGTTAGTGATACGTAAATAGGTCACAAACCTGTATGGCGAGGAAGTGGTTCTTGATCCATCTCCCTGACAGACCAGCTCTCTCCTCCCAGTCCTCACACCCTGGGGAGCGGGAAGCAAGCAAACAAAGCTCAGAACCTCGGAAAAGCAGACCCCCACAAACCTAGACTGACACAGTCACTCAGAATTCCTAAGGTAAGGCTTACTTGCTTTAAATATCAGTGTGCTGTTGGGGATTTCCACTCCACGCCTGTTTTCCTCCAAGATGACGCTGACTGGGAGTATGGTAGGCAGACTGATGTAAACCTCAGGAGAAGTAAGTCCCTCCTTAAGTTCTATGACCTAGGCACCTCACTGGCCTCACTCCAGTCCCTGTCTTGGGGCAAGAGTAGCCCTGGTTTCAAACTGCCTTTTGAGTATGAGCCGGCAGTTAGGAATTTCAAAGGTGCTCTGACCCTTGCGTGCTTTGCTGCTGCTGAAATCAGTGTCAGATACACGCGACAGGAAGGTCTCTCTTCTGATAATGGCCTAGGGAGGTTCTCTAGTTGACTTGATTCTCACCTCAGCTCTTACTAAAGCTGCTGTATCATATCTTTTATCTAAAGCCCAGAAATAGGCAGTCCACGCGCAATCTCTATAGCGCAGAGCGGTCGTTGCTGTCGTTATTGTTTAGTGGCTCAGTCGTGTCCAACTCTTTTGCAGCCTCATGGACTATAACCTGCCAGGCTCCTCTGTCCATGGGATTTTCCAGACAAGAATACTTGTGTCTTTTAGACTCTGTGGGAGAGGGAGACGGTGGGATGATTTGGGAGAATGGCATTGAAACATGTATATTATCATATATGAAACGAGTCGCCAGTCCAGATTTGATGCATGATACTGGATGCTTGGGGCTGCTGCACTGGGATGACCCAGAGGGATGGTACAGGGAGGGAGGAGGGAGGGGGGTTTAGGATGGGGAACACGTGTATACCTGTAGCGGATTCATGTTGATGTATGGCAAAACCAATACAATATTGTAAAGTAATTAACCTCCAATTAAAATAAATAAATTTATGTATTTTTAAAAAAGAATATTGGCGTGGTATTTCCGTCTCCATTTCCATCTCCAGGGGATCCTTCTCAACCCAGGGATCGAACTTGTATCTCTTGCATTGGCAGGCAGATTCTTTACCACTGAGTCACCTGGGAAGTGCAGAGCTGTTCCTTCAAACAACCAGGGTCCTCTGAAGGAGGAAGGAATGCCAGGGGTCCCTCCACACCACAAGATACCAAAGCCAACTGAGAAAAGCCAAGCCCTGGTCATCTCTTTGCNACTGACATGCAACGTTCAGAAAAGAGAAACCCATGGCAACAGAGAATAAGACAGTTTGGGGCTACAAGGTGGGGTGAGATGGACTGTAAATGGGCACAAGAGAACATCTTGGGATGACGGAAATGTTCTAAACCTGGTTTGTGATGATGGGGGCACAACTCTATAAATTTACTAAAATCAATGAGTTGTATATTTGCTATGACAAAACATTATGATATGTAATGACACCTGAATAAAGTGTAATTATTATTTTAAAAATAATACGTGTGTCTTTACACACAGAGAGGAATATATGTGCATTCATGCATACACACACACATATGTATATACACAGTGCCTGGTACAGAGTAAGAACTTAAAAGACGTTCATCACATCTGTTATCATTATTGAAACGTTTATTTATTGCCATTAAACCTTTTGTTTCATATCTTTTACATAGTTATTGCCCTAAAATAATTTAAGAGGCTATTTATGTTTAGAGGATTATCTGCTTAGTTAAAATACCTATTATCAAATTCTTATTATCCTCAAAAACTCTAGGAGCTACACAGAAGTTTAGCAAATGTCTTCATTATTTTAATGTACTTTATAAAAATAGATGAATAAATATTAGTATTGTTAGAATTTTCAACCATTCTTTTGCCTGTTGTGAAAGTGAGTTTTCCAAATCACAATACTTGAGACTAAAAATAAATAAATAAAAATTAAAGCATTTGGCACACCTGCTTCAATCAGGTGCAGTTGCCTTTTTATAGAATGTTAATATTTTTACTATTCTCTTTAGCTCTTATCGGGGAAGGCAATGGCACCCCACCCCAGTACTCTTGCCTGGAAAATCCAATGGACAGAGGAGCCTGGTGGTCTGCAGTCCATGAGGTCGCTAAGAGTCAGACATGACTGAGTGATTTCACTTTCACTTTTCACTTTCATGCATTGGAGAAGGAAATGGCAACCCACTCCAGTGTTTTTGCCTGGAGAATCCCAGGGATGGGGGAGCCTGGTGGGCTGCCGTCTATGGGGGTCACACAGAATCGGACACGACTGAAGTGACTGCCTTCTCCAGGGGTTAGCAGTAGCAGTTACCTCTTATAAAAGATGCTTCTTCCTTAATGTTTAAAAGCATCAGTACATCACTTAGAATTTATAGCCATTTAATCCTGTTTATAAGATAAACTCTGTTTTAGCAGAAAAGGAAATCTGAGGCACCCATGCACCTCTCCCTAACCAAGTACTCAGGCACATCTCCACGCTTTCTTGAAGGAAGCTTTTCTACTTCACACTAGACACAAACGACCCCCCAGTCTATATTCCCCAGTGTCCAAGGCCTTGTTAGCCTTCCTCTCCATTCACGCAGCATCCAAAATGCATTTCTCTTGTCTCCCCAAACCAATCTTTCCCCTTGAGCCAACCAGGCTCCTAACCCTTCGTTTCTCTTATCCACACACACTCCCTCCTGCTTAGCCTCTGCCACTGAGAGCTTACTCCTGCCCTGCTGCAAATGCCTGCCCTTCTCCAAGGGAACACAGCGCTTAGTGGCCTCAGGCCCTTCTCTCTGTCCTGATGTCCTTCCAGCTCTGTCCTTGCACCTAACACTCAAGACAATTCATCCCCTATTACCTAGCATGCATTTATTTAGAATAAGCAGCATTTTTCTCCCTCCAACATTAGCTAGACTACAAGCTTCTCAAAGACGATAACCAGGGCTTCTTTATGATTCCTCTGGTTCTGGTCTGAAGAAGTCATCCCCCACTGCACACTCACTCACGGGCACATGCTTACTAAGGAAACAGCACACTGAATTGCCCATACACTTAAGTATTTAAGCACGCTCGCGTGCTCTGTCTCTCTTACTCTCATACTTGCTCTCTCTCTCAAGTGAATTCTTCTAGTTCAGTATTTCTAAAACCTCATCCCAGCATCAGCATCACCTGGAAATTTGTCAAAAATGCAAATTCTCAGGATCCACCCCAGACCAACTGAATTTGAAAATGCAGAGTCCAGTAATTCATGGTTTAAGCAGCCCTCTAGATGACCCTGCACTCACCTGAATTTGAAAACCACCTTCCTAAATTAACTGTCTATGGGATGCAGCATCACTGTAATTGACATCAGTGTAGCTGCACCCCCTCGAAATTACCTATACTTCCAAATTGTCGGCTGCCCTATGACAAAGACCTCTGTCACCCTCCAGACACTTCTCCTTTACGGTAGCCAGACAACCACAAAATAAGAGAGACAGCAAACCAACTGGCTATCTTCTCACACTGTTTCCAGAGTTGAGCTGACATTATTAATGATCATCATCAGAGATGCTGATGAAACTGAAACAGTACCTTTGGTGAAAACCATCTTAGCTTGTGCTGCTCTGGAAACAAGAGGTGGGAAAGGGTCAGCCTCAGTCAGATGGAGAAGGACTGATCTAACAAGAAAGATAATTGGCTGCAAAGCTTTGAGCAGGACTTAGGATGTATAAAGCAGTGATTTTCAAACTTTTTAATTTAAAAAAAAAAAAGTAGAGAAGAGGGCATAGAAGATCTCTTTCAAACAGCAGGCACAATGGATATTCTACATATAAAAGTGTAATATTTTTCATTTTAAAAAGTCCTTTTAGGGACAGCTCTTGTTAGAACATTTGGAGTCTCTGAGAAGACATCCTCCTTTCTGTGGTCTTCAAATATATACACATTTTAAAATTCTTCTATAAAGAAAATGAGTGGAAATAAATACATTCTCCTGAACAAGGCAAGTTTGCACAGATATTTGGAGGAAGGAAAATTGACATCCAAGTGAATGAAAGCCATAAACTTTATTGAGCACCTCTTGCATGTGAGGCTCCATGCTAAGAGGTGATCACCACCTCCACAGCCAGCCACCATTGTTTCTTTTTTTTTTTTTTTTACTTCATAATACTGTATTGGTTTTGCCATACATCAACATGAATCCACCATGGGTGTACATGAGTTCCCAATCCTGAACCCCCCACTCCCTCCTCCCTCCCCATATCATCTCTCTGGGTCATCCCAGTGCACCAGCCCCAAGCATCCTGTATCCTATATTGAACCTAGACTGCCAATTCATTTCTTACATGATAGTGTACATGTTTCAATGCCATTCTCGAAAATCATCCCACCCTCTCCATCTCCCACAGAATCCAAAAGTCTGTTCTATACATCTGTGTCTCTTTTGCTGTCTCGCATACAGGGTTATTGTTAACATCTTTATAAATTCCATATATATGTGTTAGTATACTGTATTGATGTTTTTCTTTCTGGCTTACTTCACTCTGTATAATCAGCTCCAGTTTCATCCACCTCATTAGAACTGATTCAAATTTATTCTTTTTAATGGCTGGGTAATACTCCATTGCATATATGTACCACAGCTTTCTTATCCATTCGTCTGCTGATGGACATCTAGGTTGCTTCCATGACCTGGTTATTATAAAAAGTGCTGCGATGAACATTGGGGTACACGTGTCTCTTTCAATTCTGGTTTCCTCAGTGTGTATGCCCAGCAGTGGGATTGCTGGGTCATAAGGCAGTTCTATTTCCAGTTTTTTAAGGAATCTCCACACTGTTCTCCATAGTGGCTGTGCTAGTTTGCATTCCCACCAACAGTGTAAGAGGGTTCCCTTTTCTCCACACCCTCTCCAGCATTTATTGCTTGTAGACTTTTGGAT
>SJYV01049578.1:1569918-1598490 GCA_006410875.1 Neotragus pygmaeus
CCCATGTCAATGTTACACTGAAGAAATCAATTGTAGGAAAGACTTACTCTTTCTTTTGTGTATCAAGACATTTCATAGCCCTTGTTGAGATGCACAGCCATCTTATAATCATGTAGGACACCAAAAACAGGAATAATTTGTCATATAGAGGACAGAATGGAAACCAGGATCTTTGAGCAGATGTCAAAGCAAGTGACATTAATTAAGAGCGTGATGAAGGTTAGAAATCACTTCCATGGGAAAAGGGAATATAAACTACTGTTACAGACTATAGATTCTTGTTGGTGCTTACCTCTCTTGTTATAAATTTTTCTTTCTTTTACTATTCAACTGCATAAGTTTAAGAGGAAGAGTCATTTGTTTGACTTAGTAAAGAGCTGAAGATGTGCCAAACAGGACAATCAAAAGATGAGGAAGAAAGGGAATTAAAGGTGATGGGAAAGGCATTGAAAAACTCATCAATACTCCAACTTCACAGGAAAAGTAGAACAGATAATGTCTGGTAAGATGCTTCATTTTATCAGTAGTAACAGGGTTAACTAGAAGTTTTAATATATTTTCTTTGTTTTTTCTTTTTTTCTGTCTTTTGGATAGGAAAAAATAAAAATAGTATATGTGCTACAAAATATATTTAGATACAATCTCGTAAACATTTTTGTGTTGGTGATGTTAATGAAATAAAAAACCTCCAATTTCGATCAAATTTCTTTTTTTCTTAGTATATACTTTATTGAAATGTAGCTGACTTACAGTGTTTCAGGTGTACAGCAAGGTGATTCAGTTATATACATATACACATATTATTTTTGAAATTATTTTCCATCATAGGTTATTACAAGATATTGACTATAGTTCCTTATGCTATACAGTGTCTGTTTCTTGTTGCATATCTATTTTTTAATTAGAAATCTAGAATTCTATTAATAATAAATCAAACAAGTAGAATCAAAATGTCATAAAATTTTTAGTTAGGCAAAAATGCATAAATTTTTGAAAGTATATATATATATATATATAATACATATTATTTACATATATGTATATGAAAACTTTTCTACTACCCTCGATAAGGGCTTGAGAAAGAACGTCAAAAAAAGAAAAAAAAAGAGATGGAGAAATTGGAAAGCATAAATTAAATGAAACAGGAGCACTGAATATGAAATAGAGAAAAGTGAAACAACCTGGATAAAAATAAAAGATCATCATCTAGTCCAGTTATTTTAATGATACTGGATGCCTGGGGCTGGTGCACTGAGATGACCCAGAGGGATGGTACGGGAAGGGAGAAGAGAGGGGGAGTTTAGGATGGGGTACACATGTATACCTGTGGTGGATTAATGTTGATGTATGGCAAAAGCAATACAGTATTGTAAAGTAACTAACCTCCAATTAAAATAAATAAATTTATATTAAAAAAAACCCTGCTCATTAGAAATATATCTGGTGCTCTGAAGAAAAAAAGTAATACCTGGACATCTGACTTTTTCAAAAAAATTCAAGATAATTTGATATACATCTTGAATTTTTAAAGTGATTGCAGGTTTTTCTATTAAATCCTAGTTTTGGTGATGTAGAGTTCTATTATTTTTCCATTGAACAATCATAATACAGTTGTATTAAGTGAGTAATAGTTACATAATCCGGAGAAGGCAATGGCAACCCACTCCAGTACTCTTGCCTGGAAAATCCCATGGACCGAGGAGCCTGGTAGGCTGCAGGCCGTGGGGTCGCTGTGAGTTGGACACTACTAAGTGGTTTTACTTTCACTTTTCACTTCCATGCATTGGGGAAGGAAATGGCAACCCACTCCAGTGTTCTTGCCTGGAGAATCCCAGGGACCGGGGAGCCTGGTGGGCTGCCGTCTTTGGGGATGCACACAGCCGGACATGACTGAAGTGACTTAGCAGCAGCAATTACATAATCACAGTAGTAATAGATGTTTATCAGCTTTCACAATCAATTGCTAGACAAAAAAATAAAAGATAATTACAATTGCAAGTCAAAATCAGAACATGATTAACCTAAGAATATAAATAATTACATACAGTTTGGGAGGTCAAGCAGAGTGATTTGGTAAGTGGAAGTGCATACATGCACATGTGTTCATCTGCCCAGTCTATGTCTGGTGCATTTAATCCATTTATATTTAAGATAATTATTGATATGCATGGTTCTATTACCATTTTCTTAATTCTTTTGGGTTTATTTTCTGTAGGTCTTTTCCTTCTCTTATGTTTCCTGCCTAGAGAAGCTGTGAGCATTTGTTGTAAAGTTAATATGGTTTTGCTGAATTCTCTTCACTTTTGCTTGTCTGGAAAGATTTTGATTGCTCCATCGAATCTGAATGAGAGTCTTGCTAGGTAGAGTATTCTTGGTTGTAGATGCTTCCCTTTCATCACTTTAAATATATCATGCCATTCCCTTCTGGCTTATAGAGTTTCTGTTGAGAAATCAGCTGATAGCCTGATGAGAGTTCCCTTTTATGTTATTTATCATTTTCCCCTTGTTGCTTTTAATAAATAATTAGCATTTTCACACATTTTGTAAACATGCACCCCTATAAAGTATTTCACATTTTTGTAAAACTTTATTAACCAGCAGTTTGCATAAACATTTACAAATAATAAAATTCTTTACTTACATTGATGAGATTGCTCCAGTGTAACATATTTTGAATTCTTCAACTTCACATTGACTCATTTATCACCTAAGATTCGAAAGTTCTTTGACATTATTGTACTCACCAATACTAATTCTTAATTTTTTCTTTTTCTTAATTAATTATTTCTTATTGAAGTATAATTGGTTTACAGAATTTTGTTGTTTTCTATCAAACCTCAACATGAATCAGCCATAGGTATACATATATCCCCTCCCTTTTAAAACTTCCTCCCATCTCTAAAATTTATTGTACTCCTTAATATTCATTCAAGGAGAGAGAAAGAATAAATCATAAATACATTCAAGAAAAAGTTGACCAATATAGTGTTTACATTTATCAGTATGTTTTTATAAGGTCATAATTTGTTTTATCAAACTATGTGCTATACTATTGCTCAGTCTGTAATCTGATAAGAGATTTTATAGTATGCACATAAACCATTATTATACAAGGTATCTTGTAATAAGTGTTATCAAATTTGTATAAAGAGTCATGAAAACAACATCAAAATTATTTTGAGTTGGATTCCAGAAGACTCTATGAAAAACATTTAGGTTGGGTTCTGAAAAGACTATAGAATCAATCTATTTTATTGTCAGTATCTGTTTACACTGCATTTTAAATTCAACAAGTTGTTATTTCCATATCATAATACTCATTAGAGTCTATAGGTTTTTTCTTTTTTGCTTCCCTCTTCAAATTCCAATTTTTTATTATTATTTTCATCAATTACCAAGATTTTATTTTTTTGGACATGGAATATTTAATAGAGTCAGATAAGCATATTACCTGCATAGAAATGCTAAGAATAGTCAACAGTTTTGCTTCAACTATTGCCTTAGCAAATTGGCAATAGTACCTTAGTTGCCTTAACCCTCTGCCCCCTTCTTATTCTAACTTAATACAATTTAATAAATACAAATATATATTTATATTCACACACATGCACACAGTGGACTACCACAAGACTGTTTATATTTTGTTTTCTAAATTATAATTTAAAAAATCTTAAATTCCAAATTTATGAAGTATATGTTAGAGTTTGAGAGGGGCTAAGGTCTTACCTAAGACTTCTTCCCTCATCTGATATTGACCCAACTGAGGATTCCAGCACTCTCACAGCATCATTTTTCAGGATTTGAAAGAGCTCAACTGGAATTCCATCACCTCCACTAGCTTTGTTCATNAGCATTCTTTGGCATTGCCTTTCTTTGGGATTGGAATGAAAACTGACCTTTTCCAGTCCTGTGGCCACTGCTGAGTTTTCCAAATTTGCTGGCATATTGAGTGCAGCACTTTCACAGCATCATCTTTCAGGATTTGAAAGAGCTCAACTGGAATTCCATCACCTCCACTAGCTTTGTTCATAGTGATGCTTTCTAAGGCCCACTTGACTTCACATTCCAAGATGTCTGGCTCTAGATTAGTGATCACATCATCATGATTATCTGGGTCGTGAAGATCTTTTTTGTACAGTTCTTCCGTGTATTCTTGCCACCTCGTCTTAATATCTTCTGCTTCTGTTAGGTCCATGCCATTTCTGTCCTTTATCTAGCCCATCTTTGCATGAAATATTCCCTTGGTATCTCTAATTTTCTTGAAGAGATCTCTAGTCTTTCCCATTCTGTTGTTTTCCTCTATTTCTTTGCACTGAAGAAGGTTTCTTATCTCTTCTTGCTATTCTAATCTATGTAAATGACACTATGACAACCTCCTTCAAAATGCCCCACACAGGCATGGACTCAGCATGGCTCTGCCCATCAGAACAAGAGCCAGTTTCCCCAACACTCAGTCTCTCCCATCAGGAAGCTTCCAAAAGCCTCTTATCCTTATCTTCTGAGGGTAAAGAGAATGAACACCACATTCACAAAAAACTAATCAAACGGATCACATGGACCACAGCCTTGTCTAACTCAATGAAATCATGTGGGTTCTAGTCTCAGACAAATAGTGTGGACCTCAGCTCTACCAGTCATGAGTCTAGGGGTACCAGGCAAGTTCATACACCTCCAAACTTAGATTTCCTCATATAGTTTGATAATGCTCATCTTTAACACATCTTTTAGAGTCATTGTAAGACTTAATGAGATAATGGGAATAAAGCATATGGAGGGCATGGTGCCTGGAGGAGATACAACCTAAGATGCCATAGAAAGAGAGGGGGCTATAGGAAGTGCTGGATGGAGCTGAACCACAGACAAGAGATCAGGTGAGAAACACTATCCCCAAATGGCAAGAGGAATTGAAATCACTTACAGGCAGATTGACTGAAAATGTTCTTGGTATCAACCTTGAGAGATGAACTCTGAATCTATGACTTAATCATCTTTTGCAGGTGGATTACCAAAATTTAGCCAGGAGAAGGGCTAAGCATATCTTTCTCAAACTGAAAAGAATATTTGAACTAGGCTAGACTTTAGACTTATATCTAGCAATATTTTCTCCCATTCGAATACCTACATCTGTTGTTTTCCATTTTCAACACTAGATGGAATATTTAAGGGCTGATATAGTCCCACATTTATTTCACATGACTAAGAATGGTGTGTGAAAATGACTAAATATTTTTTAAACTTACTGTTAAGTGGCTCCCATGTGTCTACAAAACACCTGCATCCCACACTGGGGAAGAAGGAAGCAGACCTCCATTTTAAAGAAGGAAAAGAAAATCTAAATTGGTACACAAAGTATCCAAAAAGTCTGGAAGGAGCAATGTGGCCTTTTACAAAGAAAAGCAACAATAACATACTGTTTTAAAACAGAGAAAATATCTCTTTAAAAATCTTGCTTTTAAAAAAGGTCAGAGAAGTTTACGTTTACTCAAGTGTAAATGTCAATTGGAATAACTGATACCTGTGAGAAAATGGGGAGACCACTGACCTTTTATCCAAAAGAAGGCTAGAAATGATGTCCAAGAAGAGTGAAGGGAGGGATTAAAAATGTGTAAGGAGTTTGAACAAGGAAAAGAAGACAGAATGAAGGAAGATCCAATTAACTGAAACTTTTAATTGTACACACTGGATGTCTTCAGTTGCAAAGCCATACCAATCGGGTTAAATTTTAAAAGGGGATAAATTAGGCTACTGACTGATCAACTTGGAGAGTTTCTACCCAAGTCTCAATGTGATCCGAGACTCTCACCATTTCTTGATTTTTTTTTTTTAATCTCAGAAGTGGGGTTGACTTTTTAAAGGTATTTTTCCCTAGTAGTGCCAGAACATTCATGTTTACATGAAAAGAATCTGCTCACTGGATAACTTAAAATCACAGAATTTTGTCTTCTCTTAATTGGTCTCTCCTGAATTATGTGCACATCCTAGAGTCAATCACTGTGACTATGGGGCTGCTCAGTCACTCAGCCGTGTCTGACTTTTTGCAACCTCATCGACTGTAGCACGCCAGGCTCTTCTGCCCATGGAATTTTCCAGGTAAGAACTCTGGAGTAGGTTTGTCATTTCTTACTCCAGGGGATATTCCTGACCCATGGATCGAACCTGCATTTCTTGCGTCTCCTGCATTGGCAGGCAGATTCTTTACCACTAGCGCCCCCTTGGAGGCCCTAACCACATGAGTAGGATATGCTGATTGGCCTATGCCCTTCAGAAACTGTCCTTCAAGCCCCGAGTTATATCCATCGCACCCAAACCATTTGGCTTGGAATATTGTGCCATATAATAGGAAAGGAACTGGAAAAATGTATATAAGAAAAGTAACAGATTTTCTCTACATATAATGAGTTTCTATTTTTTTAGGTTTTCAATCTTCTTCTTTCTATAACAAATATCTTATCACTTCAACCTTGGAATAAAAAACATCTTTATTCTTATGTAAGATTAAAAATAATGATAAATAATTAGTTCTAAATAAAAATCATTTAGTTCTGAATTACTTATTTCCAACCAAACATAAGTCATATAAAACAATGTATACACCTGTGATGGACTGGAATACAGCCTTCCATGAAGAAGCAAAAACCAGGTATTTAACATAAATCAAGTTATTTGAAAACAAGCCTCATACTTGTGATTAAGCTACCCTTCCTTCAAAAGCCTGAAATGAATTAACTTGCCCTCCTTAAGAAAATGACATTCAGGCATCTTTGTGAACCTCACAAACTTATCACAAGCCATATTTATCATTTAAAGAAACTGTGTCTGGACTTCCCTGGAGGTGCAGTGGGTAAGAGGCTACCTGCCACTGCTGGGGACACAGGTTAGATCCTTGGTCCAGGAAGATTTCTCATGCCACAGAAAGCTAGGTCTGTGCACCACAGCTGCTGAGCCCATTCCAGAACCCACAGGCTGCAACTCCTGAGCCCACATACCCCAAGTGATGGAGCCTGAGTGTTCTAGGGCCCACAAGCTGCAACTACGGAAGCCCACGTGCCTAAGCCTATGCACTGCAACAAGAGAAGCCACCTCAATGCGAGGCCAGAGCCCCACAAGCAGTAGCCCCCATCCTCCACAATTAGAGAAAACTTGTGCAAAAAAAAAAAGCAATGAGGACCCAATACAGCCAAAAAATTAAAAATAAATAAAATTTCAAAACGAGAAAAGCACCACAAAATCATCTTAGGTGAAAACGCCTGGTTTATTTAAATTGATAGGAAAAAACTTTATTTTTTTTTTAATAGTCAGTATCACTAACCTTGGGCTTCCCTGGTGGCTCAGCAGTAAAGAATCCACCTGCAATGCAGGAGATACAGGAGATGCAGGTTCAGTCCCTGGGTCAGGAAAATCCCCTGGAGGAAGGCATGGCAACCCACTCCAGTATTCTTATCCGGAGATTCTCATGGACACAGGAGCCTGGCAGGTTACAGTTCATGAGATCCCAGAGCCAAATACTACTGAAACAACTTATCACTAATCTAGACTACTTTATAAAGCTGTTCATAATCAAACTCTTAGATGCCTTGTTTTCAATCTTTTCTGTTAACACTCTATGCTCACATCATACTTCCATATATCTTTCCAACATCTTTACCAGACTTTTCACTATTTCCTCCAAATAGTCTTAACTTTTACATATTTATATTTTTGTATTGACTATTTTCTTTAATTCTTTTACCCCTACTATTTGTTTATTACTTATACCTCTTTATAATATTTTTAGTTACTGCTGCAGGATTTATGTCGAGCTTTAAATATTATATATTAATTCACATAGAATGAGACTCTTACAATAACCTATTTCCAACTTCTCCCTCCCATTCTTTGTGATGTTGTTGTTATACATTTTATTTTTATATACATTACACTTCAAAATACATTATTATCATACTTACTTTAAACAGTTATCTTTTAGAGTGAATAAGAAATAAAATTTATATTTGCCTTCATTTTTACTGTTTTCATTTTTTCAAGTTTCTGTCTGATATCATATTACTTATCCTGAAAATTTTTTAACATCTTTTGCAGCAGAGATCTACTAGTGATAAATTCTTTCAGATGTTGAGTATTTGGGGAAAAAATGTATTTTACCTACAATCTTGAAAGATATTTTCACTTGAGATTTCTGAGCTTCCTAGATCTTTATTTGGTACCTTTAATTATTTTGAGAATATTCTCAGTCTTATATTTTCAAATATTTCTCTTCTCTCTCTGTATTTTCCAATTATAAAATGTCAAAACATTTGATGTTCTTTCATAGCTTTTGGATATTGTTACTTCTTTCTCACTGTGCTACAATTTGAGTAATTCCTATTGACCTATCCTCAAGGTCATTGATTATTTCCACAGCTGGGTTAAGTCTACTAATGAGCCCATCAAAAGAATTCTTTATTTCTGGTGTGGGTGTGTGAGTGTGTGGGTGTGTGTGTGTGGGTGTGTGTGTGTGTGTGTGTGTGTGAGTGGCATTTCCATGAGACTCCTTCATATAGTTTTGACCTCTCCACTGAAATTTCCTATCTGTTCATATACATTATCCACCTTTTCCACTAGATCCTTTAACATTAACTATAATTGTTTTAAAGTTCCTGAATGATTGTTCTAACATCTTAGTCATCTTTGAGTCTGATTCTGCTGATTATTTTTTCTCTCAATAATGGTTTTTTTATTTGCAATTATGACTGATTAATTATTAAAATTAATCATAATTATCTACTGAATGTCAGATATTTTACATAGAGCAATGAGATTAATAGTACTCATGTTTGGAAGCAGGCATGCCACTTCTTTGGTCAGGTCATCAGTGTCCGGGATTGAACTAACCTAGCAAATGTAAATCAGGAGAGGCTAGAAATGGGCTCATGCACTTAGACCTGATCTTTTGCACCTCTGCCTTTTCATCTAGCAATAATGGCTCCTCAGCTATTCCTGAGCATTACACCATGCTGTCCCTTCACAGCAGTTTAAGTCTTTTGCTCTGTAGGACATATGGTTCTGGAAAGTAGGATTCTGTACCTTTTTCACAGGGGCTAATCTCCTCCTCCATATCTGCCTTAGTAAGGATGGATTTCTCTAGTCTCTTGCCCTGACCCCAGACTTTCTTGTGAACACCTGGTGAAGATTTATAGGAGAGAGCCTGAGAAGGGTCCAAACTCCTCTTGTATAAGGAAATCCACAATTTCTCTTATTTCATGCTAGCCCATATTCAGCTAAATGCTCACAAAACGCTCATTGAATTCTCCTCACTCATCTGTATGGCAGCATCCTCTCTTGTTTTCTGTCACAGAAAATGTCACAGTCCACTGGTCCAATTTCTCCTTGGAGAAATCTCTTCCATTACAGAATTTGCTTGCTCTGTGACCTCAGCTCTCTAATAGGTCAAAAAACAAGCTCTGATTTTGTAGTTAGCTGAATTTTTCTCAGTCTTAGAATGGGGGTGATGTTCTTTCCAACTTTATACCCTAAGCGGAAGTGAAACCCCTCTATATTTTTTTATACTAGTAATATCTCATCACTTCAAAAAACATATATATATATATATATCCCATCACTTCATGGGAAATAGATGGGGAAACAGTGGAAACAGTGTCAGACTTTATTTTGAGGGGCTCCAAAATCACTGCAGATGGTGGTTGAAGCCATGAAATTAAAAGATGCTTACTCCTTGGAAGAAAAGTTATGACCAACTTAGATAGCATATTAAAAATCCANCTGCATATAAGTTAAATAAGCAGGGTGACAGTATACAGCCTTGACGTACTCCTTTTCCTATTTGGAAACTCATAGTACTGTACTCCGAAAATGAAAATTTTACTGTACATTATTTTTTAAATAAAGTTTAAAGTCTGAAAGGAAAATGGATATAAAAGGAATGTTATAAACATCTTTATTCTAACAATAAAAGAAAAGTATTATATATATGAACTGATCTGAAAAATGGGCCAAGGTTATAAACAGACAATTCACAGAGAAGAAAATGAAAATAACTCTTAAATATATAGATATGTTCAACTCCACTTTTTTACTCATTGGATTGGCAAAGAAAAGAGTTTGAGAATGTATCATGTTAGTGAGGATTTGCAGTCAACATTGCTGGTGGAAGGTCAATTGGTATAACCTAAATGGAGGGAAAATTGCAAGATCTNTAGATATGTTCAACTCCACTTTTTTACTCATTGGATTGGCAAAGAAAAGAGTTTGAGAATGTATCATGTTAGTGAGGATTTGCAGTCAACATTGCTGGTGGAAGGTCAATTGGTATAACCTAAATGGAGGGAAAATTGCAAGATCTATTGAAATGTTTTAAAAGTACATATGCTGGGAGGGATTGAGGGCAGGAGGAGAAGGGGACGACAGAGGATGAGATGGCTGGATGGCATCACCGACTCAATGTACATGAGTTTGAGTGAACTCCGGGAGTTGGTGACGGACAGGGAGGCTTGGCGTGCTGCAGTTCATGGGGTCACAAAGAGTTGGACACGACTGAGCGACTGAACTGGACTGAACTGAACTGATGCAGGGCTTCCCTGTGGCTCAGTGGTAAAGAATCTGCCTGCTGATGCAGGGGACACGGGTTTGATCCCTGGTCCAGGAAGATCCCACCTGCCTCAGAGCAAATAAGCCTGTGTGCCACAACTATTGAGCCTGTGCTCTAGAGTCCAGGAACTTGGACTACTGGGCCCACAAGCTGCAACTACTGAAGCCTATGTGCCTGGAGCCCATGCTTCCTGACAAGAGAAGCCACCACAATGAGAAGCCCGTGCGCTACAAGGAAAAGTAGCCCCTGCGCAGCAAACAAGAGGGAAGCTCGAGCAGCAGTGAAGACCCAGCACAGCCAAAAAAGAAATAGATAGATGCATTAAAAGGGCTTACGCCATTTCACCCAGCAATTCCACGTGCAATAATTTACCCCTCAGATATACTTGTACATATGCCAAATGACCTATGAAACAAATTCTCCATTGAAGCCTTGCTTTGATTAGCAAAAGGCAGAGGAAAACCTAAATGTCCATCAGCATCAGGTTGGTTTAATGAAGTATGATCAGCTGCATACAATGGAATTCTATACAGTCATTAAAATGAAAGAAAGCTTGCAACTTCAAAAATGAACTATTGTTAGGTGAACGTTGTAAAGTGAAAAGTACAAGATAAAAAATACTCTGAGGCAAACTATTGTGTATATAGGAAAAAGATCCAGAAATGGCATAATATGTTTATGTGTTTACAAAAATTTACTAGAAACTGGCTGAATACTTTACCTCTGGAGAGGGGACCTGAGTGGCTAAAGAATTGGAGGTTGCGGGGGGGAGGGTAGGCAAGAGGAAGATGTTTTACTCTACATTTTTTTGTTCCCTTTAAATTTTGACCAATGTGATTGAATGACCTATCCCAAATAAATGAAATTTTTAATCCATCAGAACCTTTTGGGAAATTATGTAGAATATTTAAAATCAATCCTCTACTGACAGACAGAAAGTGTTCATTTTGCTACTGTGATCTGCCCCCACAAAATGAGGAACGAGGTCAACTTAATCCTACCAACTAACTATACCTTGACTAAACCACTGTGACTCAAAGCCAAACAAAAACATAACCAAGTACAAAAGAACCTTTTTATGCCAGACACAGAAGCATTGGACATTTTTTTATCCACAAAGTTTAGTTCTTCCACAAAGGTTTACTTTCCCATTTTTAAATTAACCTGTGGAGTGTTAATCATACTTTTTGAGAGACATAACAGCCACTTTCAGGGTGTAATATAAGAGATCTTATATGAGCTCCTAAATTTTGCCCCCAAACATCTATCTTTGGCATTTGCTGATACCTAAAATTCTTGGAATCATAATAGTAGCAACAGCAATAATAATGTGGAAATTTATTGAATATTTATCATGCACTTAGTATATGTGTTAGGTACTTTGCTATGCCCTTTCCATTAATCATTTCAATTTCAGCTTCAGTTATAATTCTTTGAGGTCATCCAGCATTGCAAGTGGGTTACAAATTTGAAGAATGATAAACACATATACATACACACGCTCCCCCCAACACACACAACCGTTGTTAATATGAGGAAACTGAGACTAAAAGAAGTCAACTTGCAAAGATAATCTCATTCATGGTAGATCCAAGATCTCTAGCTTCAGACAGGGAGCTCTCAAACCTGACTGCAAAGATCATGCTCCACTTGTTATCCGACAGGACCTGTAACTACAGAGTTTTTGCCCAGGGTAGTCGTAAGGTCTTCTAGTTAAACCTCCCAATCACTACAGGACCCACTCTACAACACCCTTGACAAGAAGTCTCAGCTAAGTGACAAGGAGCCACAGGCTCCTAAAGATATCCCATTCTATTACAAGACATATCTAACTCTTATTTAAAAAAAAAAACTTTCTCTACACGGAACTCAAATCATCTACTTCCCTGACTCTCCCCTGTCTCTCCTCTGGAATGATTCACAATGGGTGTCTCTTCCCTTCATCACAGGACAATCCGTTCAGTCTGGGGAGTCAGCTCTTCCGCTGTCTCTCAAATCTCTCTTGTGTCTGGGTTCTCAGACTCATCCTATGTGAAGCCTCTGAGATTCCTCAACAGCCAAAAGGCCCCCAAGTCAATACTTCTTTGGTTTATTTATTTTATAAATCAATCTTATGAGATAAAATTTACATATGATGGAAAACACAGACTAAGTATTACAATTTGGAGGGTTTTAAAGTCCATTTTCAACTGGAGGATAATTGCTTTACAACGTTGTGTGGGTTTCTTGGTGAGTTTTGACAAAGTGTACACACCTGTGAAATCCACACTCGTATTAAAATATAAACAACCTCCTAGGAAAGTTCCCTAGTCTCCTCTCCCAGGGAATTCTGATCCCACACTCACCCGAGGGAACCACTGATCTGATTCCTATCACCATAAATTCACTTTACCTATAACCACACGGTGGTTCCCAGGGAGCACTAGGGGTAAAGAACCTGCCTGCCAATGCAGGAGACATGAGAAAGAGTCCCATGGACAGAGGAGTCTAGTGGCTACAGTCCATGGGGCCGCACAAAGTCAGACATGACTGAAGCGACTGAGCACATCATTACACAATAAATATTCTTTTAGCTTCTTTAACTCAGCGTGATGTTTTGGGGATTCATCATGTTGTAAATTACAGTAATAAGTTCCATTTTTATTGCTGGGTAGTATTCCATGGTGAGAATATACTGTAGTCTGTTTATCCATTCTCCTATTGATACACAGTTGATTATTTCCATTTTGGGGTTATTTTGAATAAAGTTTCCAGGAACATTCTTTAAAAAGTTTTTGCTTGGATATATGTTTCTATTTTTCTTGGGTAAATACTCAGGAGTGGAATAACTGGACTCATAAGCTAGGTACATATTTAATTTTCAGGGAAATGCAATTAAAACCACTGAGAGAGATTACTGCATACCCAGTAAAATACGTATAATTAAAAAGACTGATGATCCTCAGTATTGGCAAGGATGTAAAACAAAACTCCTTTTAAAGGGAGGCTCTACAGATTACACATACAACTCACGGTGTTGGTTGACCAGCTTCAGGCACAATTAGGTCCCCTGTTCTGGGCCCTCAGCATCCATCCATTCATCCAGCTGGACTTTGTCCTGGCTCCTACTGACCTAGCCATCAGTTGCCAATTCTGGAGCTCTTTCAACATTTACTACTATTAACCTTATTCTATCAAACTTCTTGTGTGCGAACAATTTTTCTAATCCAGATGCCAAATGTGATTTTCCAATTTTATTATAATAAGCTTTGCAATAAATTACACAAGTCCCCATTTATAAAAGGGAAATCATTGTTTACCATCAAAGCAATCAAAGAAAGCACATAAGACAACTTAAAATGTTTATAAAATATCTATAAAACAAGGTCTGTAAAGCGAAACCCTCCCTAAAAAAAAAAATGAAAAAATATAAAAGAAGAATGCAATGGACTGGGAATAAAATATACATTAACTATATTTTAGTCTAGAAAACATTTCCTAGACATGATCTCATGTAATATCACCACTCTGTCAGGTAAGTGTTTGTACTGCTCTTATTTTGTAAATGAGAAGGCAAGTTCAAAGAGGATAAGTGCTCAAGATCACACAACTAATAGGATATCAAATCATGACCTAAAACCATGACTGCAAACTGTATGATTTTTCTACTACATTTGCACATCTCACCCTGATCGCTTTAATATCTCCTGAGTAACCTGAATCCACTTGCCCAATTTGCAACAGACTTACTGGGGATGACCTTTGGCCCCCATTTTATAAACCTTGATGGTTCAAGTTAAAATACTGGCTTGTCTTTTAAAGCACTTTGATTAGTTTTTCCTTTTTCCTTTTGNTTCTTCTAAGGGATTCCTGCCCACAGTAGTAGATATAATGGCCATCTGAGTTAAATTCACCCATTCCAGGCCATTTTAGTTCGCTGATTCCTAGAATGATGATGTTCATTCTTGCCATCTCCTGTTTGACCACTTTCAATTTGCCTTGATTCATGGACCTAAGATTCCAGGTTCATGCAATATTGCTCTTTACAGCATCAGATCTTGCTTCTATCACCAGTCACATCCACAACCGGGTATTGTTTTCGCTTTGGCTCCATCCCTTTATTCTTTCTGGAGTTATTTCTCCACTGATCTCCATACTGGGCACCTACCGACCTGGGAGTATCCTATCATTTTGCCTTTTCATACTCTTCATGGGGTTCTCAAGGCAAGAATACTTAAGCACCCTGGAAGACACCAAACCCCTTTACAAGGATTGATTAGGTTAGCTTAGGTGCTGGGGCAGTCTTCAATGAACTTTTTCATTAAAACAAAGTGAAAGGAAATCCAGGTAAGTCTAAATGTTGCTGCTTTTAAAGGCACATTCACCATAGCTTCTAACCCATTTCATTAAAAATAAAACCCACCACCCCTCACCAAGGTTTCTTCTATTTTTGCTTTTCTAGTCAAACCTATTGCACAAATATCAACCAAGTGCCCACACTGAATTGCACAGTGTCTCCCATCTGATGGCTGGCTCCTCTTTCCAGTGTGGTTCTGACTGGCTCTCAGCTGGTCCCACCCTTCAACAACAGGAAAGTCTGTCATCAGAGCCATCAAAATCTGCTTCCTCAACTTCAAGTGACAGCCTCTCCACTCTATGGAGCTCTATCGAGTAACTTCCACTCCTCTGCTACTTGGAATAGCCCTGAGGAGTTTGAAGATAGTGCGGTGAAGTCTCTTCTTCTCTAAGCCAAATAATTCAACCATTCGCCTCGCATTTTATCTTTCGTTAGCCCATCCGGACCACCATGTGAGAGACCATTGAGCAAAAGTCCCTGTTTAAATATGACAAGCAGAACGAAACATGGCAAGTACTCAAGGAAGCTCATATGATGGGTTCATTGTCTCCTAAAATTTTCATGTCACAACTTTCTCTACAGTTTTCATGTCAGGAGCCAATTTTCCATTGTTGGTCAAAATTAAACTCAACAGCACTTCCTACTGTTGCTTCCACTTAAAAGAACATGGCAAGTTAATAATTTATCAGATATCTTCTATTTAGCAGGTGACCTAACTTTGATCAGATGGCCTGACTTTGCTAAGCCTCAGATTCCTTATCTAGCAACCGGCTTATAAGGTCAACATGAGATAAGGTAAAGCACTTAGCATGGTGTCTGATACCCAGTAAGTGCCAATGAATGAGCCTCGTTAACATTATTATAGTCTTTCTCCAAGGCCCCACGCCAGACCTCTCCACCATTCTCCTACCCTCAGTATCAAGCTTCTCTGCACTTCTGGTAACTTTGCAGAGGCTGACCGAATCAACCATCTGTGAAACAAGGGATCCCACTCTATTCCCAGGCTTTAGCCCCAAATCTACAGATACTTCTGAAATGGTGTCTACTTCTTTGAGTTTCCATTTAATGTTTTGAAAATAAGTCATTTGGGAATGTTCTGGCTGTCTAGTGGTTAGGACTCAGCGCTTTCACTGCTGGGAGCCCAGGTTTAGGGAACTGAGATCCTGCAAACCGTGTGGCACAGCCAAAAAAAAAATTATAAATAAATAAATAAAAACATTTTAAGAACATTTTTCTTATTTCATCAGACCCTGTGCGTTGCCCGATCGCTGTCATGAGGCTTTCTGCTTCTCAATTTCTTGTTACTTTTCTCCTGAGGAGGACTACAGGACAATTTCTCTGGTCTCCCAAGGTAGCTATAGACTCCCAGTTAGCTTCCTCTCAGCCCACCTACATCTGTTTTTTGAGAGATAAACCCTCCCCTTTGCCAGGAAACCACTGCCTGGCATCACAGGCACAGTCCAGAGCAACAGACCGTTTTCCAGGACCTTTTCTGCAACTTAACAGAAACCAGCACGCTCACCTTTTATCAGCATGTGGTGAGATGTCCAAGTCTTCACACCCAAAGATAACAAAGACTTCAAGTTGCCACCCCCCAGTGCCGGTTTTGTTGCCAAATTTATGTGCCAAGGTTTTATGGTGATAATTTTAAAAAAAAATCTATTTTAATTGNTCACCTTTTATCAGCATGTGGTGAGATGTCCAAGTCTTCACACCCAAAGATAACAAAGACTTCAAGTTGCCACCCCCCAGTGCCGGTTTTGTTGCCAAATTTATGTGCCAAGGTTTTATGGTGATAATTTTAAAAAAAAATCTATTTTAATTGCTCTTATGCCTTCTCACAATTTTTTTTTTTTTTGTCTTGGCTTATTTTATTCATCCTACCCAGGAATCCTTTCATTAGCTAGTAAGTTAGAAAGACACAATCAAGAAACAGCCCAGCCTCCTCCCTTAGAGCCATGAGGCCCTTTGTGGAACTGTTTGCAAATCACTGGTGTTGTTCAACCTTCATTCATCAGGTATCATATTATTGTAATGCCAGCAGCCAGAAGGCCTGGACCCTCAAAATGGATTTTCTTATGACTAAATCAGATGGAACAGGCTGAACTATGAAATCACTAAGTTCTAAGAAGAAGTGAAACACAAACGACATTTCCAGAAGCTTCATCCAAAAGTCACTTTACTTCAGTATCTAGGACATTTTAGATCAGTAGCAGATGCCAGCAAATAAAAAGGGGAGAAAAAAATACCAACATACATATAAATATATGTTTATGTATACACATGCATGTATACGTGTATATACATATATTCTGTCAGCTGGTCGGATTCAAGCAGCCTGATTAGTATCTTACAGCCAAACACCCTCAAATCTTTTAAGAACAAAGACCTTAAAATATAACGTTCCTTCTAAGACAAGTAAGTATTGCCTCCTTTACTAAGTACTGGCATTTTAGACTTCTGCTGAAACTGGATGAGGAGATACAAATTTCAGTCAGATTTTAAAATAGAAGCTGTATTGAACAAAATACAGAAAAACTGGACTACCAACTAGGAAAGCCCAGCAATTTTAATTAAAGAGAGATTAAACCTTTGACGTTCTCTTTAGCAGCTGGACATATTAGGAAGGCATGACCACATTCTCCTGCGGGGCAAGAACCAGGAGCTCCTTAAGAATGTGCACTGTACTAATTTCAAAAAGAAGAAAGCGAGACAGAAGTGGGGCCACCTGCCTGACGGAGGGTGGAAATACATGCACCTCGTTGACGTTCATCTGAAAAAACGACCAAAGAAACAGGAATGCTGGGGCCTCCAAGGATGGAGAGCCAAGGCAAGTTCAGAGTCCTCCAGCCTTTTGGCTGAATGCGTTCTGCAGAAGGATCCTCAGGTTTGCCGCCTCTGCAGATTCCACACACCATGACTGAAGTCACCGAAAGAACCAAAGGGCAGCAACAAAAATCCAAGGTCGACGGTGTGGGTGGGACTTAGAGAGAACACTGGTGACTCACGTTAGAACCACTCTCCTTTCCCAGTGTCATCTCTGCTCATGTTTCAAGATTCCCTTCCCAGCTCCCAAACCCTCGGTGCCGTCTGTTGAGGGCTAATGCTTTCCTGGGTAGCTCACTCTTAGGTCATAGAACAATGGACTTTTAAGAGCTCAAAGAAAAACTGAAAATGGCCTTAACTGAACAGAAGGAGCAGACCTGGCCAGCCAGGCTTTGGCGGGGTCAAGGGAGGCGATCAGAAGAATTATGAAAAAGAAACATGCAGAATTACCTGGAGAACCTGCTGCTAACAACTCTGTTCTGCTGACAACAAAGGTACGAGACAGGGACAAAGGAACTGAAAAATGGAGAAAAACAGGGTGAGACGGTTTCAAAAGGCAAGACAGGAGCTCTCTGTAATCAGGGGACAGGAGTGGTTACCTGTTCTACTAATACGAGTGTTCCAGATATGCAGAAGCCTATATTATATTACATAAACCAAGAGAACGCACACTGCTTTCCAGGAAGAGGAATATAGGGAGGCTGAAATTGGGAGAAATTCCACTCGCATGCATCTTTACTAACCTAGAAACCTCTTAAGCCATTAATACCCAATTGTGGTTTATAGCTCAAAAGGTGCTCTTAAGGACTTCAAACACAGCTAGCCACACAGACTGGGAGCTCGAACCATCATCTGCCCCAGGAGCATAACCCAAGACGCTTTTGCCAAAACACCGCGATGTTCATTCAGTGCACAGCCTACAGCATCCCCATCTCTGCCAAGCAATTAGTCATTCAATTCATTTACACTCTTAATTAGTTTGATTGTAACTTTGACCGGATTGTTTGAAATTGCCAAGCAATTTCAAATTCCAAAGCAATTCAAAGTATCAGAGGAAAGTACTGGTTTGGCCAAAAAGTTCGTTCGTTCCCCACAAGCGCTCACCCAAACAAACTTTTTGGGCAACCCAATAAATAAAGAACATCATACACAGAGTTCCTGGGAGCAGCAGACCAAAGTCAAACAAAATGCCCTACCAGGCAGGGGACATATTTCCTGGGCAGGTTGGTTTTTTTTTTTTTTAATTGAAATTTAATTTGACAAATAACTGGGCAGGACTTGATAAGTGATTACCACAGCGTTTTCTATATAATCAACAATAACAAATACAAAACATTATCTTGAGATTACAATACTAATGCATCTCTCAATGGATACACAAAACCCTGAATCCTAACTGTAAAGTCAAGTAAAATGCTGGGCTTTTGTAGTAAGCAGGTTGCTAAGTCTCTTCCTTCTGGCCATTTACATACTAGGTAAGGCTACTGCAGCTCCACATGCTTTCTGTATGGAAGGCCTGCTCTTCCTTTTCTGAATGCGATTTACCCCCATATGAATCCATAGTTCAGTATGAACTGGGCTAATATTTAGGTTTCAAGAACTAGCGACCAGTAAAAATGTACAACTTACATTTTTACAAAGAGGACTAGCTTTCTCTTCAAAGCCACCTTACACACTGATGCTACTAACCTGGGGCTAACATGAGGATGGTTGCCAAGCAAGAGTTACAACCTCAACACCTTGTGTTAATATAAACATTTCCTCTTGTTCCTTAAAGGTTACAAAGCCCTTGTATGAGTATCACCACATTCTACTCTTAACAATCACAGGAGATGATCTTACATCCTTTTAATAGTGAGGAAGCCAAGGGCCTTTCTCAGTTGGGAGACCCATAAGTGATGGTACTCAGGCTTTCACCCAGGTCTTCCCGACCTAGTTAAGAATGTCCCTGTCCTCTCACTAGCAGCGAAAACAGATCATCTTCAGGTTTACAGCAGATACCTACTGATTATGTGGGTTCAACAGGCTTGTGCTCACACTGGGTGTCAGTTGGCACTCGACAGTGGAGATGCTGGCCCATGGAACTCAGTAACCTGCACCAGGGCAGTGAGAAGATGCATGGGGGCAGGGGAGGCTTTGAACTTCAGAATTCTTGACCTTCTTTTGCTTTTTTAACTGTAACATCTCTGGGTGCCTGAGACACCGTGTGACACAGTAAATGAGGACCAAGGTCACAACACAGACTTGTCTGGAGACGTCCCCTCCCCTTCCGAGACTGGTTTTCAGAGGTGACAGCACTCTTCATGGGTGATTTTTAAGTTTGAGGTTTGTAAGGAAGGTATTTCCTAGCAACACAGCATGCCATTAGGCATTCTGACCACAAGGTGGTACTCCAGGCCCTGTTTACCTGCCTGCCCTGCTGTGCTGTGCTGACTCCTGTTCAACTCTTTTTGACCCCATGGATTGTAGCCCGCCAGGCTCTTCTGTCCATGGGGATTCTCCAGGCAAGAATACTGGAGTGGGTAGCCTATCCCTTCTCCAGGGCATCTTCCTGACCCAGGAACCAGGGTCTCCTGCACTGCAGGTGGATTCTTTACTAGCTGAGCTATCAGGGAAGCCCAGCTGCCTGCCCAGTTTAAGCAAAGGAAGCTACACAGAGACCATTCAAGTCCCATCCCAGGGTGGGGCAAGTCTCTGCAGCCACATTCCCACTAGCAAGGACCCCGCTTTCTGGCATTTTGTGTCAGAGCACTGGATTGATACCCTGAAGGTACACCCACCCTTACTTGGCCAACTTAACTGGCCAGCACTCTAGTTAAGAAGAACTATAGGCAATGCATATATACCAACAACCTCAATTATCCTCAGAAAAGTGAAAATTTTTAAAGCCCAGAATAGTTAACACCTAAAAGATTCAACAGTATCCAGTGGTGGACAGGAGGACATGAGGCAACTGGAACCCTCATTAGCAGGGGCAGGCGTGTGGCAACTCCTCAGCCACTCTGGGAAACTGTGGGGCAATAGCTATTAACACGGACCCCAACACTCTGCTCTTACATATAGACCTGACAGAAGTGTCTTCACCGAGGGACGTGTGGAGCGTTATGCCACACAATTCACAGTTGCCTCCAACATGAAGCTACCCCTGTGTCCACCAGCACCGAAAAGAACAAATGCACTGGTGTATATGCACACACTGTNTCACTTCAAATACTAGCGAGCTAGTTCTTTAAAAGAAAACTATACCAAATGTTTTTGCAAGGCTAAAAACCTTCTTGAAAAGTAAATAATGATTCCTGAAATATATTTTATCAATCTAGGCTTTCATGTATCAAGGCTGCTTAATAAAACAAGGTATTATGTGCATTTTACGATGAAAATTCCATTTAAACCTTCTGTGCACCTTATTATTTATCACTGAGGTCTGCAGACACCAATGAAGTCCAAAAATAATTCATTTCCTACTTCCTTTCATTAAACAGGCACATTATGAATATGAGGCAATAAATGGCAATCTTTGTAACATTTAGCTCTTTCACATAGTGAATTAGCAGGAACTGAGAGTATCTGAAGGTTTAAGTCAATGAACAACTCTTTTCCTAATTATGAAAGATTTGCAGGAAGGAGCAGCATGAGGAGGGCGTGATGACAGGACTGGGAAGAAGGCTCGGCTTCCAGAACAGGAAATCTATTTGACTATCAATCTGCAAACTGTATTTTATTAAAAATGTAATTACCCACAAGACTCTTATTTGCAGAACCCATTGAAGGAATATTGACATTTGGAGCTGTGTTAAGGTCTCTGAAGTCATCACAGAGCATTGGAACCTTCCTTATCTGACTTAGTGTTTGTGGAAGTTTTCTTCTCCTCAAAGGGCACAGAGACCAGGAGGAAATTGCTTTATGACAACAGCCCCTCGTGTCAGTTATCAGGAAAGGGAGAAAAGGGTGCAGGGTCCTGGGATCCCTGTGTGTCTCCTTCTCAGCCCCTTCCCATTCTACACCGAGTCCTGAGGCCGGNGAGATCCTCCCAAGAGAAGTGACTGCATTTATTGAAGGCTGTCATCAAAGATGTAGGTCATCCCTACCTCCAATTATCTTAATACAAGGTATAAAACTGAAAAAAAAATGGTACATACAGTAGCTTGTGTCAAATATAGGTACCCAGAATGGTAAGGGCCATATTCTGAGGAATGAAGAAGAAAACTAGAAGTGATTAACTCAGAAGAGACAAAATTCAGGGGAGGTATAATAGCTGACTTCAAATATCAAAATGACCAGGGTTTAGGAAAGAGGTGATACCTTTTTCCTTATAACTCCCAAGGTCAAAGCTAGGCCCCACAGGTGGGTATAAGAGAGAGGTAGGTTCTTGGCTGAAGAGAAAAGACTCAGGAACGGTAATGTCAGGGAAATTAGCATAAATGATGCAAGTTTATAACTCAAGGTTAAAGGCAGTAACACAGAACAGAACTGTCTTTGAAACACTGCTTTCAAAGTTTACAAAAAGAGTGCTGGATCCGCATGCTGAGCATATAAAACAGAATCATTTAGCTCCCTGTCTACTAGCAAAGAAGGCTAAGCCCAACATCCTGTGTGAGTGCTCTTCTCAAACTGATGTACTTGTGGCCCTCTGAATGAACCTTGGCCTTCCAGCATCTTGCCCTGTTCATAATGGCTCCAATTATCTTGAATGCCCCTTTCACCTAATCAAGTCCACAAGCCCCAGCTAACACCTCTAGAATAAGCATCATGGGTCACTGTGAGCCATATCCCTCCATCCTTCAAAACTCTCATCATCACCAGGGCCCCTCTACTTTGACTTTTTTGTACTTGTCATTCAACTGTTCAAGAATTTATATTTTTCCCTCCAGTAAGATTCTAGTCTCCTGAAGGGAAGATGCTATATGCTGTTAATCTATAGGAACTAACCCAGTCTCCTGCAGGTAACAGGCCCCCAGTAAATGTCCACAGATCTGGTGCTACTGGATTCCAGCCAGAGAATGGAGGGAGCCCATTCTGTCAAGGTCTTGGAAAACATCTGTGTTTTCTCAGTGCAGCATTTGCCATCCATCACAGAGGAGATTGAAACAGAAAGAAGTCAAGTAAAGTACAAGGTCATGTGCAGGAGCCCCAGCAACTCCATTCTCCAAGGTTGGAATGTTCTTTCCCCCTCTCCAAACAGCAGACCAGATGGTCTCCTAAATCTTGGCTTTCATGGTTTAACTCTAATTACAATGTTAGTTAGCAATGAGTTCGGTGATTCAAAATCACTAGTAGATCCTTTCCAGGCAGTCAAGCTTTTTTCCCAGCTCTCACTACAAATAGGGTGGCTTTGTTGTCAGCCTCGCTCTCGCTTCCTGTATTATAATTGCTTAGCTGTTTAGAAAATGAAATGAGCCTGAGACGACCAAGCCTTGCTGAAAGCTATGAGCACTCCAGGAGACAGGAGGTAGCAGCAGCCAGATGGCTAAGTAGCCTCCAATAAAACTGCAGTCAAATTGGGAGACACAAATCAGAAAGTGCTCCTCAATGGTGCAAATGCCACATGTCAGGTGTTGAACCCAGAGATGCACATGTGTTTGCCTAGATGTTTTGTGAATGTGGTTGAGAAGAAACCCTTAAAAGTAAGTCCTTGGAATCATAAATGTTGGAAAAACTTTTCAAGGTTGTCTGATCCAGACCTTTCCAAATGTACCAAGGCCTCATCAAAAGAACTCATCCAAGTTCTATTCAAACACTTCCCACAGAGGAAACTCATGACCTCAAGAGGTAGCTTAATTAGAGACCATTACTATTAGAGTTTGTTTTTCCTAATATGCTCAGCACCTCACTTTGACTCCACTTATTGGTTCTGGCTATACTCTATGGAATCAAGCAGAAAAAAAATAGACCTTTTCATCCATGGAATAACTCACACAATTAAAGGAGGCTTTCAAGTCCTCCCTAAATCTTAATTTCTTTAAATATCTCCCAGGTACTTAATTGCTCATTACCTGATTCAATCTTGAATTTCTTCCCTTAGTCTACCCACGTCTTCCCCGTAAGGAATCTGTTCTCTGCCAGAGGCCTGCAGAGGCAGCTGGACTGGCTTCCCTACCACGTGGTCTCAATCCCTAGTCACATTTGACTGGTCCAGGGGTGGAAGCCTGACATGAGCACAGCCACCCACTGACATCCTGTAACATCAGTCTGGCAAGAAGAGAAGAGCTGGGCCAATCAGGCTGCTCCCCTGAAAACTGGGAACCGAGTAGCCTAGAGACTGCTGTCAGTTAACTCTGGTCTACCAAGCTGGAGGGTTTTGCAGAGTCAAGCCAGGAATGGCCATTTGGGGCCCAGGACCAGATGAGTAAGTAAGCAAAGGAAATAAGTCTTTTTAGAAAAGATAGGACATTGGAAAAGATATGGAAAGAACCATAGACCCCATGAGGAAGAGAGTGAGATGAGAAAGGGGCCTCCTGCCTTTCCTAAGACTCAAGTTGTAGCTCTCCTGGGATCCTAGAGATATTCAGCCTTTCAATAAAAGATGAGGAAAACTGAGAATCCATTCCTTGCATCTGTAAAATACTGGACTAGAAACTCTCTTTTCCAGTGCCTCTCCCCTTGGAGGGCAGTTATTCATTTCCAGGCTACCCTGAAGGTGGACTTTTTCTACTGTGTTTGATGTCAACTGTAAAAAGTTAAACAGAAACCTCCATGAGATAGACATGGGAGACCAGAAGGAGGTGCTCTCATGCCCTGTGACTATAGCAGAGCCCAAGACCCTGATGCTGGGAAAGACTAAAGGCGGGAGGAGAGGGGACAACAGAGGATAAGATGGCATCACTGACTCAATGGACATGAGTTTAGGTAAGCTGCGGGAGCTGGTGATGGACAGGGAAGCCTGGAGTGCTGCAGTCCATGGGGTCGCAAAGAGTCAGACACAACTGAGCAATGAACTGAACTGAACAGGGAGAAGAAAGATCCCTTTCCTGACAACGACTCAGNGGTGATGGACAGGGAAGCCTGGAGTGCTGCAGTCCATGGGGTCGCAAAGAGTCAGACACAACTGAGCAATGAACTGAACTGAACAGGGAGAAGAAAGATCCCTTTCCTGACAACGACTCAGCCAGTGAAAAACCATGAACTCTGTGTCCTACAGCCCTCCCACTTTCCTTTTCCCACTATAAAAGCGTTCTCCTTCCCTTGCCATGCAAGCACTTGCATATGGCTCTCCATGTTTGCAAACCCTAAACTGCAATTATCTACTGATCCCAAATACAATCATCTTTTCTGGAAAGATATCTGGCCATCTATGTATTTCAGATCAGATATATAAAATATACATTATGTAGTCTGTCTAAGTGAAACAGCTTAGAATTGGTTGTGTGATCACAACAACTAACAGTATGCTCACTGCATACAATGTACTACACTAGATACAAGGCGATGGTAGCAGCCCTCCAGGAGGCAGATAGTCTGGAGGGGTAGATGTGCACAGTCACACAGAGCTGACTGTCAACTGCTAAAGTTAAAGATGGAGGACCTAGAGATTATCACACAAAGTAAGCCAGACAGAGAAAGACAAATATCATATGATATCACTTATATGTGGAATTTCTTTTAATGATTCAAATGAACTTATATACAAAATACAAATAGATCCACAGATATAGAAAACAAACTTATGGTTACCAAAGGGGAAGAGGGGAGATAAATTAGGAGTATAATATTAACATATATACAGTACCATATATAAAATAGATAACCAACAAGGACCTACTATATAGCACAGGAAACTCTATTCAATATTTTGTAATAACCTATAAAGAAAAAAAATGAAAAAGATTATTATATACATATATATATAAATCTCTCTGCTGTACACCTAATACTAATACAACATTGACAATCAATTGTACTTCAGTTGAAAAAAAAAAAAAGGTAAAGGGGAATGGAGTAGTAAGGAAGCTTTCATGTTTTTCTTTTGTTCCTTTCTGTACTGTTAGATTTTTCCAACAAAATGCATGCATGACTTTTTATATTAAAAAATATTATCAGGTTTAGAAAATTATGGATCATTTTAAATTTTCTTTTGACTATAAAAAACCTTTGAATTTTTTAACAAAGAAGAAATTAATGAGAAATTTTAAATAAAATATAGATAAATCTAGAAAAATGGGAGACTTCCCCTAAATGATGAGATCTAGGAAGATACAGTTGAGATGGAGCCATTCAGTAGGGCTGTGAAGGATGGAAAAATAGAATAAGAAAATATGTGAAGGGAAGATCCTCCAGGGAGATGCAAAAAAACCAGCTAAGCAGAAAGGCGTGAAACTAGGTGGCAAGTTCAGGGTGAACTACCCAGCGTAGCTGAGCAATGACTGCTAGCCAGGGAACACCAGGATGGTTGTCTGGCCCATTTGTGAAAAGTTCTGAATATCCAGCCAAGAAGAGACAGCACCAGAGTTTTGCTTAAGATAAAGAGAAAGAGTTTAGAGGCAGGGCCGGTGGTTGAGAAGGCATTGCAATACCGGGGTGTTTTCAAAGTTCCTTCTCAAAAAGTGACAGTTTTGTTCATATTAAGTTGGCAAAGTGAAAGCTGAACTGTATAATAAACATGTTTGGTATTACCTTGAAATGTGTTTCAAGGTACCTGTGACTCTATAGCTTTTCTATCCATTTCATTCGTTTTAAGCTAACTGACATTCAGAAAGTTTGAATTAGATAATTCAATTAGGGTATTTTTTTGTTTGTTTTCCAAATCTGATTTTTTTTTAATTTTATTGAAGTATAGTTGGTTTGCTATGTTTCAGGTGCATATTGAAGTGATTCAGTTAAACATACATATCTATTCTTTTTCAGATTCTTTTCCATTATACGAGACACTGAATATAGTTCCCTATGCTATATGGTAGGTCGCAGCCAAGGGTCAGGAGTGCCGGAAGCCAAGTCCGTGGGCCAATGCTTTTAGGGGAATGGAGCTCAGGTGAACAGTGTGGCAGAAGGAAAGGCACCTTCTCAAGATGAAGGAGGACTGTATTTGGGCTCCATTTGGGGCCCTGTTGCTTACTCACATGGGACAAAACATGTCCCTTTCTCTGAGTCTCAGTAAATAGGGAGGTGATCAAGATAGGTTGTTTTCAACCCAGGAACCTCAGACGCCCAAGAATCCACGAAGATGCTAGTAGACATTCACAAAGTATTCTCAATAGACTATAAGACCCCAAGGTAATACTAGCTCTTTCAAGCTAATTCAGAGTTTCAGTGAACAATGCCCCCTCTTTATTTGATTTATAGTAACTAGGAGAATACGTTAATTATAATTCACTAAACAATCTTGTTCTTTTTAAAATATACAATAAAAGAGGAGCTGGTGGTTTAAAAAAAAAAAAGTATGATAAAAATGGACAAATGGATTCCCAAGATCATCCAGGTCTAACATTCTAGAACCCTCCTTTTACCTGCTGCCAGGTATCTGGTCAGTAGAGGTCTGTCTATGTCCTCAAGGTTAGAAACATAGGATTTGGAGTCAGATGGACTCAGGTTCAATCCTCATCTCTCACTTGCTAGCTGATTGACCCGGACCAAATCATTTAACCTCTTTAAATCTCAATTTCATAATAACTAAATTGAGATTAAAATAGCATTTTCCTGATAGAGTCAAGGCAAGGAGTGAAAATATACAAACTTTAGTCATCGACATATTCCTTTCTGATCTTTGCCATATCTGCATAAAATCTGAAATACAAATTAAGTAACATTTTTCTTTAACTAAATCTGTTTTCACTTAATGCACTATAACAGGAAACAATGAATTGCTACGTACATAGAAAACCAGTATCACCATAAAGTGATACTAACCACAAGATTAATACCAATAAAAATTGTACTGAAAAATGTTTCTCAGGAAATAACAAATGAAATTTTCTTAAATTCTAGCTAAATACTATTTCTGCTGAAGGTTCTGTGCCTGAGGCTGCCTTCTCTTTGTTAAAATGAAGATGAGCATGTATGAGTGGAGTTAAAAACACAGCAACTTCAAACTAAGGCTTTCTCCTTGCAGTCATCAGAAAGCTGGGAAAGAATTAAAGGGAGCTCTCTGTGCAATTCAGTGTTCCTCAATGCCTCAGCTGGGTAACATCTAGAAATGATCTCACATAACACAGAGTCACATTGCAGGTACCCTGAAAAAATATAATCAAAGCAGTTGTCACTAGACTTGCCATAAAGTGACTGGATGAGTCTTTGTGACGACTGTGAGGAGAGCCAAGCCACTCAGCCCTGACACAGGCCCCGCCCACCCTGCTCCACGTGGGGCTGACGGCCTGGCCGCGTCTCAGCAGAGGCGTCCGTAAGTGGCACTGCCATTCATTCACTCCTTCCTGCCTTTCATAACCACCTGTTAATGTCTTCTACTACACCTTTAGGTCACCCCTTTCTGTCCACTTCCATAATCCCCTAACCCCCTGTGTCAGACAGAGGTAACAGCCCTCCTTACTGTGCACCCTGGACTGTCTGCGCAGATTTCTGGTGTGATAAGTACTTGGCAAGATTGCAGTATCCTGTTTATTGTCTGTCTTGCCTACTCAATCGTGAGTTTCTAGAAGCTAGGAACTGTGTTTAAACTACCATGGTATTACTTAGCTCATAATAGATGCTCAATTCAGTTTTTTAATATGAAAGGAAGGAAAGAAGGAGGAAGGATGGGAGAGAGGGAGAGGGGAAGGAAGGAAGGAGAGGAGAAAAGGAGGGAGGGAAGGAAGGAGGGAAGAAGAGAGGAAAGTTGCCCTAGCATTTTATGTCAATGTTTTACTTTTTACCCACTGATTTTAAAAACTGCTTTTAT
>SJYV01049578.1:1602772-1677965 GCA_006410875.1 Neotragus pygmaeus
AAAGCTCAACATTCAGAAAACAAAGATCATGGCATCTGGTCCCATCACTCCATGGCAAATAGATGGGGAAACAGTGGAAACAGTGTCAGACTTTATTTTGGGGGGGCTCCAAAATCACTGCAGATGGTGACTGCAGCCATGAAATTAAAAGATGCTTACTCCTTGGAAGGAAAGTTATGATGACCTAGATAGCATATTAAAAAGCAGAGATATCACTTTGTCAACAAAGGTCCATCTAGTCAAGGCTATGGTTTTTCCAGTAGTCATATATAGATGTGAGAGTTGGACTATAGGGAAAGCTGAATGCTGAAGAATTGATGCTTTTGAACTGTAGTATTGGGAAAGACTCTTGAGAGTCCCTTGGACAGCAAGGAGATCCAACCAGTCCATCCTAAAGGAGATCATTCCTGACTGTTCACTGGAAGGACTGGTGTTGAAGCTGAAACTCCAATACTTTGGCCACCTGATGCAAAGAACTGACTCATTGGAAAAGACTGTGATGCTGGGAAAGATTGAAGATAGGAGGAGAAGGGGATGACAGAGGATGAGATGGTTGGATGGCATCACTGACTCAATGGACATGAGGTTGGGTAAACTCCAAGAGTTGGTGATGGACAGGGAGGCCTGGTGTGCTGTGATTCATGGGGTTGCAAAGAGTTGGATAAAACTGAGCAACTGAAATGAACTGAATTATGAGCCTATTTTATTTTTTAAATATTTTTATGAAAGTGAAAGTGAAAGTGAAGTCGCTCAGTCGTGTCCAACTCTTTGCGACCCCATGGACTGTAGCCTACCAGGCTCCTCTGTCCATGGGATTTTCCAGGCAAGAGTACTGGAGTGGATTGCCATTTCCTTCTCCAGGGGATCTTCCCGACCCAGGGATTAAACCCAGGTCTCATGCATTGTAGACAGATGCTTTACCATCTGAGCCACCAGGGAAGTCTGTAATATTTTTATGGAAGTATATATAGTTCATTTACAATGTTGTGTTAGTTTCTGCTGTACAGCAAAGTTAAATCAATTATACGTATACATATATCCACTCTTTTTTAGATTCTATTCCCATGTAGGTCAGTATAGAGTAGTGAGTATATTTCCCTGTGCTATATGGTAGGTTCTCACTAGGTATCTACTTTATATTTAGTAGTACGTGTATGTCAGTCCCAACCTCCCAGTTTATCCCTCCCCAGTGAGTCCATTTTTAAAAATCTACCTCCTCTTCTCTTGTGCCCATTGGTTAGTCCAAGGTTTAGTATCACTTAATGCTTTAGGAAAAGCATTAAGTTTTTCATAAAGAACTTCCAATGTTAAATCAGTAACAGATTGGTCTCTGGATAGAAACCATCCAGTTAACCTGACTGGATAGTTTAAAAAAAAAAAAGTTATCTTTCATTAGTCATTCACCTCCAGAAAGAAAAGGTCAGTCTTTATCTTAATAACAAAGAGGACACCTTAATTATGGCAAACCTCCTGAATAAATCAAAACAAACACCCTCTATTAGATAAGGGAAGATGAGCATCTCAGTAGGTACCCACTACCCTGACAGGAGCAGAGAGGAAAGCCTGTCTGTGTCTGTCAGTCTGTGCTCTGAAAAGGTAGCACGTGATTAGACCTGACACACGTTTGTATCTGAAGAGCAGGAATGAGCAGCAAAGGGGACACCTCTAACGTCCTCTCTCCACTCAACACCACACTCACATTTAACACCACCATACAGCTTTTCCTAACCTTCTCTACTCCAAAAAAAAAAAAAAAAAAAAATCCATTACTTGGCTTGACCCTCAAGGAAATCCTGTGATGTAACTAAAGGGCAGGCTTACTTTTACGGATGAAGAAGTGAATCAGAAGAATGACCAGGCACCCAGGCACAGATGGGCGGGCCATCAACTCATTCATCTGGNTTTTCCTAACCTTCTCTACTCCAAAAAAAAAAAAAAAAAAAAATCCATTACTTGGCTTGACCCTCAAGGAAATCCTGTGATGTAACTAAAGGGCAGGCTTACTTTTACGGATGAAGAAGTGAATCAGAAGAATGACCAGGCACCCAGGCACAGATGGGCGGGCCATCAACTCATTCATCTGGCAAATGAATGAATGCCAGGCATGGCACTGGGTCCTGCAGAGGTGATGGGGGGCAGGGAAGAGGATGTCTGCTTCCGCAGCCCTTAGAGAGGAGAAGGAAGATTAGACAACTGTGGGAAATCCAAACACTGCTATATTCCATGGGCTTTGGGGGCCTCTGACTATCCTGGAGTTTGGTGGTAGCACTGAGATGTAATGAGATTTGACCACAGTGATTTGGGGGTTATGTTTTGTTTTTCTTTCCTTCTGGCTGCATGACTTGTGGGATCTTTAGTTCCCCAGCCAGGGATTGAACCCGAGTACACAGTAGTGACGGCCCAAGTCTTGGCCACTGGAACACCAGGGAATTCCCTGGACTGTGACATTTTAGAGGTAACGATGAAGTTGAAACAATTGCTCCTTTCGCCTCATCTGGCAGCTCGAACAAGGCTAAACACAAAAGTCCCAATATCTCATCGTCATCTTTCTGCCTGTACAAATGGCCAGGACCTGTCAGAGTCAAGGGGGCTTTGCATCTCACCAGACTAACACGAAGAGAAAAAGGGCATTTATCACCTGTCTCCCCTCTCAACCTGAGCCCTCCCTGGACCTAAAGCCATATACCAAGGCCAGGAGGGAAGGATGGCAGGGTGAGGGAAAGGAGAGGGACTTCACAATTCCATGACAGTGTTTCTGTTGTGTGGATGAAAGATGTCGCCTGCTATATCAATAAACAAGGATGCCGCAGCCATCAAGCCATCAGCCGCAGCAGCCACCCTGACTCTGAATCCTGAGGAAGTTCGAGATGGAGAAAGGCCTAACACTGGCCTACATGGTTAACATGCACATCGAAGGAATGGTTTTGTTGAGCCTAGACTCTTACATCTTCCCATATATAGCAACGAGCTAAATTCCTTAACTTGTGATGTCCGATTTTCTTTAATTAACACTAACCTTTTGATGTTTCAATTGTCTGGTCTTTGTTGTGAAACCTCCTATATAACCTGCCCCTCCCCTACCACTTTGGAGCAGTCTCTCAGAGTTATCTGAGAAGCTGCCTTCCAGACTTAAGTCCTCAGTTCTGCTTGCCAAATAAAACATAATTCTCAACTTTTAGACTGTGCATATTTTTCAGCTGACAGTTGATACTACTAATTGTTTTCTTCAAAAAGCACAAATGAGAAACACTTCAAATTTAGGGTATCTTTTGGGGGGTCAGATTGCGAGTTCATTTTAGTTACTATGTGTTTTTTAAAACAGAATTCACATAGGGTATTTTATTCCCGCTTCCTTTCCCACAACGAAGGGTGAAATCGCAGTACCAATGAAACTAGCTTTTGTCCTCTGGCTCCCAGAGTGTCTCATTTGGTCCAATTGCTTCTCGAGCCTGATCTATTATCAACCTTGAATTCTCTTCTGTACCCACTTTCTCTGAGCTCTGAGCCCTACTCTCTCTCTCTCTCTCTTTCTCTCTCTCTCTCATTTGTTTTCTAGGTCCATAAAATGCTCTGCCTTTTCCTCAGTCAACAAGATTTATTCAAGTTATCTTGTTATAAGTTGGTTGCTCCAGCGCCCTGTCTCTAGTGGCCATAAATTCCTAACGCAACTCCTCTGCACTCCATCACCGTGAAGACTGAATAGCTTTTATGACATCACTGTAGGTACAGAAACCTTGCCAGGGAGCGCAGAAACAGAAAGACATAAAAGCTCTGGTCACAATCCTCTGAGCCAAACTCCCACTCCATCAGGCAAATGAAGTTTCTTTTGTGCCCCAAGGGAACTCTAAGATTACAATGGATATGGCTCTCACTCTTGATATTCTTGAAAGTATCTGCTGTCAACCTGTGCTCTGTGGCCACTGGTGACCCATAAAAAGCCTTTATTGGTTCACTGAAAATGTACGGAGTTCTTGCTGTTCATAAGCTCTACTTTCAGTTCCTTTGCACAAAAACACCATTTATTTTCATCGCACATATTATCTGAAATAAAATTTTTATCTTGGCTTATTTCTCTCAACAAAATATACATTCCAGGAAATCAAGGAGTTCATTGGGTTTGTCTAGAATTGTATCCCTAGTGTTTGATAGATAGTAGGTGCTTAATAAATATTTCTTGGATGGATGGAGAGTAAGACAAAGGTCTTATTCAAGACCTTTGCCTCACTCCTTATTCCACTCAAGGATTTTAGAAATGGAATAGCTGATTTTTATGCCCTCATGTCTATAAGACAATTATGACATACTTCTTTCTTGCAGATAAATCTTTTTTTTTTCCATACTAGGCATCCTATTATTTCCATCTCAGTTATGCAAGTAGCTTCTCTGTGAGGGGAATTTGGTCACACACATTGGAAGCCAAGTCCAAGGCATCATAAGTACGGCTGGGGAATTTAACATACTGAGAAAGTTTAAATACTTCTTTCTGAAGGTTTCTGGGGCACCTAGTTAAATTCAAACATATTTAATGGCATTTACTCTATACCAAGAATCCTGGTAAGCCTGGCAAGAAATAAGCAGCTTCAAACAAAATAGCACACTTCTATCGTATTGAGAGCCATAGAGGATTTTGTCTGTGGATAAAAGGAGATTTCATACATTAAAAAAAAAAAAAAGAAAACCATTCTTCTAGATAATACCTAAGCTACTTAACTATAGTTTTTCCAGTAGTCATGTACAGATGTGAGAGCTAGACCATAAAGCAGGCTGAATGCCAAAGAATTGGTTCTTTCGAACTGTGATGCTGGAGAAGGCTCCTGAGAGTCCCTTGAACAGCAAGGAGATGAAACCAGTCAATCCTAGGGAGTCAACCCTGAATGTTCATTGGAAGGACTGCGGCCTAAAACTGAAGCTCCAATACTTTGACCACCTCGTGTGAAGAGCTTACTCATCAGGAAAAGACCCTGATGCTGGGAAAGATTGAAGGCAGGAGGAGAAGGGGAAGACAGAGGGTGAGATGGTGGGATGGCATCACTGACTCAATGGACATGAGTTTGAGCAAACTCTGGGAGAAGGCGAATGACAGGGAAGCCTGGTGTGCTACAGTCCATGGGATTGCAAAGAGTCGGATGTGACTGAGAGACTGAACTGAACGACAATAAAGCTCCTTCCATTGCTAACTCTCTACAGTTCTCCCATTTCCAATCAGGACTTTCCCTAAACTTTCCCTAACTCTCCTTTCCCTAAACCTTCCACACTTGTAAAATAGATAAGTATATTTACAATGAGTCCTGAATCTTACTTACATAAATCTGTGTTTCCTTCAAAATGAGAATATAATATTATACTATATGGATCCCGTACTTTCAAATCTTTTTTGATCTCTATAACAGACCTGTGCGTCTTGTATGATAGACTGTTTATCTCCCATCCCCCAAATAGGCATTTGAAAAAGATGTAATTCTGAGGGCTTGTCCAAAATCTCATAATATGTGACAGCCTGGTCAAGGCCAGACCTGATTCCTGATTTTGCCATCTTGACCTGGATGAGGATGGCAAAACGAATGACACGCTTTCCTTTCCAACCCATAGTAAGTCCTAATCAACCACACTGCCCTCCTTCCTGCTGTTCCTAGAGGCAACCTTATTTAGAAACCAATTAATGTCAAGTTGAAACCTGAGAGTTGAAACAGATTTGCCTTCCCTGTATTAACCAAATTCCCTGTGTAAATTAGGAAGCCTCTGGTGAAAAGCTAAATAGAGTGAAAACTACTTTTTTCAAAAGAAAGCAGAATGTTGGAGGGACACAGGAAGGTGAGCTAAGAGAACAGGAGATGAGGTGGGTTTTGAATTTTACATTCTATAGTTGCCTGAAAGTCTTAAGAACTGGGTTTCATTTTCCTCTAATTACTGTAGAAAGCAGGGATGAATCATTGTCACCACCATGAAACATTCAACTGTTACATGGCAAATGGTTGTTTATTACATTCCCTGCTTCCGTTAAGAGGAAACGATGATTTCAACCTCTCCCTGGGTGACCAGTGTGTACATATTCCCTCCCTAACACCTCGATGAAAACATTTAAATGGTGCTTTTTACAATCAACCCAGCTCTAAGTGTGCCAGTAGTAGAGGTGATGTGCTAACTCTGAAATGACAGCTTATATAAATTCAAATGATCCTGTTTGGGAAAACAAATATAAGTGCATCTCTTAGAATCTGTCTTTCTCTCCTGGGTGATTCATTCTCATTTTTAATTTGGCAAAATTGCTAAATAATAATAAAATTGATACCATACCTGAAGAGGTGAATCAGTCAACACCAACAGATCATTTCCATTAGATGCACTAATGGCATATTTTATATTTTCTTCCAATAAATAACATTAAAAAGAGATGTCTCTTACACTAGCACTTAGCAGAAATAAAACCTATTTATTATTTTCTGGATAACTGGAACAAAAACAGAAATGTGAGTGTGACCAGACTGATGATGTTCCCAGAATCCTAACCTAAACAAAGTTTGCTGAGATCATCTGAGAACACCCTCCTTTTGAGTTCTGCAAAGATGTCCCCCTAAAAAAAAAAAAAAACTCTGTAAACTGGAAATAAGCCATTTCTCCCTGCACTGGTTAATCTCTGTGCCTAAACTAAGCAGATGAGGCATCAGGGTGACTCTACAACTTGAGATCACTGAGTCTTTTCCTATTTAATTGTACTTTGAAAGAAGACTGTATTCTCAGGCACCTGTGGCCAACTGGTGTCTGGGAATTTGCCCATCTTGCTTGATGGAAGTCATCTGACTTGGAGGTCACTCACTCCAGCTTTCACCATGACCTCCTTCCCCCAGATTATCTTTGATGTTGTTTTTAGCTATGCCGCGAAGCTTGCAAGAACTTGGTTCCCTGACCAGGGATTAAACTCTTTCATAACAGTGAAAGCCTGGAATCCTAACTACTAGGTCACCAGGGAACTACCTTCCTTCCCACCCCCCAGATTATTCTTTTTTTTAATGTAATATAAATATTTTATTTCCCAGATTATTCTTGAAGGTGCATGTATGGTACATCCTGGATATCAGTAGGCCATGCATTTCAACTCATCTGGCCAATCCCACAACTCAAGTCTCTCCAACTGGTTTGTAATACTACTGTTGATGAACCATTATAATATGCTTGGCACTATAATAAGAGCTTTATAGATATCATCTCACAAAAACGCTAAGTCTGAAGTAAGTGCTAAGTTCATGTCCATTTTACAAATGAGGAAACCAAGGCTCCCAAGTCACCCAGCTTGGGAGAACCTAGATTAAAAGCCAGGATCCAGAGCCTTTGTGCTAGGTTCTATGCCACCTTGCCTCATGGCCGATGAGACTTCATTCAGACATGCACAGGAAAACAGTACATTCTGTCACGGTCCTTCATCCATCCATGCTGCTGCATTAAACAAACAAAGCATTTTAATATCAGGATCTAAAAACATCAAGGAGATAGGGTTCTTACTGTTATAAACAATGGCTTAAAATCAAATATCATGCACATTTTCATTCCGGTGACCCAGCAGATAAAATTTTTTTCTGTGTTTGGGGAATTCTCTCTTAACCATCTTGTTAGGAGGCAGAGGCTTAAATGTGATGCTTGCTTTCCCAACCTGCCTTGAAGCGAGGGCATGGGATATGGCCCAGGCCCATCGACTCAGACAGTCCCATCCAGGACTCTGAAACAGCAGTAAGAGATGCAGATAAGCTGCGACCAGGAAGAATCTATTTGAAGACTAGTGATGGAGGAAAGTTCCCCATGCCCAAGGGAAGCAGAGTCGGTCGTGTACAGTGTGTGAGCTGCAGCCACACAAGCTGTGGTGTCCAGAGTCAAAAGCAACAGCTCCGGGGTCCTCAGCAGTCCAGTTCTCTGGCCACGATCTGCCTGCAACTCCAGCTTCAGTCCTGACTGCCCAGGCCCCCAGCCTTTCAGGCCATGGTGGGGTTGCCCCATGTGCCTTTAACACATTTCTTCTCTGCTCCTAAGTCAGTTTCTGTTGCTTGCTCTGAGTAGACCAGAAAGGCAGAAATCTAGGATCACAAAAGTCTCCATTTTCCACAACCCCTTGCCAATCATTTCACTAAAGGGGGCAGGGGAAGAACAGAACAATCGAATTTTATGGTAAAATCCAGACTCTGGAATTCTGCCTTGATGCGTGAGATTACCTATCTAGGACTAAAGGGTGGCCGAAAGAAATCATTTGTATGTGGCCACTGTAGTAACTAAATTCACCAGGTCTATAGATGCCCCAAACAGTTCAAGTTTCTCCTTAGAACCATGGAGCTGGATTCCAGCAAATACCTTGGAGATTATAGAAATATGGAGTATCCTGGGGAACAGGATAATGTGTCTCCAGATTAAAGAGAAAATATCTGAGTAATATTAAATAAGGCAAGGAAATTTTCTAAATGAACAAAGTTTTTGTGGGAGATAAAAAAATATTCTCCAAAAATCAAAAACATAAGATAAAATAATTTTAACAATAAAAGCTGAAATACACAGAGTACATAAGTCCCTGTGCTTTACATTATGACTCTTGCACTTTCAAATCCGTGTGCCTTTGTGGAGTTTTATACATGCACATGCTAAAAATGATGTTGAAATGCTTTCTACCCCAAAAAAAATACCCCTTAAAATTTCCAGTTGCTCAAATTGTGTTTCTGGTAAGATGCCCCCACATATTGTTTCATTCAGCTATAGTTCATCAAGTGTTTTCTATGTGTTAAGAATTTTGCTAGACCTAAGAAGACAAAGAGGAATAGGACTCATCCTCATCCTATTCACCAACAGATACCCTCAATGCTGTGTGACAAGCGCTAACAAAGAGAAATACAGGGGTGACAGGCACAGTGATGACGGAGGAGCTGCCAGGGAGAAATCTAGAAAGGCAAGACTTATTTACACAAACCTCAAAGAAAAATAAATTATAAAGTTGACTTAACCAGTAAGTCATCGGCTTAGTCAATTCACACCGTACACATGCCCACATCCATTTCCTTTGTCCCACCAGCAGTCCAATTTCTTCTTGGGGATTTATTGCTACACCATTGTGCATAACGGAGAGAGGGTGATTCCAAGTGCCCACCTTTCAGGACAAAAGCTAAAGTCACCAGAACCCTCCACTCCTCACTCTCAAAAAAGTCAGGAAGCAGACCTGTAGTGTATGCTCAGCCAGATGGACCTTCTTCTAAGGTTCTGAGTCTGAAACAGATACTGCAGGGAGAGAAGGAAGAGTTGGTGGTATAACAACCTACAGACAAGCCCGCCTCCCACAGTCACAGAGTCACTCCTGTGGTTCTTGCTGCCCAGTCTTCCCCAGGCCTGTTTGGTTCCTGCCCCGTGGAAAACCTGATCTACTAGTCTGTCGTGTACTCTGAAAACCTCTGAGAATTTCTCTACATGGGATCCAGCTTCCATAACTTTCCATTAAATTCTTATTTGCTTAACCAGGGAGGGTCCTTATAACCAAGGATCCCTGCAGCTGGACCTCTTGTAGTCCCAGCTCTCCTCAGTTCAAGCTGCATCTCCTTAGCAAAGACTACCAATCATTTCCCCTTGCACTGCTACCTCCACACTCATCCTATCACTTGCCTTGCCTCTCAAGTATTCAGTAGCTCAATTCCTCACTTGAAAATCTGCAGCTTCCAACCTGAGCAGCTATTTCACATGGGGATTCTGGGCCATATCTGGGCCCAGTTGATTCATGATGAGCCCCACAGACAGCCTCCCAAGCCTTTGAAAACCATTAAACGTAATGTTGCAGGGTTGGCCACATATAGATTACTGAGCTGGAAAATGATGTTAGACCTCAAGTATCCTTGCTTTGGTTTTATGGGTAATTAAGCCGAAAGTGCTGTCAGGGTTTGAAGAATCAATTAAATAGAATGTATAGAATAGAATGTCCAACTCCACAACTTGTTCAGGGAAGTATTGACCAGATGGAGTGATCACTGGAGCTTCATGCTTAATCTTCATGCACAAAACAAATGGACTAAGAGTGAAGAGTTATATTGCTGAGAGTAATCAGCAGCTACTAATATGATTCATTAAATGTTCCAAGAGAGCTGGAACCAAATCTACTTTGTTCACTGCCAAGTTTTCAAAGCCTAACACATTGGAGCAAATGCTCACTATGTGTTTTCTTTGAATGAATGAATGAATATCAGGCATAGGGCTAAGCACTTTATGTACATTATGTCATTAAGTCCTCTCAACACTCCATAGGTATTATTCTCTCTAAATAGCAGATTTGGCACTGGAGGCTCTGAGAGGTTATGCAATTAAGAGGTAAGGTCCCTTTTCTCCACACCCTCTCCAGTATTTATCATTTGTAAACTTTTTGATAGCAGCCATTCTGACCGGTGTGAGGTGATATCTCATTGTGGTTTTGATTTGCATTTTTCTAATAATGAGTGATGATGAGCATCTCTTCATGTGTTTGTTAGCCATCTGTATGCCTTCTTTGGAGAAATGTTTGCTTAGGTCTTTTTCCCACTTTTTGATTGGGTTGTTTGTTTTTCTGGCATTGAGTTGTATGAGCTGCATGTATATTTTGGAAATTAATCCCTTGTCAGTTGTTTCATTTGTTGTTATTTTCCCCCTTTCTGAGGGTTGTCTTTTCACCTTGCTTACAGTTTATTTTGCTGTGCAAAAGTTTTTAAGTTTAATCAGGTCCCACTTGTTTAAGGGAATGCTCTTGCACTGTTTGTGGGAATGTAAATTGATTACAGCCACTATGGAAGATGATATGGAAATTCCTTAAAAAACCAGGAATAAAACCATCCTATGATGCAGCAATCCCACCCCTAGGCTTATACCCAGAGGAAACCACAATTGAAAAAGACACATGCATCCCATTGTTCACTGCAGCACTGTTTACAATAGCTAGAACATGGAAGCAACCTAGATGTCCATTGACAGATGAATGGGTAAAGAAGTTGTGGTACGTATACACAATGGAATATTACTCAGCCATGAAAAGGAACACATTTGAGTCGGTTCTGATGAGGTGGATGAACCCAGAACCTATTATACAGAGTGAAGTGAGTCAGAAAGAGAAAGATAAATATCATATTCTAATGCACATACACAGAATCTACAAAAATGGTACTAAAGAATTTATTTACAGGGCAGCAATGAAGAAACAGACATGGATGGGGGTTGGTCCTAAGATAGCAGAGGAATAGGATGGGAAAACCACTTTCTCCCCCACAAATTCATCAAAAGGTCATTTGAATGATGAAGAAATTCCACAAAAGGACTTCTGAATGCTGGCGGAGGACACCAGGGACCCAGAAAGGCAGCCCATTCTCTTCAAAAGGAGATGTCTTATCATTGGTGCTGTATGGATGGAGAGGTCTTGAGGCTATCGTAAGAATAAGACTGAAAGCCAGAGGCAGGAGGCTTAAATACAAAATAAGAACACCAGAAAACTCCTGATGCCAGGGAACATTAATCAACAAGAGCTCATCCAAATGCCTCCATACCTACACTGAAACCAAGCTCCACCCAAGAGCCAACAAGTTCCAGCACAAGACATACCAAGCAGGAACATAACCCTGAGCATTAAAATACAGGTGGCCAAAAGTCACACCAAACCCATAGACACCTCAAAACTCACTACTAGACACTTCATTGCATTCCAGAGAGAAGAGATCCAGCTCCACCCACCAGAACACCAATGCAAGCATCCCTAACCAGAAAACCTTGACAAGCCACTCGTCCAACCCCACCCACAGAGAGGAACCTCTGAGGAACCACAGAGAGGACAATAAAGAGAAACCACAAATTTCCAGCATACATAAAGGCCACCCCAAACACAGCAATCTAAACAAGATGAAAAGGCAGAAAAACATTCAGCAGATAAAGGAACATGATAAATGTCCATAAAACCAAACAAAAGAGGAGGAGATAGGGAATGTACCTGAAAAAGAATTCAGAATAATGATAGTAAAAAATGATCCAAAATCTTGAAAACAAAATGGAGTTACAGTTAAATAGTCTGGAGACAAGGATTGAGAAAATGTAAGAAATTTTTAACACGGATCTAGAAGAAATAAAAAAGTCAATCAATAATGAATAATGCAATAATAGAGATCCAAAGCACTCTGGAGGGAACCAACAGTAGAATAACTGAGGTAGAAGATANTAAGGCAATTATCCTTCAATAAAAAAATTAATTAAAAAAATATAAAAAAAAAATTTTTAAGAATGAATGAAAGAAAAAAAAAAGGTCTCATATCCCAGTTCAAGGGATTCCAAGGCTTATGTTCTTAAGTACCATGAGGCACTGCTATGCCTAAGCACCATGGCCAGCAAGTCCAAGGCTAGATGAAGGAAGTAGATATAGACATAACTATTCCTACAGACAGCTGAACAAAGTAAAGGAATGAACCACAAGCAATATCTACCTGTCCAGTGCCACAATTTTATTTTGACAAGTCTCACCTGAGTATTTGCTGACTATCTACTGCCACCACCTCTTCACTGATTTCCATTTTCCAGTACTATTCACCTAACACCCATTCATCATGCTGCTGGAAGTGGGATATTCCTACCACAGATCTGGGTCATACCATTCTGCTACCCAGAATTTTCCGTGGTTTTGCCACTGTCCTTAGGATAGATTCAAAATCTTGCTAATCAAAATATGGACCATGGAACAACAGCCTCATCGTCACCTGGGAAACTGTTAGAAATGCAGAGTCTCAGGTTCCACTCCAGACCTTCTGAATCCAAACCTGCATTTTAACAAGATTTCCAGGTGATTCATAAGCACTTAAGCAGGGATCTAAAGTCTTCAACAAACTCTTTCAGGTTACATGATCTCACTACTTCTAGAGCCAAATTTCTAGTCTCTTCATACCTTACACTCCAGCACTGAACATCCATGTGCCGGTAATTCACATGTGTTGTTTCCACAGTTCTATTCTACCCTCCTTTTTAATTATTTTTTAGCTTTTTTCATTTATTTTTAATTGAAGAATAATTCCTTTACATTATTGTGTTGATCATGAACACGAATCAGCCATAGGTATACACATGTCCCCTCCCTCTTGAGCCTCCCTCCTATCTCCCACCCCATCCCATCCTTCTAGGTTGCCACAGAACCCTGGTTTGAGCTCCCTGAGTCATACAGCAAATTTTCACTGGCTATTTATTTTATGCATGGTAGTATATATGTTTCCATGCTATTCTATCATCCTTTTGCCTAGGCAATGTCTTCCTCTTTCCTTCAGCCTTAGGTTAAACATCATTCTTCTCCAGAAAGCATTCTTGCCCATCATCCCTGCCCTAGCCCCAAGTACACTAGACAACCCTGCTATGCTTGCTCATAGCCCAAGGCCATGTCCATCTGCAGTTCTGTGCTAAACTGATTCTCTCTACAGAAAAAGAAGGAAAGGGGTATCGTTGTTGCTGATCAGTTGCTAAGTCGTATCGGACTGTATTATGATCCTGCAGACTATAGCCTGCTAGGCTCCTCTGTCCATGGGGTTTCCTAGGCAAGAATACTGGACTGGGCTGCCATTTCCTTTTCCAGGGAATCTTCCTGACCCAAGGATGGAACTCATGTTTCCTGTATTGAAAAGTATATTCTTTATCACTGAGCCACCTGAGAAGCCCAAGGAAAGGAATAGGGTATGTCCTGTTCTCATTATATTCCTGGTGACTAGAGTGGTGCCTGGTAAAAAGTACTTCATTAAACCAATCACTCTACTAAAATGTAATGTTCAACTTCCCACTTGTACTGTTTTTCAGCCCACATTTCTACCTCTAACCACCCCCCCAAAACTGAAAAAAAGGGGCATGAAATCTATTTATATAACATTTCTCTCCCTATTGACTTTTGTGAGAAATCAATAGCAGAAATGACAGATAGCTGATGCCAACACACACACTCATGCATGCTCAACTACACAAAATAGCACCAATTATTCACCCAGATAAAGGGAGAAGGAATTCATACACTTGAGTCAGAAGGGTTAGGAGAAGGAGCCCTAGAAAAGAAAATTAAGTCCCTGCAATGTGTGCTGAGTCATGAAGCTATTGTGGGAAGACCTACAAAGCTTCAAGTAGTAAGAGATGAGAAGGTAAGAAAATATTTAACAGACAGGGTACAAAAAAAAGAAGTGTTATCGGTTTTTCAGGGCCATCTGTCTCTAATTTTCATAGCAGCTCAGTTGGACTCTGAGGAATATGTGACAAACTAGATAAATTTTTTAAAACTTGTGACAAAATCCAGCCAGAGAGAGGTTTGACTAAAGTGGAAGAGTAAGGAAAATTCTTCACACCAATGGTGACAGCCTAAATTATCTCTTTTGCCTAATTCCAATAAGGTCCTGTATTTGTACCATTTTACATAAGTCTATATATGAGTTAATATAAAGTTACTGACATAGTCATACAAGAGAACATTAGATCGCTGTCAAATCCCCTAGGAGGTTACCCGGGTAGAGTGAAACAAGAGGCACTAGCTAACTTCAAAGTTTACAAAGAGTCTTCATTTCAGCAACTTCCAAGACCTCAGTGCATGCCTTCCAACTGCACGTCTGGTACTGTCTCCCCTCAGCTCTGGGAGGAGTAATGAGAATGTAGCCAGCATCCTGTAAGTTCTATCTTGTTTCCATAGCAGATGCCACTGGTGGTCTAGTGACTATCACTCGGATGTGACTTCCAAAAGTTCACCCACATTACCTTATAGGCGGCTGCCATAAATTGATTAGGACCAGCACCCAAAATGAACTTTCTTTGCCTTTGTTCACTTAGAGCATGTTGCTCCTCTTAAAAGTGAAGCTGACTGTATCCCTTCTTCAAAGATAGCTCAACATTTGGCTCAATTCCCATGATCTATCAACCAAAGACTTTGAGTTGAATCAAAGTACTCTTTCCATGTACATCTTGAACATAGAGCTCTTCCTTGAACCAAATCAAATGTTAATCCATTTACTGCTTTTCTTTTCATCATGCTTTTAACTTTTTGAAAGCATTCTAAATTACATTCCTATTTCATTCTCAGAAAATCCCTGTGAGCTCGGCTAAGCAAGTAGTATTATCTCCAAGAGAACGAAGGCCCCAGAAGTTGAAATGAATCATGAAAATAACCCAGTGATTTAGAGGAAAAACTGGGTTGAACATCCTGTCACTTCACTGCCACTCCACAGCCTTCATGTGACTCCACAATGCTCTGGAGGATGCTTCCTCTTCTCAGCTTACTCTTTTCCACTTGAGGTACACACACACACACACACACACACACAGATACATGCACTCTTGCAGGCACAGACACACACATGCACACAGAAAATCTGCACACAAAAATATGCCTACACAGAAAGATATATATTCACAAACACAGACACATACATCCCCAGAGAGACATCAGTTCAATCACTCAGTCACGTCCCACACTGTGACCCCATGGACTGCCGCACACCAGGCTTCCCTGTCCATCACCAACTCCCGGAGCTTGCTCAAAGTCATGTCCATCAAGTCCATGATGCCATCCAACCATCTCATCCTCTGTCATCCCCTTCTCCATCTGCCTTCATCTTTCCCAGAATCAGGGTCTTTTCCTGATGAGAGACACATGGAGAGATAGAGAGGTATACATTCAGAAAGACACAGAAAAAGACAGACGCACAGAGAGATACAGAGATGCACAGAGACAGACACATACACACAGACACACAAAGAGACACATAGGGACATATACACAGAGACATACTTCAGACACACCAGAGACACATGCATTCAAAGACACATATACACACACACTTTACTTTCTAACAATTTTCATTTCATTAGCCCAGGATGGAAAATCAATTTTTCTGTGGGACTTTACCAGTGTGAGTCATGGAGAACATCCTAGCCCCTGACTCTGTTCCATAAATAACAGGCCTCTCTCTGTGAGCTTAGTGATAAGAGCATGCTAGATGGGAGATCATGGCTCTTAGTGGAACTGGCATGTGGCGATCTGTACAGCATCCATCCACTTACTAATCAATCATTCATAACTTAGTTTGTGTTGAGATATTCTCAGAGGCTGTTATGCTTATTATGAGGAATCAGGGATGCATTGTAGCTGTTACATTGGGTTCTGATGACCCCATCTGGGGGCCGAATCCCTATTGTAACTGTCACATTTGCTTTAAGAACATGCCATTTGTACCATCATCTGATTTCCCAAGAACAGAAGCATTTGTTCTCGGTGCTAACAATTGTAATGGATCTCTGTAGAGAGGTAAAGAAAGAGAAGGATCAGCTAGAAAAGTAAGAAAGTGGGAGAAAGTGTAAGAGTAATAAAGAATTCAAATTGTGGTCTTTTTAAGGGTTGTAGGCTACAGGCTTCCCTGGTGGCTCAGAGGGTAAAGAAACTGCCTGCGATGTGGGAGACCTGGGCTCAATCCCTGGGTTCAGAAGATTGCCTGAGAAGGGATTGGCTAACCATTCCAGTATTCTTGCCTGGAGAATCCCATGGACAGAGGAGCCTGGCAGGCTACAGTCCATGGGGTCACAAAAAGTCAGACATGACTGAGTGACTAACACTTTCACAGCCTATGGAAATAATAAAAACCATCTTTATCTTCTTTCATCAACACTGCCTAATTAGGCCAGACTCTCCATATGGATGGAGTAGGAAATGGCAGCCCACTCCAGTATTCTTGGCTGGAAAATCCCATGGACAGAGGAGCCTGGCAGGCTACAGTCCACAGGGGTGCAAACAGTTGGATACAACTTAGCGACTAAGCATGCTCCTTATGGAAAGTTTATGCAGACACATGTACCCAAATCTATTCTCTAGAGGCCATTCCATAGTGGCAGTGTCCCAGGTTGAAAAGTACTTGCCTACCTTCATGAAACCTTATTTTCTAGGAAAACCATACAATCTTCAGCTTAAGAAGGGTATATCTTGATTAGGCTAAGCTGAGAAAGGTTAACTACATTCTTCCCGCCAACAATGTGGCTATGAGATTTGAGGAGAAGCCTGCTGGTGAAGCTTCAGGGAAATGCCTTCTATTTCTACCTTTGGACATTGATATGTGACATCATGATGGATGGAGCTGCTGCCACCTTCTTATGAAATGAACTAGTTCATATGCTGAGCATGGGGTGGCAATCTGTCTCAAATAGCTACAAATTCTGACAATTTTTCCACAAGAGATGGGATCTTTGTCCCCTCCCCTAAAATCTGGGCAGGCTTTTGCATACTTCAACCAACAGAATATGACAGAAAGGATACAAGGTCATAAAAGGCCATGTAACTTGTGTCTTGTTCTCTTGTAGACATCATTCACAGCACTTTCAACTAAAGGAAAAGCATCTATCATGTAAGACTTTTGACTACCCTGAGACAGCCCTATGCTGGAGAAGCCAAGTGTAGATGTTCTGTTTGACATCTCAGGGAAGTCCACCCTCAAGAATCCCAAGTTTCCAGACATGTGAGAAAGCCATCTCAGAGGTGTAATTCCCTGCTGTCCCAGTTCCCACCTCCAGTTGTTAAGTCACCCCCAGCCCTTTATGACACCTCCAGATGAGGATGCAGAATCATGAAGCTGAAACAAACAATCCCTGATATACGCTGACAAAAGTCCTGACCCAAGAATCCCTGCATATAATAAGACAGTAACACATCACTACATTTTGAAATTGTTTAAGCAGCAAAAGTAACTGAAGCAAAGTAAAAATATGGAAAAACCTGACTTCCTGATGGCAACATAGTGCTTTTAACCAACCCTGGAGTCGCCTCCTCTATGGGCTCCTAGTTACATAGTGTGTAAATTCTTTTGAGATGGTGTATCAGTTTTATAGAGTTGCCATAGCAATAACAACAACAACAAAAACCCAGGCTGGGCACATTAAACAACAGAAAAGTATTTTCTCCAGACGCTGCAAGTCCAGATCAGGGTGTCAGCAGGACTGCATTTTCCTGAGGCCTCTCCCCTTGGCTTGCAGATGGCATCCTCAAATGCGTGACCTTTACTCTGTGCACCCATACCCCTGGTGTTTCTCTGTGTGTCCAGATTTCCTCTTACAAGGACACCAGTCAAACTGGGTTAATGCCCCCACAGCAGTCTCATTTTAACTTAACTCTTTAAAGACTCTCTCTAGATATAGGCTCCTTGCTGCTGAAGTTATCTTTAAAAATAATATGAGAGAAAGATAAACCACTCTAACACAATAGATACCAGACGAGTTCAACAATTAAAGGAAGAGCAGTATGAGAGAGTAAGTCCAAGAATGCCAGTGGCTGGAACTGGGGTTATCATGGCATCCAAATACGCATTCTCTCTGTGTCACTCCGACATCTCTGATTCTCTCTGGGGTTTGCCTTCCTTCTCTAAAGAGCCACCACACAGAACATTATCTTGTTATTTTCATATGAAATATGCCTCCCACTGAATTATAGGAATATTGAGAGAACCAAGGCTAGAGCTGGCAGAGCTCCACACACCTGCCCAGGGGGAGCAATAATGTTCTCAGTGCCGTGTGAAAGGAGCGCTAAGGCTTCCTGGCTTCCTGGAGCCGCCTGACACATACCTGGTCACCCCCTGACTCAGTCTAATACCTGCTGTCTCTTATAACACCAAGAGAAAATGAAACATGAGCTAATCTGGTGAGAGAAAAGACATATGGTAGACTCATGGGGGAAGGGCTGTTGAAAACTACTGACACTGAAGCTTCTGCTGTTAACAAGCCTAAAAACCCATCGCCTATGGACTTTCAAATGATTCTCTCTCCTAAAAACAAAAAAGCTAGGAGTAACCTAAAATCTGGAATGTAAACAAATCAGGGATGTGTCCACAAAAGAAATATTATGTAGCTATTTTAAAGGTATGTAGGGAGTTCCCTGGTGGTCCAGTGGTTAGGACTTGGCACCCTCACTGCCAGGGCCTGGGTTCAATCCCTGGTTGGGGGAAGAACTCAGAAGCCGTGTGGCACAGCCAAATAAATAAACAGAAGAATGAAGCGGGGCAGGGGGGGCGGGGGGGGTGTGGTGAGGNTGGGAGGGATTGGGGGAAGGAGAAGAAGGGGACAACAGAGGATGAGATGGCTGGATGGCATCACCAACTCCGATGGACATGAGTTTGAGTGAACTCCGGGAGTTGGTGATGGACAGGGAGGCCTGGTGTGCTGCGATTCATGGGGTCACAAAGAGTCAGACACAACTGAACGACTGAACTGACTGAACTGAGTAAATCAGCTAGATTCGGTTATTATTACAGGTCAAGCATGATTTTAATAAGTAAAAGTATCTTTATCTCTTTAAATATTAACTTTGGATAGTATCGTCAAAATAATATTTAAATACCACCTTTATCCGTCCAAGTGGAAGATTAACATTAGAAGGAAAAACTAGGGAACTTCTGAAGTGGTCCAGTGGCTGAGACTCCATGCTCCCAAAGCAAGGGGCTCAGGTTCAAGCACTGGCCAAGGAACTAGATTCCACATGCTGCAACTAAAGATTCTGCATGCCACAACTAAGTCCCAACACAGCCAAATAAAGAAATAATTCTTTTTTTCAAAAGACTAAAAATACATCCAAATTCTTACATGGAATTAAAATCACATTATTCTATATTCATACTAATTCTATACTAAATCTTCCTGTTAGTTTCCAGAAGTAGGCAACTGAACTGAACTACCTTCTTTAATGTAGTAGTTACAACTTCTGCCACACTCCTCATGTTAATCTCATTGCTGTCCATCTGGTCCTGAGATTTTCTTTATTGAAAGGTTTTTGATTATTGATCCAATCTTCTTACTCACTATTGGTCTGTTCAGATTTTTTACTTCTTCATAATTCAATCTTGGTAGGCTATAATTTTCTAAAAATTACTTAGAAATTACTTCTTCTAAGCTATCCAATTCATTGGTGTACCATTTTTCATAGTAGTCATTTGTATCTGTACTTCTGTGGTACAGGTTATAATGTCTCCTCTTTCATTTATAACTTTATTTACTGGGGTCTTTCCTGTTTTTCTTTNTTACTTAGAAATTACTTCTTCTAAGCTATCCAATTCATTGGTGTACCATTTTTCATAGTAGTCATTTGTATCTGTACTTCTGTGGTACAGGTTATAATGTCTCCTCTTTCATTTATAACTTTATTTACTGGGGTCTTTCCTGTTTTTCTTTGTGTGTCTCAGTTCAGTTCAGTTCAGTTCATTCGCTCAGTCGTGTCCGACTCTTTGCAACCCCCTGAACCACAGTACACCAGGCCTCCCTGTCCATCACCAACTGCCAGAGTTCACCCAAACTCATGTGCATCAAGTCAATGATGCCATCCAGCCATCTCATCCTCTGTCATCCCCTTCTCCTCCTGCCCCCAACCCCTCCCAGCATCAGGGTCTTTTCAAATGAGTCAACTCTTTGCATGAGGTGGCCAAAGTATTGCAGTTTCAGCCTCAGCATCAGTCCTTCCAATGAACATCCAGGACTGATCTGCTTTAGGATGGACTGGTTGGATCTCCTTACAGTCCAAGGGGTGTGTCTAGTGAGTGATTTTTGTTTATTTCCAAAAACAAAAACTGAAAGACTAATACCATGTATTAACGCATATATATGGAATCTAGAAAAATGGTCCTAATGAGCCTACTAGAGAATGGACTTGTGGACACAGAGGGGGAAGGTGAGGGTGGGACAGACTGAAAAAGCCTTGATATACATATTCTATCAAGTGTAAAATAGTGGGAAGCTGTTATCTAATACAGGGAGCCCAGTCTGACACTCTTGTGATAACCTAGAGTGGGATCCAGGGAGGGGAAGGAGGGAAGGGACATATATATATATATAATTATGACTACAGACCTCCCTGTAGCTCAAACAGTAAAAAATCTGCCTGCAATGCAGGAGACCAGGGTTTGATCCCTGGGTTGGGAAGTTCCTCTGGAAAAGGGAATGGCAATCCATGCCAGTATTCTTGCCTGGAGAATTCCATGGACAGAGAAGCCTGGCAGGCTATAGTCCATGGGGCCCCAAAGAGTCGGACACAACTGAGTGACTAACATACGTAACACACACATAATTATGGCTGATTTGTGTTGTTGTACAGCAGAAACCAACGCCAGATTGTAAAGCAATTTTCTACCAATTAAATAAACAAATTTTTTGAAAAAATAAAGTCCTAACTTTAAAAACTTAAAAAACAGAAATATTACTGGAGAGATCTACATGCTTCTTATTTTACTCTTGAAACATGAGTAGAATCTATACCACTTTTATAAATTCTTATATTCTAATAAGTAGATTCCTTTCAGAAAAGGTAGGCTCTAAGCAATAACCTGTATGTCAACGTTAACCTGAAGTCCAAAAGCTCACAAAAAAGATACTGAAAAAGACGAACACTTCTGCATCAGCAGCAAGTATAGCTCTTCTCAGTTAAAAACCCTGTGTTGTTCTGATAATAGAAGATTGAAACCAGGAGGATACTGACAGAGGTCATAGTGGGAAGAGAGAGTCTTGCTTTTTTTTTTTTTTCAATGTAAACCTTATTTAGAATGCACTCATAAGAACTAGTTTGCTGAAATATCAGTTGCTCCGCTCTGTGTTTTACATACATTATCTCACTTAATCCTCTTAGAGCTGAGGAGCAAGGACCTATGTCTCCATGTTTACACGTGAGGCAACTTAGATGAAGCCCAGCAGGCAGTGGAGAGCCAGCACTAAACAGGAGTCTGGATGATTCTTTAAGCTAGGCTTGAGACTCTCTTAGTTTTGACACTCGTGACATGTTCCAGATGTTAAAATTCAATAAAGCCTATGATGCAAAAATTCAGATCAGTGTTTGCCCTTTTTGTGTTCCTCCGGAACCCTAAAGCTTTCTATTTAAAATGGGGTCCTAGGTCTGATTCATGTTGATGTTTGACAGAAAACAACAAAATTCTGTAAAGCAATTATCCTTCTATTAAAAAATAAATAAAATTTTAAAAATAAAATAAAATGGGGCCTTGGAACTGATGAAAACACACATTTTACAAGAAAGTGGGTAATCTACTGATATTTGACTTTTAAAAGCTAGCTTTAGAAAAAAAAAAAAAGCTAGCTTTAAAAGAGATCAGAGATAAGCCTATATTGCGTTTCTCTTGTTCCTTCTCCATGTGTGTTAGACTTCCTAGGTTAGAGCCACACCAACCTTTAGGAACACATGCGTGTAGGCCAAATTCATACATATCTTGCTGACATAGGCTTTGAGGGATGTGGCAAAGCCAGAACGAGCAGTCTCTGAGCCTTTGCAAAGAGAACTCAGAGCCAAGTTTGGAAGCATAATCATTGTTCTGCATGATAAAGTGAAAGAAAAAAATTTTTTTAAGAGAAGAGTAGTGAAATGAAACAGAAAGAGGAGGTTGAAATCACTGTAGGGACATGTGTTCTAGAGAATATTCTTAAGGAACAGGAATGTCCAATAATTCCATACAAAGCACACGTAGTACAGCAATATTAAATTTTCCCAACTCCCTAATTCTTCAGGAATGTTAGCTTGACCCCACTAAACCACTAAATCACTTTTCCTTCCTTAGAAAAAGGAAGTGAAGGGATCAAAGAAAGAATAGAAATAGCCTTCCTCGTTCTTTCAAAAGAAAGGAACTTCCTGTTTTACAGACTAGAAGATAGTCAGGAAGAAGATAAGAACTATGTCACCATCAAAGCAAGGAAAGGAAGACACCCTGACTACCGGTTAAGGAAGCCTGCAAACCTATGCCTTTGTTGTTGGTTGTTGGTTTTTTCAATTCCGATACAGGAAACTAATGCCTATAGAAAAAGTGAAGAAATGTCTTCCTAGAACTTTCTAGAACCAGAGCAGCCAGTCCCTAGTTCTGATCTAATTCTACCATTTACCTCCCTGAGAGGACCCCAAGAGCAAGGAGCTCAGCTAGTAGACACCAATGTTAAACTCTAGTTAACTTTTCAGTCCACATTTTCTACACACCCACCCTCCTAATCTGATTCAGCATCAGGATACGTGCAGAGCTCAATTCTTTTGAACTTATTTACAAGTTTTATCATTATACTTACCCACATTATGCAAGCAGTTTGCAATCTCCCCTAATTCTCTGACTTTAATTATATAATTGAACAAGCCAAAAACTCATTTTTCCCAGGAAACATTAAACATTACCATCTTAATGAAATTCTTAATGAAATGGTCCACTATGCATGCAAATGACCGGTAGTGGCTGCACCCCTAGCTTATCACTGGGCAAGGCACTAAGCCAAATGCTCTTTCTTTTGTCAGTCACCAGGAATGGCAACCCTCACCCACACTTTTGGCTGGAATGATAATTTCACAAGACCAGAAGATGAGTCTCTGCCAGATGCATGGATATAATTAAGATTGGATGGAAAGAGTTTAAATGAAGCAGGAATTGATCTTAACATATACAAATCAAAACTTATTTTCAAACTTAAAAGAGCTCACTTAAACTTCTCTTGCCAGTTAAACCAAAAAAAGTTATCAAGTGTCCTTTTCTCCAAAGACTAGAGGTCTGAGAGAGAAAATAGTTATCTTCTCAACTAACTTTTCAGGACTGAAAACAGTAAGTGACCAAGATAGAAGAAACTTAGGGGACTTAGAAAATCTGGAGCGAAATTTGGAGGACATTTTCAGCATAGTTCATAGTTCATTGTTCCTTCTCAACTGCATTTTTCAAATGCTCTTGTGGCATAAAACCCATATCTTATATAAACCACACACTGTCCACATGCCAAAGTCACTAGCTCCCAAAAGCTAAACTGGAAGGAAAGCAGGCCTATTCACACATTTGCTCAAATAACATGCACATCAGTGTCCTGTGCCATGTAGACACCAAATTATTTAATGATGCTATTATTTATATAAAAAATTCCCAGTCCCCAAAACCTTGTCAAATCTTTGCATTGCCAGAAACATGTCAAAATGTCCAACAAAAAAATCTTACCCTAAACATTATGGTATGTTAGTGAAAGGAATTTAATTGCTGCACTATGCATAGTACCCAGCTGAGTAGCCATTACTTCATCTCCTCTCAAATTCTATTTTTACACAGAAAGGAATTAAAAGCAAGGAAAAATTATGTTTGTAAATTTAATATCTTTATTAGAATATATTTCACAAATCATATAATTCACTCAAAGTATAGAATTCAATGGTTTGAAGTATATTACATTATTAATTTTTTAATTGTGGAAAAACAATACATCATAAAACTTGCCATTTTTAAATGTACAATGTCAGTGGCTTTAATTATATTCAGAGGTTGTGTAACCATCACCACTATCTATTTCCAAAACTTTTTCATCACTCCAAACAGAAACCCTATCACTATTAAGTAATAACTACCCCTTCCTCCTCCCTGTAGACCCTACAAACCTCTAATCTACTTTCTCTGTATGAAGTTACCTATTTTGGACACATCACGGAAGTGGAATATCATTTTGTGTCTGGCTCACTTCACTAAGCATACTGTCTTTAAAATTCATTCATGCAGTAGCATGTCAAGATTTTATTCCTTTTTAAGGCTGAATAATATACCATGTTTTTTAATCCATTCATCTATAATAATGTTGATGATAGGTTTATTTTTTTAATAATTTGAGTGCAGAGAATTGAAAGATCTTGTACCTCAATTCATAGCACACTTTTGACGTAAGTCAGGATGGTTTTTGTTCATTTCTGGTTCAAAATCTCTTGGATTTTATTCATTTTATTTCTTCATCCCCAAGAATCTCTCCTCCAATGGGCACGAATACCGTGTTTGACATAGATCATTAAATATGTACACAGGTTTGTAAAATACAGAACTGTGTGTTGTTTTAATTTATATAAATGCATCTAATTTATATAAATTTCATTCTGTCTCCTTTTCATTCCACTCTATGTTTTTCAGATCTACAGATATTATTATGTCTAGTTAACTGTTAATTGTTTAATGAAATATGGCAGAAATTGATTAAGTGGTTTCACGTTATTATATCTTTTCCGCTGAGTATGGTGACTCCCAGGGTAATTTTTGTACTTCTCAGTGAGCAGTAGACAAATCTCTTAATCTCTCCAAGTCTAGTTTCTTCATTTATATGATGAGGGGGTTACTCCAGATCAGAGGTCCTTAAAAGCAGTAATGAGACAAATGACTTAGGAAACTTCTCCAAAACAATGCGTCTAGCTCAACACTGCTAATCATCAGGGAAATACCAATCAAAACCACAATGAGAATTCTCCAGGCCAGAATACTGGAGTGGGTAACCATTCCCTTCTCCAGGGGATCTTCCCAACCCAGAGATCGAACCCAGGTCTCCCACATGGCAGACAGATTCTTTACCAGCTGAGTCACCAGGGAAGCCCAAAAAGATCACAGAGAAATGTTGGCAAGGATGTGGAGGAAGAGGAACCTTTGCACGCTACTGATAGGACTGTAAATCGGTGAAGCCATTGTGGAAAACAATATGGAGGTTTCTTAAAAAAAAACTGAACTAAAAAGAGAACTACTATATGACCCAGAACCCCATTTCTGCATATACATCCAAAATTAACAAAAACACTGAATCCAAACACACAAATGTACCCCAATGTTCATAGCAGCATTATTTACAGTTGTCAAGATATGGAAGCAACCTACGTGTCCATCAACAGATAAGTGGATAGGGACTTCCCTGGCTATCCAGTGGTTAAGACAGCTTCAAATGCAGGATGGGCAGGTCTGATCCCTGGTAGAACAAATATCCCACATGCCACATAGCCAATAAATAAATAAATTTAAAATCCATATGTTATTTTTAAAAAAAAACAGATGAATGGGTAAAGAAGATGAGGTATTATATGTATATGTATATACACACACATACACACACGCAATGGAATATTACTCAACCATAAAAAAAGAACAAAGTTCTGCCATTTGCAACAACGTGGATGGACCCAGAGGGCATTATGTTTAGTGAAGTGAGTCAGACAAAGACAAATACTGTGTAATGTCACTCATATGTGGAATCTAAAAAAATAAAACAAACTGGTGAACAAAACAAAAAAGAAGCTGACTCACAGATACAGAGAACAAATTAGTGGTTCCCAGAGGGAAGGGGCAGGACAACTTAGGGACGGAGAAATAGGAGACACAAACTACTGGGTATAAGCTATAAGGATGCATTGCACAACATTGGGAATATGGCCAATATTTTGTAATAACTATAAATGGAAAGTAACCTTTAAAAATTGTATAAAAACATAAAAATTAGTTTAAAAACCAAATAAAATAATGTGTCTAACCCAACAGCAACCCTGGCATAAATAGTGTTTGGAAAAAAATAATATTAACTCACCAAATGATTCATATATACACCCCTGGTTAAAACTCCTGAACAAGATGGATCTCAGAGGTCTCTTTCCTTTAATACACTAGGAATCTGTGACTATAGGGAAAATCTCTCACCAAAGCTCCTACAGCAAACCAGAGGTGAGAATCTAGCAAGAAAAATTATGTCTGTGTCCCAGCTTTCTATTTTCTAAACATAAAATCTATTTTTAAAGCATCTATGCTATTTTATTACTACCTTCGATAAGTATATTCCAAGGATTAACTGCTCCCTGGTTAACACACCCTTCCACAACTCCTCAGGGCTCAATCCTTCCTTAGCTCGGATCATGCCCTCTGGTTCTTGTATTTGATAAAAGCTGAAAGAGGCTGGGAACATCTTTCATTTCTATTCCCATCAGAAATTCGTGTAGCTCAATAGGGTCACCTCTGAATTTCTGCTTTTGCAAGGAATACAGATCTGGTTTCTAGAGTCTGATTTAAGAAGAAAATGCCTGTTCCTTTGTACACATACAGGGCTGCACTTGCCTCATCCTCCATGCTTTGTTCTGAATTTAATAATAAAAACTAACTTTCCCAGTCTTCACTTTCTTCTTTTTTGTATTTTTGACAGACAGCAAACAGGAAAAAGAATAAAATTACTGCAATCCCACTGAGTGAAATAATTTTTCCTCCCAAATATCCCTTACCTAACTGTTTTCATCAGTTCAGGATGCTCTAACAAAGTACTATAAACTGGGTGGCCTATAAACAGATGTTTCTTTTCTCACAGTTCTGGAGGCTGGGAATCCAAGCTCAAGGTGCCAGTATGGTCGGGTTCTGGAGAGGGCCCTCTTCTGGGTTGCAGACTGTCTCATTACACCCTCCAGTGGCAGACAACAAGAGGAAGCTAGTTCTCTCGTGACTCCTGAGGGCACTAATCCCATTATGTGGGCTCCCTCCTCATGCTAATCCTGATCACCTCCCAAAGACGCCCCCTCCTAGCACCATCACACTGGGGGATAGGGTTTCAACATATGAATTTGGTGGAGAGTGATGCACACGTTCAATGCTTAACATTCTTACATATTTCAGTTAGTTGTACCATAATGGTCCTGTAGCTCAGGCCCAGGACTTGACACTTGGTTCCTCTCTTCTTCTTACCTCCTCCAACCTCCAAATATATCCTGAATCTATCCTCATCCTTCTGTTTCCATTCCTACCACTGTAGGCCAAACGGCCATCATCTCTTACCCAGGTTTCTCATTCAGCCTCCCCAATAAACTGCTAAAGAAATGAAAAATATTGACTGACAGAACCAAGAAACAAAAATACAGTGTCTAGCTTGAAAAATTAGGCTAAAACTAACAAGATTGAATTTAAATACAAATAAATATAAGCCTCTGCACTTACTTTCCAAAATTCCATAGCAGGAGTTACAAGATGTATAAAGGACTTGGGTGATTTATTTGACTGCAAGCTCAATTAAGAAAACAATGTGATGTACCCAACTGAAAAAAAAAATCCTTATTATTTTAGCTGCTTGAGAAAAAAAATGCACAGTCCAGTACAAAGGGCATAATATAATCCTTTGTGGTCACACACAACACTTCATTTTGGATATCAGATTTATATAGATAGAAAGATGATAGATGGATAGATGAGTGAATAGATAGACGGATAGATAGATGAACAGACGGACAGACAGATGGAAGGAAAGATGGAAAGACAGACAGATAGATCTCTGTAGTTGATAGAGAAGGATTCTGAGTGGAGCTAAGTTGGTTTACATGACCAACAGCTAAAAGAACAGAATAGGCTTATGTGGAGAAAAGACTGAGAGTTTAAAAGGCACACCCACAATTGGAACACACTCGAAGGCTGTGCCCCTGCCAAGAGGATAAGTCTCCAACAACATAGCTCAAGAGGCAGTGGGAGACTCTGGTTCAAAATAAACCCTCCCACCCTTCAGAGCACACCTGAAAGACCCCCTCCTCAGAGAAGCCTGCCCTGACTAGCCTGTCTAAACAGCCCCAGTGACTCTCCACCACGGTACCCTGTTTCATTCCCTTCCTTGAACTTAACTGCCGGCTAGAGTCATCCTGGTTTTACTAATAATTAGGTGTATGCCATGGAGTCACAAAGTATCGGACACGACTGAAATGAACTTAACTGAACTAGACTGAGGTATATGCTACGTCCCAGATTCTAATGCACCATTTTCAGAGCAGAAATTTTGTTCATTCTGTTTACCATAACATTCTGGACCCAGCAAAGTGTTTGGTACATAATAGGAGCTCAGAAAACATTCACAGACTAAAGGGATGAATGAATAAATGAATGCCTTCCTCCCCACATCAGCTTCCAGCATTTGAAAGGGTCATAAAGAACTGTTCTCAGGGAGACCTGGTTAAAGCATCTAGAGTGCCTGCTGGAAAAAGAGAATGCAGAGAGCTGAATTCATTATCTCCTGAGTCCTGGGGCATTTCCTTCACTCGATATTTTTCATTCTGTGACTTGATCTGCAGCTCCATCACTACAGATTCCTTGGTTATTCCCTAGTCTCAGACTTGTCCCTGGATCAGAACTGATTTGGGGTTCTCCGTGAGAGGAGCTCCTACTGTCCCTCTGCATTTAGCTGGGATTCCCTGAAGTCCAGAACATTGTGACTTTTGACCTTCTTCATGCTAGGACATGCGGAGGTGTTAAGAGATCCAGACTCCAGCAGAGACCAAAACGAAGATTCCAGAATGCTGCTCCCACAGCCTGGCACGTTCCTTCTGAAAAGTGAACTGAATCCAATAGGCAGTCTTTAGAAGGCTGCTTCAGTGTACAGCCATTAAAATTTTAATAGTGATCTCTGCCTACAGATCCCTGAGTCAGGAAGAGCCCCTGGAGAAGGAAATGGCAACCCACTCCAGTATTCTTGCTTAGAGAATTCCATGGACAGAGGAGCCTGGTGGGCTGCAGTCCTTGGGGTCAGACAGAGTTGCACACGACTGAGCAATTTCAAATTCTTTTCTGCCTACAGACATGAAAACCTACCAAAGGTATATTTTTAAACTAAAAAGTAGGTTGTTAATCAATTAGACTCCAATATAAAATAAAAACTTCTTATAAATTAAAAAAATAAGTTAGAAAACAATGTGCTGAATATCATCTCATTTTGTTGTAAAATAAAAAAATATATAAAGATCCTGGCAGGAAATATACCAAAATATCAACTGTGTGATCACTAGGTAGGGGGGACATGATATCTTTACTGTCTTTTTTCTAATTAAAAAATTGTAATTATGCAACAGTAATTATTAATTCTTATAATTTAAAAAATCACAGTTTCAGCTAAAAAAGGTGGGTTTTTGCCAAAGAAAGTTGTTTGATCTTAGGCTTGAAACAAATAGGGAAGCCAGGGGCAGTAGTACAGAGTCTGCAATAAACTCTTTTCCTGTTTTTTCTCCCTAAAGTCTCATAACCATCCCATGCAGTCCTAGCCCCATTTTACAGCTTGGGAAACTGAGACTCAGGAAAGATTAGTAATTGGATGAAGTCATATTATTTGGTAGAGATGATTTAACCCAGCTCTGCTTAATTCTGCACTAGTGTTTCTACAGTTAAAACACCCTCTCTCTAAACTGGCGAGGCTGAGGCTGGAGCAGAAGCAATAATGCTTGGCTTTTGGTGGACTTAACATACAGTGAGTTTTTGCAAAGTTAGGTTTTTCTGTCCAGGATCTACTCTGTTACTAATGGAATGGTGCATGGCATCGCTGACACCACCTGGGAGCTTATTAGAAATGACACATATCAGGACTAGCTGATATCTACTGAATCAGAATCTGCATTTTAACAAGATGCCCGGATGATTCACCTGCACGTTACAGTGGGAGAAGTGTCTCTGAAAAATGCCTCTCCAGTCCCACTCCCTGACCTGGTTGCTAGGGAAACCACCATCCCCAGCCTCTGCTTCCAATGTCCAATCTCTTTCACCAAAGCAAAGTCCTCTATCAGACACTCACAGAAGCCTTGGGCCCCAAGAGGAGAAAAACTATTTCCAAAGGCACTTTATGAATCAAAACAATGCCTGGCACTTCACGGTTTTTATGCACAAGCCTCAAAGAGAGCTGGACCTGGTCCCTGTATGACAGCAGGAGCTATGGGGTGTGGGTACCTGTTTAACAAGCTTGGGGTGGAGACCTGATTTGTAGCACTTGCCAATTTCCCATTTTCAGTACTCCCAACAGAGCCAATTCCAAGGCACTGAGGCAATGTCCCTGAACGTGGAGCTGGGAAGGAATGCATGCAATTGGCTCATGCAAGCAGGCACCGGCTCCAGCACACCACTCAGCCTGAACCGAATTTTTCTGAGTCAAGATCCTTCATATAAGAAGGGAAGCCACAGGATTATTTCAGCTAATGAGGACATGATGTTTTATTGTTGGCTTCTACCACCATTTAAATTTATCCATCTCTAATTAGTTTTGGGAAACAGAAAGAGACTCGCCAAATATACTCTGCAAACAGCCTGTCAGACCATAAAATTGTCTGTGCTGGCTGCTCTCTCAGCAAACAGAGGGAGTCTTGAGTTTGCAACAGAGAAGGATTGGGAAGCCTGGGCTCAGTATCATGAATAAAACATTTTCAGTAGCTTCTAGGTGAGAGGAGAAAGGGGTTCAGGCAAAGCCTACACCATATATTTTCCCTAACTCTTCAGTATCTACTCTTGTCATTCATTTCTCAATAAAGACAAGGTATAGCAGCTGTGGAGTTTTGAGTTAGGAAGATAGAAAGTTAGACATCTACGGAGAAGTTGAGAAGAAGAAATCTAAGGAGAAGATCTGGGTTGACAGAGGAGAGGTAATATAGCATGGCTGATGGAAAACTGAGAACAAACATATAATAGAAGGAAATGAGAGCTGTTTGAAAAACACTGAGTAGGTCTGTTTGACTAGAGGAGAAAGTTGTTAACTATTGTCGTCATTATTAGCCCCTACTTACTGAGCCCTCGACCATGTGCCGGGCTCTGTGCTAGCATTTTAAGTCAATTATTTCACTGACTCATCACAGAAATCCTGTATCACCACCATCATCATCATTATCATTACCGTCATCCTCACTTCCATTTTACAGAGCAGGAAATTGCAGTTTAAAGAGCTTAAGATATTTGCTCAAAGTCATACAGCTAGTCGGAGACAACGGCAACCCACTCCAGCACTCTTGCCTGGAAAATCCCATGGACGGAGGAGCCTGGTGGGCTGCAGTCCATGGAGTTGCTAAGAGTCGGACACAACAGAGCAACTTCACTTTCACTTTTCATTTTCATGCATTGGAAAAGGAAATGGCAACCCACTCCAGTGTTCTTGCCTNTATTGAGCCCCCCTATAAGTCAGTGCTGTGGGGACAACTTGAAACTAAGTTTGGCCTTTATCCTTTAGGCAATGAGAAGACATTTGAGGGTCCTAAACAGTAGAATCATATAAGCAGAGCTGTGTTTTAGAAAGAACATTCTGATAGAAATGAGTCAGCAAAAGTCAGCAAGACCATAGAGACAGTTAGGAGGCTGCTGCAATCATCTGGACAGGAGGAAATAAATGCCTAAACTAAGGCAGAGGTATCTGAGTGACAGATAGCATCAACATCATCACTATTTTGATAAGATTAGTAGGCGCTACTGTTTACTGAGCACCTATCATGTGTCATTTGCTATGCTAGTGATTTACGTAGAGAACCCATTCAACCTTCAAACTAACAGTAAGCATTATTATTATCCTTTCTCTGAGGTAAGGGTTCAGAAGAGTTAGGTCACCTGCCCTAGGTCACACAGCTGGTATGTGTCAATGATCCCAACTCGGCCCTTGTAACCTCAAAGCTCATCCTCTGAGCCATCGTGCTAAAATGAGTAAAAGCGGGTGGATGGCTCAATGGACGATACTGACGACACAGGGGCATCATGAGTTCATTTCCAGAAATGTGGAATGCCACAGAATGTCCCGATGGGTGAATCCAGGCGACGTGCAGAAAGGCTAGGACTGAGGCTGAAGCTTTGGAGGCCATTGGCGTGTAGGTGAAACCAGGTGCCCTAGGAACATAAACAGCTCACGGGGAGAGTCCACAGAGCCTGTTGCCCCAAATGGATGCCTGGGGAACCTCAAACTTTAAAGGCCAGGAAAGCTTCTTTGAAAAAGCGAAACACTATCAAGGCAGGAGCAAAATCAGAAAAGAATGGCACCAAGGAAACAATGAGTGAAATGTTTCCAGAAATCATACTAAGCCCACACTAGACTTAGTGGTATCAAATGTTACATTCCCAACGAGTGCTTTATGTATATTAGCTCATTCAATCTTAACCACCTTTCCAGAGGTACACATTATCCCCACTCTCAAATAAAAAACTGTCCTGTCCCAGGTCCTATGGCTTACATGCAATGGAGCAGAGATTCAAAGCCAGGCAGTATAACTACAGACAACACCCATGGCCTCTATACTGTCTGGCTCTAGAGCTGGCATTCATGGTCTCTACACTATCTTGTCTTCCTCAGTAATGTCTAACATTTTCGAACACTCAGTATATGCCAGGCACTCTTCTATATACTAACTCAATCTTATTACAATAACCTTATTAGGTGGGTGCCATTATTATCCCTATTGTACATATGGGAAACTGGAATCACAGAACAGCTTCCCAGAATCACAGCAGGTAAAACCATAAAGGTATAGTAGACCCATCCATCAGGAAATTAAAGAATTATTAATCAGCACGTGGTAGGTGAAGGCAAGTTGGCAGGAGTCCTAGCCACAGTGAAATGTAGAAATGAAAAGTCAGAGTCCAGTGGGAACTAAAAAATTATGAAACTTCAGCACTTGAAGAGGCCTGGGATGTCTATTAATGCTGTTCACAAAGTGCCATGCACAAGGTCAGATTGCCCTTTCTGGCCCCTGTGCTTGTGTGGTCCATAGGACTATCTTCATCCAGTGAGCAGGGAAAAGATGGGACACATGCCACTTCTAGGCCAGCTGATTGCCAGAGTACTCTGTGCCTCTGCCACAGCATCTGCAGCAATAGTAATGGTGGCTGCTCCATCAACCCAAGGCCCACAGGAGGGGGATGCAGAGACAGCCTCACCTGATGCAGAGTGGATGTGTGGCGTGAGCAAGAAGTAAACGTGGCTGATGCCAAGCCTTAAGTGACCTATGTGGGGAAACGGAGGGCCCAAAAGGACAGAGACTTGCCCAGCGCCACAAAGCTGGAAACCTAGAGGCACTGAGGGGCAAGAACCCACATTCAGCATTCCATCACCTTGTTAAGTCACTGCTCCTTCTAACCCAAAGCATATTCAGCTCTGTAAATTAATGCAAAGGCTACATTTTACTATTCATTGCCTAGTTTTTACAAACTGTCTCCTAGTCCAACACACTCAAAGCTCAGTTTTTTCCAAAAGGTATAAGGAGAAGGCATGGGGGTGGGAGGGTTGGATGGCGGAGTAGGGAAACCCTGCTCTATTATTTATAGAATCAAGGCTAATTTAATTAAGTTTTGACACAAAGTGCTCAATTTCGCAGACAGTTGCCACCCATTCTTCCTGCAGTCTGAATCTCCTCATAGTAACTGACTTCACTCCATCTTCCTCTTTGATGTATGAGGCTATAAAACAGGGAGTGAGCAAGTCACCTTCGAAGGGGCCTTTTGTCATTGCAATAACTAGAAGTAATTTATGTGCACCTGGAATTTAAGTTCTCTGCCTCCGACAAGGCAACAGACTGAAATCACAATTTGGATGCTGGCAGCCAATTAGAAGGTCAAAGTGATTCTGAAAGGTATCAGTCTTCTAAAATCTAGGATAAGGAAATACCAGGATCGGAGAAGGCAATGGCAACACACTCCAGCACTCCTGCCTGGAAAATCCCATGGACGGAGGAGCCTGGTGGGCTGCAGTCCATGGGGTCGCTAAGAGTCAGACATGACTGAGCAACTTCACTTTCACTTTTCACTTTCATGCATTGGAGAGGGAAATGGCAACCTACTCCAGTGTTCTTGCCTGGAGAATCCCAGGGACAGGGGAACCTGGTGGGCTGCTGTCTCTGGGGTCACACAGAGTCGGACACGACTGAAGTGACTTAGCAGCAGCAGCAGCATGCTCAGCAATTAGACCATTAGCAAAGATTTTAGACTCAGGCTGCCTCTTGTGCATTTGGGATTCACTTCACCTTGCAGGTATCCTGTGACACCTTCCCCATCATGACCACCATCCAAGTCCCTCCTATCCTCCATGACCATGTTTAAGTCCTGCCTCTTCCAGGAAGCCCTCCCTGACTACCCAAGCCTATGATATATATTGTATGCTATAATTTTACAGTTCTTTGGGTACTTGTCACATTCTCCCTTGGTGCATGCTTTTTATGTTTGCATGTCTAGATTCCGTGGATCATGTTTCCATAGAAATAAGTTTCAACTCATGTGCCAACCCTGATCAGTTAGTGGCTGCCTAGAATAAGGACTCCAAGGTTCCATCTGGGCTCAGTGGTTAAGAGTGCAATGACTTATTAACAAGGTCTGTAATGGGCATAGCCAAGAAAAATGAAAACGTGTGGCATGTCTGCCCTCTGTCTTGTAAACAGTGACTTCTTTAAAGAGAGGGTCCATAAACTGCATTTATCCCAGGGACATTTGCACAGGCACACAACGCATGGTCAAAACTTATTTGATGAATAAATGTTTCCCATTTTAATAATGAGCTTACTCTAATGCATTAATCATATAAGTTCTAATTATGGTTTTATGAAATAGCCCTTAATACACATAAGTAGATTTGACTCCCATCAGAAATCTTTCCAAAGCTGGATTTTATATGAAGGATGGCTTTTGACACATCAGCTCCCTAAGGTTTCTGAATCTGAAAATATTAATACTTAATAACTCTTAGCATCTGTACAGTTATTAATGATTTCAAAGTTCTGTACTTCATTTGATTACCACATGACTTTCATAAGACAGAAGTTTATTCTCATTTACAACTTTGAAACAACTTAATAGCATAATGATTAGTCAGACCAGAAGGTGTAACTCAATAAATGTTTACCAATCCTCCAAAATTTAAGTAAGCCCTTAAAGTCTGGGCCAGTGTCTCCTGTAGTCTTTTCCACTGTAAAACATCAGGGTTTTTGTAGGGTCGTGACATGTCCTCTTTGTGGTTAGATGAGCTTGAGAGACATTAATAGTTTTCCCCACGGGTGGGACTTCTCAGAGCTTTTAAGACATTGATACACTTGGTGAACTGCAGAGAGGGCTCTTGACATGAAATACTTCCCATCTACTGCACCTCAGAACCCCTTTGACAAGAAGCACTTGAGTTCCACAAAACCTTCTGGACTCATCAAAATACTATCCTTCCTCTTTATCTAAAATTACCAGCAAGAGCACTAAAAGGATAGCAAACTAGTTAAAAGTGCTTCCGCACTAACTGGCTGTGACCTTGAATGGGTCACTGAATTCCCAGCCTCGCTTGCCCACCAGGAACACACAGATTCTAACAGGGCCTAACTCTGAGGGTTGTCATGAGGACTGAATGAGGCGAGGCAGGCAAAGTGCCTAGATCATGTAAGCATTCAATAAATGTTAGCTGATTTTTATTGCCAAAGAGGCAGAAGGTCAGAACAGAATCTATTTCAAAACAGAACAAAACACCGCAGGTTGGGCTCCTTGGGAGGCAGCCTCCAGGATGGAGTTTAGCCTGCAGGAGGCTTGTAGAGGAGTGTTCCTGAAGTCTACGTCAGGGGAAGGGAAAGGAAGAAAGAGGGGTAAAAAGTTGAGCTGTGAGGCAGCCCAATGAAAGCAAGCCCCAAAGGGAAAGACCTAGAGATGAACTGACCCTTCAGAACTGTCCCAAGTTGAACTGAGAAGGTCAGGCATGAATCTATCATTGGATGTGGGTCACCCAAGGAAGGCCTCAGATAAGGCAGCTCAGGATACCAGCACTCCCAGCAACCAAGGCAAGTTCTCCAGCAGAGGGGTATCTGACCAGTGCACATAGAGTTTTGCATGCACACACACACACACACACACACACACACACACACAAAACAAAGCAAACGCTTCCCTGACCCTCTGGGAAGGAAAAGGGGCACTCTGCACACATCAACCAAATCTAGTCATTTATTCGCTCATCATTTATTAATGCCAACCATATGCCAGGCCGCAGGGCTAAGGGGTTATGAATCAGGTACTGATTCTATAGCAATAATAATAATATTGTCTTCTCTTGACTTTTTAAAGCATGAAAATAAAGATGGGGAAACAGAGTCGGTAGAAATATCAAATCATTGAAGCCAGGATATATTCTCAGGTGATCAGTCACCTGTCAGCCCAGTATGAAAAGGTGTTAATTTGAATGAAGAAAGGGACACAGCAATTTTTTTCCCCACAGCAATACATCAAGTTGTTATCCCAGTGATTTCGCAAGCTTGGCAAACTCTGTGTGCTGCACGAAATTGAATTTCCAGGTTTGGGAAAGCCTGGGCAGCCTCGAGATGCATGAGGATTTATGACTTTAGGTACTTAAAATGCCTCCCACTATATTTGTTGTGACCTTCTCCCCTCTGCCCGTGGCCTGAAGTTAACCACAGCCTGGGACAGAGCAAAGGTTAAAGGCACACCAATCAAACAAAAGCAGCCCCAGAGAGACAAATCTCTGCCTGGTGGAGGGAGAGACAACAAAGCCTTTCATGTCCCCAGAAGCCTTGGCTGTGTTCCTCTCTGCCCTGGAGCAGCTTTAGTTCTCAGGGTCTATCTACCCTCCCTACCAACCCTCCCATCCTCTCAGGGACCCCTCCCATCCTCTGCATCTTGTCACTTGCCTCCCTAGCAGCCCCTCAAGCATTGTTCTTCTCTAGCAAAAGACAGCTCTTGTCTTTCCCACTGACCTTCTCACCTGTTTATGTTGTGTCTTCTCAAGAAGCCAGTCAGCTACCCTGCAACTAATATTTCACCTTTGTGTAGGATGTCATAATTTATGACACACTCTGGGCCTCACAATCAGCTGAGAGGTAGGCACTGTAGGAATGATGACTCCCACTCTGGAGATGAGGGCATGGAGGCCCAGAGAGGCAAAGTTACTTGCCCAAAGTCACAAAGCAGAACAGTGAAACCCAAACCAGCCCCTCCGTGCCACAAAGTCGCTGCACCCACTGCCTCTCAGCCCCAGGGACCAGGCCATGCGTTGGAAGGGTGCCTCACACTCGGTAGGACAAGTGATCCCAGTCACAGATTTGGGGAACTAGCTGGGAATCCACAGGAAGGAAGGGATGGCCAACCCCGCAGAGGAGGCCCATGTGTACACTTCGGCACAAACATATGATCCAACTTGAGCATACCTGGAGAAGCTAAAGGTGGTTGTTTTCCAAGCCAAAAGCAACTAAAATTTTGAACTAAAACAACAGACTCTTTTTTTTTTTTTTTTAAACTTTGCTGCCCCAAGTGAACTTAGGAAATCCATGGGCCTCTGAGCCTAAATATTTTTCTTGTCAGTTTAAAGTTCTTGTTTTAAAATGTTCCCAGGCACCCGTTTAAGAACAAGCCCTTGGCAGGTATTCATTCTTCATTTTCTCTTTCACCCAGCAGATAATCACTGAGAACCTACAGTGGACCAGGAGCTGTGCTAAGTTCTAAGCATTCAGTCAAGGACTAGCCAGTCAAATTCCTGCTCTCAGGAGGTCTCACAGGCTGGCAGAATATTATGGTTATTAAACAAGCAAGTACAATGCAGAATTTAGAAATATCACAACCTTTTGTAACCCTGTTGGAGTTTACTACAGGACAGCTTCTATGAAGAGCGAATTGACAGAAGTTATCAAAATTTTAAATGTGCATAACTTAGGGCTCAGCAGATGCAAAAAGTAAAATGAAACAAATTAAACTAAAACATCAGATTCTAAAGCCAAGGCAAAAGGTACATATATGAAAGGGGAGAGGGACAAGGAAGGAGGGAGTGAGCAAGGGAAAAGGAGGAGGAGGGAGGGAGCAAGGGAAGGAGGAAAGAAGGAAGGAAAACTTACATACCCATCCAGAGGAGAAGAGCTTTAAAAGTTATGGTACATTCATACCATTGAACACTAATAGCTAATAAATATATGCATTAGACTTATTTGTACCAACCTGGGGAAATGTTTATAAAACAAGCTAAGTGGAGGAAACAAGCAAGTTGGGAAACAGTGTGTGTGTTATACCTGGTATGTATATGTGAGTATGCGCATCGCTCACTCTCTCAGTAGTGCCCAACTCTTTGCGACCCCACGGACTGTAGCCCACAGCTCCTCTGTCCGTGGGACTTTCCAGGTAAGAATACTGGAGCAGGTTGCCATTTCCTACTCCAGGGGCTCTTGGAGGGATTGAACCAGAGTCTCTTGCATCTCCTGCATTGGCAGGTGGATTCTTTACGGCTGTGCCACCTGAGAAATGCTGTATAGGCATATATGAACAACTAAATGTATATCTATTTAAAGCCAAAGGGAAAACATCTGCAAGGATGCAGCCCGAACTGTTAGCAGGGAATAATATCTCTGAGCAGTGGAAGGGGGATGGTTTAAATTGATAAACCTTCAAAACTTTGCAAAGTAACCTTACTTTTGTAATTTTGAAAACACAGTTGAGCAAAATAGAGTATTAAATGTTCTGAGAGGGGAAGAAGGGAGAACTGTCTCTCAGCACCAAGCAGGACTTACACTTCATTTCTTATCACTTTAATTTGCTTGTCTTTCAGTCTCCAGCATTTCCCAACAAGACCCCAAGCATCCTGCAATTTTTAACCCCACTTAGTGGCAAATAGGTGAATTTCAGATGTCAAAACGAGAAATAACATTGTTTTGCAGGAGGGTGAATGTGGTGGACTTCATAGCTAAATACTACGAAATGACTAGTGAGAAAAGGGGGTCTTCTGGAGCCCCCCTTATAACCCAACAACCCAACAACAAGTTTCTGTGAAGAGAAAACAAGCTGAATATGTTAAAGAGGATGCTTCCCAGCTCACACACTCACTTGTGTAAGAAACATGTGTGTGCTAAGACGCTTCAGTCATGTCCGACTCTTTGTGACCCTATGGACTGTAGCCCTCCAGACTCCCCCGTCCAAGGGATTATCCAGGCAGGAATACTGGAGTGGGTTGCCATGTCCTCCTCCAGGGGATCTTCCCCACCCAGGGATCAAACCCGCATCTCTCGTGTCTCCTTCACTGGCAGCCGGGTTCTTTACCACTAGCGCCACCTGGGAAGTCCCGTTTTTATTCTAACTCAGCTAAACTTCTATTTTGAGCCCTTATTCGGCCGAGAGGGCAGGGATTTATTTTTAGTCAATACAGTACCACTGGCTCTGCTCCCACAACCACTCCCGATACACAGTTGCACACACATAACACCAGGACCAGGAGGAAGTTCGGGGGGGAAGGGTCTCCGGGAGCCAGTGTGCCGGGAGTGGGGTTTAGGTCTACACAGGCTACTGTAAGGGGCCCCTGAGCCTTCTCACTGGGCTCTTTCTGGCCCAGCAACTCTCCCTTGCTTCTGAGTCAGAGACTGCACAGTCAGGTCACTTCTGCCTCCCTCCAAGACTGGCCATATCATCTTTTTCTCTTGCTACTCGCCTCCCGGGCTCCACCCAGGGGAGAGGAGGGGCAGGATGTAGGAAGTCTCTCTCGCAGATCACAGAGTTCACTGCTCTCAACACCTCCACCTCAACAGTCTCCACCACACCACAGGGGATCTCTGTCTAGTCTTGTAGGGCTGTGGGGAGTGGTAGACTCCTCTGTGCTCCAACACTCCGGAAGTCAGCAGATGGGAGCACAAAAACCGGGAAGCTCTGCCCCGACTTCCCCTGAGGCAAAGAGGTCTATTGCTGAGTAGGGTGCAATCCAGGATGAGGAAAAGGAAAATAAATGGAGAAAAAAGAAGAGGCTAATGCGCCATGTGTAAATGGTATAGCCAAGGCTTGGTTCAGTTCAGTCGCTCAGTCGTGTCTGACTCTTTGCGACCCCATGAATCGCAGCAGCACGCCAGGCTTGGTTACTGGCATATAATTGTCTGGGTCTGAATCTCCACTGCACCATTTACTGTGTGCATGTGAGCATGTTCAGCCACTCGGTCATGTCCTATGCTTTGTGACCCTACAGACTGTAGCTCACAGATATCTCACAGGAAAGAGTGTAGTTGTCTTTGGTATACCGTGCTCTAGAATAAGCATTTCTTAGCATTCATTATCCCATTATAATGGAAAATGTGACATGATTAGTGCCTAGGAAATTTCCCCAAAGTCCTCCCAAATACTATTCCAATAAAACACAACTAGATAAGAACAGGGAATCCATTAGTCCTGTAAATTCTACATACATATTTCCTCCCACTCATGCTAAGAAGATAAAGACTATGCTCCCAACTCTCTCTTATCCCTTCGTGGACTGGCTCCTTCTTCCACAGACTCAATAGGGCTAGGTAGACACTGAACTAAACACAAGTCTCTTCTCTAGAAAGCTCCCCCTGATCCATGAGAGAAGAGAGAAGCCATATGACTGTACTCTACCATTTCTGATTAGACCAGAAATGAAGACACCTAATCCAAGACTAGCCAATCAGATTCCCTCCTGGGAATCTGAAACTGGGATTCAGAGACATTTAGTCAATATTTGAAATTGGCTATACTGATAAGCACGAGGTGGGCAGAATTCACCAGATGGCCTGAGGAGCAGGAAAAGCTAATCTATAGAGAAAAAAAGAGCAAAGTAACTATGCTTAGGTAGAGAGAGAAGACAAATACATCCCCATGGCTTTCCAGACCCCAGCTTATGTCTCCCCCTGATGGCTGCTCAGAGCCTTCTTTATCCCATCCTCATGTTCCATGTGACATTTTATGTCCTCACCATTATTTTCCCTTTGCTACTAAAATTAGCTCCAATTGGAATCACTCATTTATCCAGTGCTCAGCCATTTGTTGAACACCTGAGCTAAGCCAGGTGCTGTCCTTGGTGCTGGAAAAATGGTGGGGAACAGGACAGACCCATCCTTGATCCCCTGGAGCAATTGGTTCTTCTACTCACCACCCAGAACACCTAGGACCTTACATCTACTGCAATATAGAGAAATGCGCTCACAGAAAGAAAAGTTATAGAGAAATTACACAGTTTATCCAGCATCTACTATGTGCTAGGCACCCTGTTAGCTGCTTTATATGCACCTTCTCTGACAACAGCCCTAGGAGGCAGGAATTATCATCCCCGTGGCTCAAGGACGCAGAGGATTCACACCTAAGTCTGAATTTTCTCAGCTGCTAAGAGAAAGGATAGAAGGTGACAGAACATAAGTAGACACCGGAGAAAGACACATACACACAAACTTATTTACACTCACACACCATGTACACTCACACACACACACACACACACACACCATGTACACACACACACACACCATGTACACTCACACACACACACCATGTACATTCTCACACACACACACACAATGTACACACACACACACACCATGTACACTCACACACACACCATGTACACTCACACACACACACACCATGTACACTCAAACACACACACCCCAAGTACACTCACACACATACACACAACATGTACACTCACACACACACACCATGTACACACACACACACCATGTACACTCACACACACACCACGTACACACACACTCACACACACCATGTACACTCACACACACACACCATGTACACTCACACACACATACACACACCATGTACACTCACACACACACACACAAACCCAGAATTCAGGCCACCCCTATATCAGCACAGACCTAGGCACATCTTGTTCTTTGTTAGGTGCTGGCCTCTCTGCTTCATCTCTATCCTATAAGGAGACGAAAATCAACTCCTCCCTCTTCAGAAATACTCTTGAAGAGGAAGCAAGCTTGGTAATACTTTAATTGGACAAAAGCCTTCCAAACGTGGCCTCCTGAGCACAGCAGGGATCCATTTCCACCTGCCTTTTAGAAAATGTGCCCTCCCTGGATTGCACATGAATGCTCTTAAGCAAATGCCAGAGAATCGCTCAAAACACTTTCTCCCAGCAGGTCAGCACTTACCCACTGGATGCCTCCTCAGGAGCCCCACTCAGGTTCCCTTGCAGCTCCGTCCCTGGCTGCTCCCTGCTAGGCCCAGGAGAGCAGGGAGCAGCTCTGATCCAGGTGGACAGAGATGTGACTACTCCCTGCCAAGAGCCCCTCCCCCCCACCTCAGCTCAGGGTGGGCAAGCAAAACACTTAACGGCTGGCTGAGGCTTCAAGCTTGCAGAGTCCCAGAAGAATACAAGAACTAACAGGCGGGGGACATTCCAGCAAGAGAGGATGGGGAAACAGGGTAAGAGACACCCCTTGTTAGCTTCCACATCTGGAAAGTTTGGGTTCTCACATCTGCCTTACCTCAAAACAGATTACCATTTATTGAGCACAGGCACTGTGCCAACCATATTTGCATGTCATTTTAAAGAACTCTAGTAGCTAGAGATGACTGTCTCCAATATACAAGTGACAAAACTGAGGTTCCAGAAGATAAAGCTGGTTCACATAACTAATCCTGGTTCACATAACTAGCAAATGGGAGAACCATCACTTTCCAAAGGCCATGCTGTCAGCTGCTAGCTTTACTTGTGTTTGAGAGGATGAACCAACAGTGAACAGAAAAGGACAGAGCCACCAGTAAGTATGTCTTCATAATTTGCCAGTAGTCAGCCTGATCTAGCGGCAACTTTGATTCCTCACCTCCACACCTCCATCCCCAAGCCTGAATTATCTTCTAGCCCAGCTGCAGACTTCTTAGGACAATTTTCCTGATCCTAAGACAGGAGGCTTAACCTCAGAAGGCCTCAGCCGCCACCCAGCCCAGCAAGCTCACAGAGCTCTGAGACAAATCCATATCTCATCATCATAGCTAGAAATTTTTAAAAACAGAAATCTGAGCTACATTGAGGGAATAGGGAACCGGTATTAGAGTTTAGGTTTTAAATGCTTCNTCCTTCAGAATGGACTGGTTGGATCTCCTTGCAGTCTAAGGGACTCTCAAGAGTCTTCTCCAACACCACAGTTCAAAAGCATCAATTCTTCGGCACTCAGCCTTCTTCACAGTCCAACTCTCACTTCCATACATGACCACAGGAAAAACCATAGCCTTGACTAGACGGACCTTAATCGGCAAAGTAATGTCTCTGCTTTTGAATATACTATCTAGGTTGGTCATAACTTTTCTTCCAAGGAGTAAGCGTCTTCTAATTTCATGGCTGCAGTCACCAACTGCAGTGATTTTGGAGCCCCCCAAAATAAAGTCTGACACTTTCCACTGTCACTTCATATTTCTTAAGTGCTTTCATCCACATGGTCTCCCAGTGCTGGCAGCCAGGCCGGGCAGGGAGCAGAAGGGAGCTACTTGAGACAATGATGTGCCACTCACACACAGTGGAAGTGATGGCCCAACTGTACATGTGGTTGAGTCAGGGACAAAATCCCAGCTCCGCGGGTCTTCCTGTGATGCCCAGAAGGGCTTGCACATTGACTAACCCTCACACTTAAAATTTTATTACTCTGCTGGCTCACTTGGGCATTCACACTCTCTCCTTCCCGCATCAGGACCTCTGCTCCTCCCTCTGTCTGAAATGCGCTTTCCCAGGGAAGAGCCACTTGATATACATATCTTGGCTCAAATGTCATCTATCTCAAATGTCAAGTATAGAGACTATACTTCCTAGGAAATAAGCCTTCACTACGACTCCAATACTTTGGCCACCTCATGCGAAGAGTTGACTCCCTGGAAAAGACTCTGATGCTGGGAGGGATTGGGGGCAGGAGGAGAAGGGGACGACAGAGGATGAGATGGCTGGATGGCATCACCGACTCGATGGACGTGAGTTTGAGTGAACTCCGGGAGATAGTGATGGACAAGCAGGCCTGGCATGCTGCGATTCAGACACGACTGAGCGACTGAACTGAACTGAAGACATCCCTATGTAGAAATGAGCACATTCTGAAATTATTTTCTGCACTGGTGATCTTGTTAATCACCTGTTCCCCTAACTGAACCATGAGGACCTCGCCTGTGTACCACTGTATCCCACATGCCTAGAACAGTGCCTGGTATACAGTTGCTGCCGCCAAGTCACTTCAGTCGTGTCCGACTCTGTGCGACCCCATAGAAGGCAGCCCACCAGGCTCCCCCATCCCTGGGATTCTCCAGGCAAGAACACTGGAGTGGGTTGCCATTTCCTTCTGCAATGCATGAAAGTGAAGTCTCTCAGTCATGTCCGACTCTTAGCAACCCCATGAACTGCAGCCCACCAGGCTCCTCCATCCATGGGATTTTCTAGGCAAGAGTACTGGAGTGGGGTGCCATTGCCTTCTCCGATACACTAGGTGCCCCCAAATGTTTTCTGAGAGATAACCTACTTCATTAATACTCATAATCAACCTTGTAGAAACATGAAAGCATTATCATTCCTGTTTTACAGATGAGGAAACGGAGGCCCAGATGACAGACCTGTTCAAGATTGCAGCTAGAAAAGTGAGAGAGCTGAGAAAAGAGCCTGGGTCTTAGGCATCGAATCCAATGCTATCTGCACTATATAGCTTTTTTTATACCAGAAGTTTCGGAGGGGAAATTCTTGCTAATTAAGAATTACTTTATATCACATTCATTCAAGAAAGGTTCTGAGCATTTATTAAATTCAAGAAGTATATTAAACTCTACGTGATATAAAAAGGATACAGGCAACACTTCCTGCCTCCAAAGAACTTATCAACTTTTAGGAGAGTTAAAAATAAATACATGAATATCAATAAAATAAAATCGAAAACTTTAAGAGCTATTATGGACTGAAGCATGTTCACCCCAAAATCCAAATGATGAAGTCTGAACCCCATCACCTCAGAATGTAACCATACTTGGAGACAGGGCCTTTTAAAAAGGTAAAGGTTAGTGAGATCACATGGGTGGCCCCTAAACCACATATCCATATTTGGAGATGGACTTCAAAGAAATAATTAAGTTAAATGAGGCAATTAGGGTAGCTTGGTAATTCAACAGGACAGTTGTCCTGTTAAGAAAAGGAAGAGACAGTAGGGATGTGTGAGCATAGAGAAAAGGCCATATGAGGACACAGTGAGAAGGAAGCCATCTACAAGCCCAGGAGGGAGGCCTTAGGAGAAACCAAACCTGTAACACCTTAATCTTTTTTTTTTTTTTTTAATTTGAGGATAATTGCTTTACAATGTTGTGTTGGTTTCTGCCATACAACAACATGAGTCAGTCACAGGTATACACATGTCCTCTTCCTCTTAAACCTCCTTCCCACCCCCACTTTTCCACCCCTTTAGATTATCACAGAGCACCAGGCTGAGCTCTTGGTGTTAAACAGCAACTTCCCATATCTATTTTACCTGTGGTAATGTATATACTTCAACGCCACTCTCTCAGTTCGTCCCACCTTTTCCTTCCCTTCCTTGGATGACACCTTAATCTTGGATCTTTAAACTCCAGAACTATGAGAAAAGTAATTTCTGTGTTTAAGCTACCCAGTCTGTGTCTCTCTCTCTTCTCTCCTTATAAGGATATCCATCACATTGGATTACTAGCCCACCCTTCTCCCATATAACTTCATCATAACTTAACTAATTATATCTACAACAAAACTATTTCCAAATTACATCACATTCTGAAGATCGGGACTTAACATTTCTTTGGGGAAGAAGATACAATTCAATAAGTGTCTGATCCAATTTTACTTAAAAACATTCCTTCTAAAACTTTTTCTGGAAATAACGGAAAAGATAAATGACAAAAAGTTTAATGTAAAGGTTATGTAAACCTAGAGCTATCAGGGCCCCACCAGCCCACCACTGGAGAGAGACTAGAGGAAAGCAGAGCTTGAAGAAAGAGAGATGGAACAAGTCCTGATGGCCTCCTCTGAGCCCTGGGATCTAACCACACCTGACACTGGTCTTTCCAGTTATATGAGTTATTACATTCTCTCTGTTCATTAATCCAATATAACTGAATCACTTAAAACCAACAGTCCCAACTAATAAAGAAAACAGATTCAATAAGATCTGACAATTATCACATGAGAGCAGTTGAAGAAAAGATGAAGCTACCTCCAGACTGAGTTACTGAGAGAAAATAGAGATGAAAATGGACAAAGGGAAGTCTATAGGAAGAGAAAGTTTGAGAGGGAAAAATAATAAGGTTAGTTTTGGGTTTCTTGAACTTATGAATCTAGGATGACATGAATGGGGCTATACTCTATGGGACAAAGGAAACTAAGATCAGGATTCACAGGAGAAAGATTATTACCTCCCATAAGTGTGATTTTTACTAACACAGAGGGATGTGTCAAATTCAGTGCAGGAAACCAAAGCCACTCTGGATATGTCAAGCAGAAAGAGTTTTAACACAGGGACTTAGCTACTCAAAAGGAAAAAAGGGACTGGAAGGCTAGAAGGGGTAGAAGTCAGGGGGTCTCCCAGGGACTAGGGAGCTCAATGACATGCTACCATAGCTGCAATCCCACCTGCTGCCATTCCTGCCCCTAAAGTCCCTGGAGGCTGGTGACCACTGACTGGGATGCTGAGTCCAGTCACTGAAACTGCCTCTTAACATATCTCCACCACCTTGACTCTCAACAACCATGGCTGCAGATAGACCTCATGAAAGGGCAATGAATTGGGGGAACATATCGTGCATCTGGAATCCTAGCTGCAAGAAAGATGAGTTAGCTTTCCAATCTCTCGAGGTAGAAGGACGAGGAATGGTCATCGAAAAGCCAAGCCATGGCTTCTACCACCAGGGATATATGCATATGATGATAAACCAAGTGAAAGAGCAATTAATTGTCCGTGTGATCACTGGACAGCCTTCAACAAGTGTGTTTTCACACAATGAGAATCAGTTTCCCTGTCTCTAAAACAAGGCAACTGAACCAAGTGATTTGTAAGAGACTCTTCAGTCCGGCTATTTTAGATGTCTGTGAAAGACACTCATGTCCTGATCCAGAGTTAAACAATTTCCCCCTGGGAGTATTATCTTTCCAGTCAGCAGCCCAGCCCTCCACATTTGAACATAATCATTAAACACCTGGCAAGAAGTGCCACCCCACATACAGTTTAATAACTCACATTCCAATCCAATTACTGCATGTTTCATAAACAAGTGTTTCTTAGAATACAGCTGTTTCTCTGAGCAAGCAGACTTCTTAGAAGGGAAATTACGATGATTATCTTTAAGATACAGGCATGAATAATAAAATCATTCCACCTCTCTCATCGCTGATACCATTCCCTTTCAGGCTGTCTTAGATGGGGACCTCAAGGCAGCCCCTGTCTCAGTACGGCCACCCTTCCCACTCTGGACCCATCAGTCTCCTCAGCTAAGGTCTGCTCTGTCTCTTCATCAAAACACATCTGCCCTAGGTCCTAAAGGAGCCAAAGGATTTGACAAGGGTCCTACTTATTACCTCTTCATCTCTGACCTACTATAGCATGTGAAGTTGGAGGGAATTTGGTGCAGAGATAAGAAGCAGACTGATAGTGAGGCAACTGTATGGCTTGGAGCATCTGACTTCTTTCTGGGTCCCTGAGTTCCCACCTCTCAAATAAGAGGATTGGATTAGACCAGGAATTCTTAGACCAGGAGTGCTGGATCAGCTTCATCTGATACCTCTAAAGCTTTTAATTACATAAACCAGTAAATTTCCTCCACTGATTAAGCTACTCTGAACAGGGCTTCTGTACCTTGAAATTAAAAGCAACTTATGTAACAGTATGTTTATATATAAAATGCTCTAAGGAGAGAAGTCACAGTTTCCAGGAGATCTTCAGAGGAATCTGTGACCTCCCCCCAAAAATATTTTAAATCCGTAAACTAGGAAAATCCTTCAAGTCCTTTTGTAGCATTAGCATTCTGGAATCTTCTGGTTCTATGAAATTCTAAATTATTGCTTTGACTGATAATATGTAACACACACCATTCTGAAAATAGTTTTTTAAAACATAAAGTTGATCTTTTCCATTACAAAAGAAATTACATGCTAATTACAGAAAACTATAAAATGATAGAAAAATCAAAACTAAACAGAAAGACAACCACTGCTAATATTTCTAAAGGTCCCTCTCAGTTCTTAAGTTTTTCTGTGTATAATCTTAGGGAGGTTTTTATATAGCTGAGTTCATACTATATGTACAATTCTGTATCATTTATTTTTCACTTGCCATTATCATTTAATTCCCACATGATCACAAACTCTTTGTAAACAGCCTTTTTAAATGACTTCTTCGCATTCTGTTGAATGGATATTTTATAACTTACTACTCCCCACATGTTGGACAAAATGAGGTTCTTTCCAGGTTTTGTTTTTCCTTGGGTTTTTTGTTTTGTTTCATTTTTGCTATTCTGTTTCTTTTTGTAAGGGAAGACTCCTTGCTAAACATAAAGAAAGGAGGCACCAGCTCTGGAATGCCTGTGACCATGTCAGGCCTCATGGGGAAGGAGGCAGAGAGCCATCCAGACACAGGGCAGTCCCCACCTGGCCATGGAGACAGCTCCTGGGTCCTACACCAATCCAATATTAAGCCATCTCTGAGCCTCTCATTCTTCTCCCATTTGCCTTCCCTGTATAGCTCAATTGGTGAAGAATCTGCCTGCAATGCAGGAGACCCCAGTTCTATTCCTAAGTCGGGAAGATCCACTGGAGAAGGGATAGGCTATCCACTCTAGTATTCTTGGGCTTCCCTTATGGCTCAGCTGGTAAAGAATCCACCTGCAATGCAAGAGACCTGGGTTTGATCCCTGGGTAGGGAAGATCCCCTGGAGAAGGGAAAGGCCACCCGCTCCAATATTCTGGCCTGGAGAATTCCATGGACTATATAGTCCATGGGGTTGCAAACAGTTAGACACGACTGAGTGACTTTCACTTTCTTTTTCCAGGGCAGCACTCCTGGCCTCAAGGAGGAGGGTCTGCCCTGATCAGGTCCTATAACACCAAGATTCACCCTGTCAGCAGTGGCTGGGCCAGAATTCATACTTTAAAGATTAAAACCCATGCTGAAAGCTCATGCTCTTAACTTCTCGGCAACCCCATGGGTTCTCCAAGGAGGGGCTGGGACAGGGGCAGGTGAAAGAGTCAGGACTCCCATGCTCCCTCAACACTCAGTCCAGGGAATTCCACCAGGCCACACCAGTCTTCATCTTTCCAGAGGCTACCTCCACAGCATCAGTGTTGTTTAAAGGGACTTGAGGGCGACATGCTATTTATTTTCAGCTTCTGGGTTTTGATGGAAAATTCATGTAACACAAAACTCACACTTTAAGTTGCACAATTCAGTGGCATTTTATACACTCACAACATGCACAATCACCAGTTCCAGACCCTAGTTTTTTATCACTCTACTGTCATTTTTATCACCCTAAAAGGAAACCTTAGTACACAGTCACTCTCCAGGGCCCCCTCCCCCCAGCCTCTGGCAAGCACTCATCTGCTTTCTATCTCTTCTGGCGTGCCTGTTCTGGATATTTCATACGAATGGGATTACCCGTCGGAGACTTCTCACGCATGCTAACAGCTCACAGCTCGTTCACTGTGGGTCAGGGAAGCCGCCTCAGAGCACAGGGTAGAGAATCCTCGTCCTGCCGCCTGCTCTGATCCCTTCTCTGCCCTTGAGCTGCCTCTTTGCTATTCTCTCTTTGACCATCCACCTTCTCCTCCTACCTCCCCTACACATTAACTCAAAAGAAACAAAAACCTTTCCCACCAATCAGCCAGTGACCTAGGACGTGTAATGATTCAACCCTCTTTCTTCTTGCTCAAGAGAGTCAAGACAGGGACTTCTCAGGAAGTGCACTGGCTAAGACTCCGTGCTTGAACCAGATCCCACATGCCACAAATAAGAGTTCAGGTGCCACAACTAAAAGATACCACATGCCATCACCAAAGATCCTGCATCCTGCAGCTAAGGATCCTATTCACTGCAACTAAGACCTAGCATAGCCGAATAAAAGAATAAATAAGCAGGTCAAGACCAAAACGGCACTGATAGAGTCAGAAGTTCAGCAGTCCAAGTAGTCTAGGCTCCTACAGGAGTCCTCATTCAGTGAGCATACAATTCCACTGTCGCATCCACCTCCACCCATGCTCCCCTTCACCCCCGTCATGCTGCTGCTGCTGCTGCTAAGTCGCTTCAGTCGTGTCCGACTCTGTGCGACCCCACAGACGGCAGCCCATCGGGCTCTGCCATCCCTGGGATTCTCCAGGCAAGAACACTGGAGTGGGTTGCCAGTAGGAGCTCTGAAAACTGTATACATCCTTATAATGTGTTATCTCTTCTTTCAAGATGAATTCTAGTCTTCCTGTAGTAGTTATGCAGTGAGCAGTGAACCAGGGTTATCATTCCTGTCTGTGAATACCTTCCCTTCTGGTTGGAGAAAGCAGAGGAGAACCTGAGTTATTCAAAATGCTACTGTCACAGTGTGGAGTAGGAGAGGCAGAGAAGGAGTGACTGACGGAAATGCAGGACCAAGGAAGCCAAGGAGGGCAGGGCGATTCTATGCTGAAAAAGGACTTCTACATCTTTCAGGAACATCCTGTGGGAAAACTAACTGAGACAGAGACCGCCTGGCCGTCTCTGAGAAGGTACATAGGCACACAGCATCTCCTTGGAAGTTCTCTCCTGGTCCACACCGGGCATGAAGGAGAAGGTATTCGCCACGGACTGATAAAGTTCAACAGTTTCCTAGGTCAGTTCCAAATTCCCTGCATCTCAGCCCAACGAGACAACTACCTGTCTTCCTGTGACAGAAGCAAGGAAAGATACTGAACAGAAGAGCTGGGACAGATGAAATGCAGCGGCCCTTGCCCTCAGTCCTTAAAGACACTGAACAGAAGAGCTGGGACAGATGCAATGCAGCGGCCCTTGCCCTCAGTCCTTAAAGACATGGAACAGAAGAACTGGGACAGATGCAATGCAGCGGCCCTTGCCCTCAGTCCACTGTGCCCCCTCCTGCCTCTTCTGAGTGTATCTGTGGCATTCTGTGACCCTGAATATACAGTCATCACCATGAAGGCTCTCATTAATCTCAGAACCTGTGTCCCCACCAACACCACCCCCACCACACACAAACATACACGCCTCCAGCATCACTAAGTCAGTAGGCTAACACCCATGATCTCTTTGGGAGGTTATTACTCAATGGATTGAAAATATAGAAATGAGTGTTCTATGGCAACAAGCCTAACCCTGGATGCTCAAATGGGGGCCAAAACACTTCCCTCAATACTGATACCCTCTCTTTCCTAGGGCTATCGCAACAAATTACCACAGATTGGGAGGCTTAAAGCAACATAAACTCACAGTTCTAAAGTCTCAGAGTCCAAAACCAAGGTGCTGGCAGGGCTATGCTCTCTCCAAACACTCTAGGGAAGAATGCTTCTTGGCCTCTTCTGGTTTCTGGTGGTTTCTGTTAACCCTTGACATTCCTTGGTTTGGGGCATCACTGCAGTCTCTGCCTCTGTCTTCTCACGGAGTTCTCCCTGTGTATAGATTTCTCCTTATAGACACTAACTATTGGATGAGGGCCCACCATCATCCACTATGACCCTCATCTTAACTTGACTATATCTACAAAGATCTTATTTCCAAATACACTCACATCTACTGAAGATATCTTCAGGGAGTTAATACTTGAAAGTACCTTTTGGAGGAACACAATTCAACCCACCACACCCCCAGAGGCCTTTCATGTTAACAACAGTTACCTGCTGTCAGTTCCTCAGACCTCAAAGATATATCAACACTACAAAACAGCAGTATTTACTTAGCACTAAGTGCTATTTTACATGGATTTTCCTGTTAATCCTCAAATACTCTGTGAAGTAGGAATTATGACTAGCACCACAAGAAAACTGAAGCTTTAGAAAATTAAGTAACTTACCCAAGGAATATAGTGATAGATCCAGGATTTGAACCAAACTCTGATCCTAAAGCTCACCAAATTTCCTTCATGCTTTACTTTCCTGAGCCTCCCTGGTGGCTCAGATGGTAAAAAATCTGCCTGCAATGTGGGAAACCTGGGTTCGATCTCTAGGTTGGAAATATCCCCTGGATGTGTGATTTGGGGGCAAGAAATGCCCCCTCTCTGGGCTTCAATAGCCTTACCTATAAAAAGACCAGTTCCTCTAAGTTTCTAAGGGTTCTTCCCACTATGACTCCAGAGCTTTCTGAGTCTTCCCATCCAAGGTAACCCATCACTCTGGCCAGCTGATCCACTTCTAAAATCTACTGCAGAAAGGTCTGTTCCCTGACTGTCTCCCTCCCCACCAGCAGACATATTGCAGTGTGTTTCTTCATGATTCAAACAAACAGGACTTCAAATACCCTTTTCAAATTTCGATAACCAGGCTCTTACAGCCTCATGAGAAGCAGGGATCGTTTCCATCTGCATATTCGCTTCAGGAAAAGTCTAACTGACCCACAGGGAAAGCCCAGCTCCACCAGCAACACACATCTTTTCAGCACTTGGGAGAAAAACTTGCATTTCTAATTTGTTTCTTATCAGCAGTGTGCCTCTGGACTAAGTGAGAACATAATGTCTTTCACTTGACTTAAATGAAAGTTCAGATTCCAGTTCCAGAGAACAGATTAATGAAAGGGACTTCGCATTCCTGACCCCCCTCATCCCAGCATTTTCCCTCTGCCTTTCATTCCACTCTTCAGCTCAGCTACATATATGCAGGGCTCTAAACATCATGACAGGAGAGAAGCAGTAAGGGAAGGGGATGGGGAGTGACAAAAAGATTAGGGTCAGTAAGGGAGCTGGTAGAACCATAAAGAAGAGGACATTGCTAAGAGCGAGCTGGACCCAAAATGATCACCAAATCACAAATCACATCGGTTGTACTGGTTCTAGGCATATTTTCTCTTGCAAGGCTCTCAGCAATTATGTGAGGCAGCTGTGCATGGTCCCACTCCACACATGAAAAAACCAAGGCTCAGCTAGTAGATTCAGAGCAGGTGTGGTCGGTCCAAAACTCCTTTCCTCTACAACCCTGGAGCAGCAAGGACCACAAAAAAATAAAACAGTCCCTCTTTCTACAGCTTCTGCCACCTCACAAGAGTAAATTCTTTACTTTTCCTCATGAAAGAGGAGACACGACTTTGTTCTAACAAAGTCAGTAACAAATAAGACGACCTCAGATCCAGAGTACCAGAGAGAATCAACTCTTGGGAAGAACTGGTATAGGAGGAAAGGGAGAAAGATGTCCTCTTCGTTCCTCTGCTGCAGCGTCAAAACCAAAGGCTGAATGATTCCTGCAACCTCCCGAAGCAGCAACTGCACTGCACTCCCCAGCCCCTCCAGCAGAGGGGCAACCGAGCCTCATGTTTGACTTCCCGAGCTTCCATCATCTGTCCGATGAGGGTGACATTGGTAGGTATTTCGTATACATCCTGAATCCACATTCCGAACCCCAGTTTCTCACTCCTCCAATTCCTAAGGCCCTATCCAACCACAATACAGCACAATAGCCACTGAATTTATCTCTTTCCTTTCGCTTTTACTTCCCATAGCTACGCTGTCTACCCAGCAGGCATAGCGATTTCTTGAAATGTAAATTAAGTCATATTAACTGTCTTGTTCAAAACCCTCTGATGGCATCTCATCAGTCCTAGAATTTTAAAAACACTTAGTCATGGGGGAATTNATGTTGTACACCTGAGATTTATACAATATTGAAAATCAACTAAACTTCAATTTTTAAAATAAAAAGAATGTTTAGCTTAGAAACAAACCTACTTATAGAAAGCATCTGGAATGACAGATGGGGCAGTGCAGTCAGTGGAGCAATAATGGAATATCTAATAGAGTGTTGGGACCAAAGGCTAACAATGCTGTGGCAGCAGAAACAGAAATTAGATCTTGTGTGTGTGTGTGTGTGTGTGTATGTGCGTGTTCAGTTTCAGGTAAATAAAACTCAAGCAAAAAGCTAAATAATAAACTTATAAAACAAAAGCGCAGGAGTTGGTATTGGAGGGGAGTGGACAGTCGTCCACATTCAGTCATTGTATCTACAGGATACTCTTAGCTTATTAACTCTTGATGGAGACAGTTTTATCCAAGCCTTCTATTAGATGCAAACCTTTTATTACAGTTGAAGCAATAGAGTGCAATCTTCTTGAGTCTTACTCTTCTCCGACTTTCCCTCCACCAGTTTATCTTGTTTTCTCTCCTAGAAACCTGAATTTGTACAGTGTTGACTATCTTCACTTTGTTCAGACCTTCAGCTAGCTGCAAGAGGTAGAGACAGGTGAACACTGCTAGTTCTATGTTTTGTTTCTGCTCTCTCTGTGCAAAACTTCCTTAAGCACCCTACATTGGAGGGCCAACCACCCTCGGTCAAGGGAACACTCTCGAATTCTGAATTATCCCTCGACTTGGGGCTGCACCTTATTATTTGATAAAATACCGTGGCATAAATGTCACTGGGAAGTGGTTTGTCTCATGTCTACATTTAAATTTTCGCTTTTCCTTATCTTCAGTCCAGCCTCTTTCATTTTCCTTTAGGTCAGGAGAGCAAAAATGAGAAATCCTACCATGCTTTCAGAATTCTCTGGGGTTCTGACTTCCCCTTAAGCTACTACACCTTTGGTCCCAACAGTGAACATTTCATCCATATTCTTTGAGATGCTTTCATTGCTAACAAGGATCAAGTGTTCATCTCAAGATTCATCCATTCATTCACACAGCCTGTTCTGTGTCAGGAACAGAGAGACTAGTATGAAAAAAGCATCAAGACCCTTACTGCCAGGGAATTTCATACTAGTTGAGAAAGAAAAAAGAAGCACAGGAGTAAGTAAATGACAAGACTATTTCAGACAGTGAGAAACACAATAGAGAAAATAAACTAGGCTGTAATGATGCAGGTTACATGGAATATAACCACGAGGACTGGCTACTGGCTTCCTTCCTTCTTTCCTACATTTATTATTGGGTTACAATATTATTTAGTTTCAGGTGTGCAACACACTGATTCAGTAGTTCCATAGATTACACACCATACAAAGTTACTATAAAATATTGACTATACTCCTTGTGCTACACATTACATCTCTGTGACATTTATTTTGTAACTGCTGGCCTGTATTAATACCTCTCAATCCCTTTCACTTACTTTGTCCCTTCTCCTCTCCTCTCCTCTCCCTTTTTAACCACTAGCTTATTCTCTGTATCTGTGAGTCTATTTCTACTTTGTTCTATTTGTTTTTTAGATTCCACGTGTAAGTGAAAAGTACAGTATTTGTCTTTTTTTGTCTGACTTATTTCACTAAGCATCTCTCTTATACACACACACAATACTGTTGCTGCTGCTAAGTCGCTTCAGTCGTGTCCGACTCTGTGCGATCCCATAGACGGCAGCCCACCAGGCTCCCCCGTCCCTGGGATTCTCCAGGCAAGAACACTGGAGTGGGTTGCCATTTCCTTCTCCAATGCATGAAAGTGAAAAGTGAAAGGGAAGTCGCCGAGTCTTGTCCGACTATTAGCGACCCCATGGACTGCGGCCCACCAGGCTCCTCTGTCCACGGGATTTTCCAGGCAAGAGTACTGGAGTGGAGTGCCATTGCCTTCTCCAACAATACTACTCTGCCACAAAAAAGAATGAAATTTCCATTTGTGACAACATGGAGGGGATTATGCTCAATGAAACAAGCAATTTACTTTTTATTTATTCACGGTTTGTGTACTTGTACTATTTTTGTTGTTGAAAGCTGATGTTTTATTGAAGATATATCTAGGCTCAGGTTTTAGTTTTCATTTATTTTTACTAGGAACAAAATTTATCTATTTCATCTTTACATAAATAACTGGTTTTTATACAAGAAATTTTTTTCTACTACCCTGTTTTAAAGTTTTGGTCATATTCAAAAAGGGAACATTTTTATATGAATTGAAAGCTATAAAAATTTTTTGCTCGAAATGTTCATCACCCACTAACAAGTTATGGTCAATGATTTTTTTTTTTAAATCCCTTTATAGTTTTTTAAACTCCTATCTTAAATGCATGAGTGAAAAAGTGGTAAGTTACTCATGGCATTCTTCTTAATATCACCTTTAAATATTACCCTTTTCTTAGAAAAACTGTGGTAAGACAAAGTGAACATTAATTAGTCTCATTGGTTATAGAGGCCTGCAGAATATATAAGAACAGATGGAAATGTGTTCTTTCCATTTTTTGGAGAAAACATTCTTATGGGTTATAGTAGTAAGGATTTGAGAAGGAATTTTCTTCAGTTTATTAACTTCAGGTAGAAATTTAGAATCCTAAGTAGCTACTAGTTTTGTCTGAGACACTTTCTTCCTCATTAGCTTGAAATTCACCTGCTTCAGTTTAAAACCATGCTAGGGTTTTCATAGGCTTTTATGCACGAAAAGACAGCATATTTGTTCAGTATTCTTTTATGAAAATATTAATAATGTCTGCTATTTTTCAAGCACTCACTAGGATTTTTACATACGTTGTCTTGTTTATGATTAATAGTTAGCATTTTTTAGAAACACCTATTATTCAAAGATTAGATTTTTTCATATTCAGGGCTTTTCACTTTCTGCAAGTTCTGCAATTGTTTCTCAAGCCTGCTTCTTTGTCAAGGATGCAATTTTGTGCAGTGTCAAGTTTGTTATTAACTGTCACCAAAGCACATTTTCAGCAGCCCGCTTTGTTCCAATTTCAATTTTGCCCTTTCAATCTACAGTCTATGGCAAATTCATTTTCCTGTATCTTTCATAGTCTTATCTTAAATGAAATCTTAAATGAAACAGCATTTCCCCTAAAGCCCCATTTCTATATACTTATATCCTCCAAGGTCTGGAGTTGAGAACTGCCTTCTTCTAGATCAACAGTGGTGCTTCTGAACCATCACTCTCTCAGCCTTGTGTACAATCCCTCATCAGTTAAGGTTTATGTCACCCAATGAGGTTACTCTTTATACTCTCACCTACCATTTCACAAGCTTCCAGTCACTCTCCCATTTTCACCAGACATAGGTATCAGGCTCAGTCTTTATTTTATCTGTTCTGACATCACTCTGCAATATCTTTGCAGATGACTGATCCAACATGATGGCACTCACAATTCCTATATCTTCTGGAGCAAATTGTACTAATATCACCATTACCAAAAATCTTATCGGTCCTGCCTGCTGAGGCTTCCCTGTTGAAGGTTCGTATACCTCCACCCTGCTGAACTCAGTTTGAAATGCTGGTTCTTGTTGCCCAGTCACATTTCCATCCTTCCCTTAGTGAAGTTACTCAACNTTATCAGCAGCTCTTTCAACCCCAAATTGTTTCAAGTGGGGCTGCAGGAATTCAGTGGCCAGCAGGGGCGGTGTGCCCTCTTGGCCTCTGAGGAGCAGGGCTCAAGGTGAGGCATATTCTTAGGCTAAAATTAAGCAAAGGGACCAATAAGATTTTCAGTGCTCCCAGCATTGATTCGCAGCTGCTCAGAGAAGCTTCAGAATTCCCTGACACAGAGCTGCGAGCACTGGAAATACTCTCGTGTATGGAAACTCAAGGGAAGAGAAGCACCCGAATCCTTCTGCATGGGTGCTACCATTGGCTCAGCCACGGTCCCAGCTGTCCAGGCCAAGGGGCAGCCTCCGGGTTTCCGTGGGAGGTTCTCCCCTCCAAGCCTATCCACTGCTCCCCACACCTTCTAGTGGCTGGTCTCTGCTCCAATGTTGCCTCTTTAAGAGACCTCCTCTGGCCACTCCACCTAAAGGAGAAGCCCCTGTCACCCCCAACTCCTGGCCTGACACTTTACAGCATCTAGTATATATCTGCTGGGTGATTGTCTGCCTTCCCCATTGAAAGGCAGGCTCAGTGAGGAGAGGGAATTTGTCCCTCTGGTTCCTGTTTTACCTCCAGGGCCCTCAGACAGTGTCCAAGCAGTTAGAAGGTGTGGGATAAATATTTCCAAATAAATAGAAGACAGATATGGACACAGACAGAAAAACAGATCTAGATATAGATGGAGATACAGATCTTGAAATACAGACATAGGTGTGTCAGGGTCAATGGCAAGCCAAGCAGATTTTTAATCAATGGCTTCTAGCACAGGTGACAAGAAAAGCCACAGCCCCTCCATATGCCCGATAATGTCAATGTTCGAGAAAACTCAGCTTTTAGTTTCAGGCTGACTCCCTATGGACATGCAAAGCTCTGCTGGGTAGAAGCAATGTTTGCCCAGAATGTTGAGTCATGGGCATCTGCAGTTCAAGTCCCTGATGGGGAAACCAAGCCCAGAGAGAGGATGGGGTCACAGTAACAACAGCAACTGATGTCTGCAAAGCACTTTTTAGTGAGGAACTGTCTCCACTTCTTCTTTTCTCATCTGATCCTCACAGCAATTCTCTAGGCAAGTGGTGGTAATATTGGTAGCACTGTATTATTTACAACTGCCGAAGTATGGGAGCAACATGTGTCCGTCAACAGATGAAGGGATAACGAAGATGTGGTATGAGGACTTCCCTGGTGGCGCAGTGGATAGAAATCTGCCTGCCAGTGCAGGGGACACGGGTTTCATCCCTGGTTCAAGAAGATTCCACATGCCTTTGAGCAACTAAGCGCGAGCTCCACAACTGCTGACGCCTGCTTGCCGAGAGCCTGTGCTCTGCAACAAGAGAAGCCATCACATTGAGAAGCTTGTGAACTGCAACGAAAAGTAACCCCACTCACTGCAAGTAAAGAGAGCCCACACAAAGCAACGAAGACACAGCACAACCAAAAATAAAACTAATAAAAATTTTTTAAAGATGTGGTGTGTGTAAATATACATATAATGGAATATTATTCAACCATAAAAAGATTTAAGTTTTGCCATTTGCAGCAACATGGATGGACTTAGAGGGCACTATGCTAAGTGAAATAAATGAGACAGATATTACATGGTATCACTTATATCTAGATTCTAAAAAATGCAACAAACTAGTGAATAAGACAAAAAAGAAGCAGACTCACAGACAGAAAACAAACTAGTGGTTACCAATTGAGAGAGGGAAGGGAGGAGGGACAGTATAAGGATAGGGAGAAAAAAACGGTTATTATGGGACTAGATGAAATCATGTGTTTGAAACACGAAAATTGTAAAGCAGTATAGGATTTAACAAATCTTTCATTCAACAAAAAAATGCAATAAGATAAAATAATACTGGTAGCATTATAATTATACTGAAATATAATAATTAGCTTCCTGAACTGTGTACTTTAAAATGGCTAGCTTGGTAAATTTTATGTTATGTGTATTTCACCACAACTAGAAATTTTTAAAATTATGTATGCATGGCTCAGATGGTAAAGAATCTGCCTGCAAAGCAGGAGACCCAGGTTCAATCCCTGGATCGGGACGATCCCCTGGAGTGGGGAATGGCTACCCACTCCAGTATTCTTGCTTGGAGCATTCCATGGATGGAGGAGCCTGGCAGGCTATAGGCCATGGGGTTGCAAACAGTTGGACACGACTGAGTGAGTAACACTAACACATACAACACTATTGGCCACAACTATATTTTGTGAATGAAGTCAATAAAGCCCAGAGAGGCTGTAACTTGTAAAACTCACACAGTAAGGAATGTGTGGGAAGCCAGTCTCATATTAGGACTTTCTCTGGACCTTCTCTACGGGGAGAGGGAAACTTCACTGGACAAATAGGCCAAGAATCAACCTCAAGCTACAAGATCATTGCCATTGCTCTAAGTTTTCCAGGGAAGCTTCTAATACACTTCCTCCTACACAGCTGTTCAAGCAGCTCTGCTGGAGAGACCTGCCTCTTGTGTGCTACTGTGCCGAGGGGTNAATAGGCCAAGAATCAACCTCAAGCTACAAGATCATTGCCATTGCTCTAAGTTTTCCAGGGAAGCTTCTAATACACTTCCTCCTACACAGCTGTTCAAGCAGCTCTGCTGGAGAGACCTGCCTCTTGTGTGCTACTGTGCCGAGGGGTGGCTGATCCAACAGACAACAGCTCAGTACAGACTGTGTATCGTTTACTCTCATTTTATGACGATTAATTTGCTCGGGGACCAAGGGTGTTCAGTGGTTACATTAAGATGCAAAGAAAAATTAAACATTTATGCCTCCTTTATCTCCTCATTTCAAGACAAATAAGTCCCATCAGAAGATATTTTCATTGATATTGTTTATCTGTTCCACTTGACTCCAAATTACACTTGAGAAAGAAGAACTAACACACCGTGGTGTTTTTATACAGAAGTGGTGACTACAGGGGACCAGGTATTAAAGAGAAAATAACTAGCCTGAGATTCCACTGCAGCATAAACTCAGTGAGATATGACACAAAGAGTCAGGCCCAAACATGCAGGAGCACAATGAAGTCTTGGAAAAAGCCACCGGGGCTGCTTGAGTCCTGCTTAACATGCAGCACTGTGCAAGCTGGGTTTCATTGCCTGTACCAGCTTTGCTCTCAAATCTAAATCACTGTGTTAAGAAGGTGTCTGAGGGCTAATCAGAAGTTACAGTCATAGCATGGAACATAGTACATCATAACTGTCTGCTTCTTTTTTTAAAAAATTGCCCTTCATGCCTTTAAGAGCCAGCCCTATTCTTAGGACAGCTCTCCCAAACTGAGAGGGAGACCGCTGTGCATCCCGTCAGCCTCTCCTGTTAGAATTGAGCACAAGGGAGGAGACAAGGCACAGGCCCTATAATTGCCTGTTTCCTGATACTCCTCCCACTTTCCCCCTTCACTCAGGTCACGCATCTCTTTCATACCGGCTGCCTGGTCTTGATTTGATATCAGGCATCTCAAGGTAGGGTGGCATAAAGATTAACTCTGGAACCAAAGAGAGCCGCATTTGAATCTCAGCTCCATCACTTACTGTGTATATGAACTTGGAAAGTTACCTAACCTGATGGATCTTATTTTTTCAACTCATAAAGAGGGAATAACATTGTCTGTCTCCATAGGATTGTTGTGTGGATTAAGTGAGATATTTTGTGCAAAGCAGTGGGTACAGTGCCTGGTGGCAGCAAGGGTTCAATAACTGGGCTACTCATGATGCCCGGCTATACCTAACACTGTGTTAATCCCAGAGCACATTTTCAATAAGCACTTGTTAGCAAGTATCACACGGCCCTGAGAATGAGTGATCTCTTGGTTGGTTTTTATTTTATTCAGCATTACGCTTTATTGAGCACATATTATGTGCTAGGCCCTAGTGCATGTGTTTTGTATCTTAACTCACTGAATTCTCACACAGTCCAATCACTTGTGGGCAGAGGGGTGCAGGCTGGTAGGGGAGGAACACACACCCAGGCAATCTGGCTCTGGTACCTGCCCTCTTAACCTCACTGTCTCTGCCCAGGAGCAGCTGCTACTTCTTTTGTAACCAGAAAAGCAAAATATTTTTTAAGCGATTTAAAACAGTGAACACACACTCGGTGAACCATTGTCAACTCTCATCTGAATTTGTAAGAATCTGATGACTGAGAAATTGACACTTCTTTTAATACAGATGAAAGTTAATCGAGGGCCAGGTGTTAGGCACAAGGCAAGATGCTGTGGGAAATAGAAGAAATGATGTCTTCCCTTCAGGGCCTTTAGATTTGGAAGATGAGATATTACTGCCAGTAGCTGACATTCATTTAGCATGTGCCGTGTGCCCACTGTGCTAAAGGCTTTCTCTCATTCAGTCCTCATGACAAATTGATATAATAGGTATGATTAATACCCAAGAAGTGCAAATGAGGAAACCAAAGCCTTTAAATCTTAATAACTTGCTGGGGGTTCCAGGAAGAAAAGCCTGTACAGGCTAAATGCCACGTGGCTGCCACAGGCAATGATTCTCATCCATCTTTCTCTTCCCCACTGCCTTAAAAAGCAGGCCACCTGGTAAGTGCTTGAAACATTCCGGGCAAAGTGAATACCCACTTTTCAATAAACTCCCATTGCTAAATATCCATGTATTTGCCAGACATTAAACTTTACATGTACATGATTACAGAGTAAGTTCTAAAGAACTTCACCTTTGGAGTTCATGGGCCTCTACCAGCATCTCCTCTCCCACCTTCACGTCAGCATTTGGAGATGGGCCTGAAATGGAGAGGACACTGCCACCTCCTGCTCTCGCCTCCTAATTCTCAATTCCGAGATTTCTATTATACCTGATTTATGGCCCAACAGGGCTTATTCTAGCCCACAACCTTGAGCTTGTAAAATGCACAGGAGAAAATTTACTAATGACTGTGTTGTCTTAATGCACTGTAGGGAATTTTTTAAGTGAAAAAGGCTCAAATAGTAGGGACATTTTAAACAGCCAATTATGAATAACAATTGTTTGATGGCCCAGCACCATAGATCTTCCAGCTCATTCGGTTTTCAACTAATTAAATGTTTCATTTCCACGGGCAGCGTGCGGTACAAACTTGTGTCTGCTTTTGTCGGCAGGAGATAATCAATAAGAAAAATGTGGATGCATTTCAGCATTTATTAGCAGCTCAATTGGAAGTTGTTTTATTTTAATAACATCCTTGCCTTCATTCTGTTCAGGATAAATCAACAGCTTTGATAAACAAAAGACGACAGAAAACTGGTTTATGCTATCCCATTAAGAGTAAAGAAATCAGAGAATGAAAGGGAGCTGAGAAAGAAATTGAAAAACACTTTAAAGATGCATTTTCTGTTACCAAGAAAAGGGAGAAACAAACAAAAATGCCTTCCATTCACTCTAAAGGACAATCAAACCTATTTGACTTCAGCTAGATATCCCTCCTAAGACCAAAACAATAAACTCCCTCATTCTGAATCTTTCTACCACTTTTATTTGCAGATCATATTTAGTAATTCTTGGTTAACTTCCATTGGAGCTGTAATATTGATGAGAAAGGGGAGAATCAGGTACAAAATGTCTTTTGCTCACCAGAAATAAGCCCAAATGCCCAAAGCTCACATCCTTAAATAGTAGACAACCTGGTAGGGTAGGATGCCTTAGAACAAATACACAAGGCCCACCATGGTGAGGCATTTACAAGACCCTTCACACTTTGTTTTTTTGTCTTCTTCTTCTGGGACTCCTATGATTCGAATGTTGGGGTGTTTAACATTGTCCCAGAGGTCNAGATGGTGATGAACAGGGAGGCTTGGTGTGCTGCAATTCATGGGGTCGCAGAGAGTCGGACACGACTGAGCGACTGAACTGAACAGAACCATACTGTGTGACTGCTATAGATTTACTGCAAAGTTTTACATCAGTAAGTGTGATGCTCAGAATTCCGTGGCAGTCTAGTGGTTAGAACTCTGCACTTTGGCTGCTGGAGTTCTGGGTCCAGCCCCTGCTCAGGGAATTAAGATCCTGAAAGTCTCAAGGTGTGGTCAGAAACAAACAAAGAAAAAACTACACTGCCTCCAACTTTGTTCTTCTCAAGATGGTTTCAGCTGTTAGGGATCTTTGGTGGTTCCACCTGAATTTTAGTGTTGTTTTTTTCTGTTTCTGGAGCCTAGTCAGAGGGCACTTTCAGAATCTACAGTCTGCCTGACTTTGGAGGACTTACCTCCAGGGGTTCCCAGACCACAGCCAAGAAGGGGCTGGAGCCAGTTCGCCGGCCGCTTCAGGGCCCACAGCCAGGACCCGGGTCTGTACGCCTGACCCCCGAGCCGTGGGCGGGCCTGTCTCTGAGTCTGGCTCCAGCTCCCTTGGCATATGGTGCCATGCGAGGACCAAGCCATGTGGGGCTGCAGCTGCGTTCTCAGGGGTACAGAGCTGCTTCTGGCTTTGTGGCTGGGAGCACGTCAGCAGCTCCATTGCCAGGTATGAGCTTTCCTTCTCAAAGTCCTCTCCATCTAGGACTGCACTGCGCTTTGACAGCCTCATGCCTCCATCCCAGAGCTCCTGCCGGAGCACTTTTGTTGGTAGCAAAAAAAAGAGGATGTGTTAGTTGCTGAGTCGTGTTGGACTCTGTGACCCCATGGACTGTAGCCTGCCAGGCTCCTCTGTCCATGGGATTCTCCAGGCAAGAATACTGAGTGGGTTCCCATTTCTTCCTCCAGGGGGTCTTCCTGACCCAGGGATCAAACCCAGGTCTCCTGCATTGGCAGGCAGGTTCTACACCGAGCCACCAGGAAAGTCAGCACAGTCTTCTGACTTTTCCCCCAAAACCAGAAACCTGAGTTCTTATTGTTCCTGTTTCTGTACATTGCCAACAAAACAAAGATAATTTTTCGAGACTTCCCTGGCACTCCAGTGATGAAGACTTTGCCCTCCAATGCAGGACGTGCAGATTCGATCCCTGGTTGCCTTTGGGCCAAAATAAAAATTAAAAAGAAAGAAACAGAAGCAGTATTCTAATAAACTCAATAAAGACTTTTAAAAAATAATCCACAATCCAAAAAAAATCATCTTAAAAAAAAAGTCTTTTAAACCTACAATGAGCCAAGTAAAACTAATGTGTGTCCATGATTCCGAACAGGCGTGAAACCTCTGATTCATGGCGAGGACTAATCAGTGATAAATCACAGGGCAGTTAGATTTCCAGGCCAGAACTTTGGATCCAGCAGAGAAGGGGAGGTGAGGCTGGAAACATGAGAGGCACAGTCATCTCTTTGCCATGGAAACCCCATGGGAGAAGGTTGGGGTTTTTTTTTTTTTCCCTGTATTAAGAAATCNATTTCCTGTAACTTCATGTTCACAATTCTGGAAGCTTCTATTCATTTCATAGAATGTTTGAATGGGGCTGAATTACTGAGTTATGCCACCCAAGAAGGTAGCATGCCCTGCCATGTAAGTCTTCACGTGTTCCAGGAAAGCTTTATAGTTTTGTTTATATGGGTCCTGCATAGTTTTCATATGTCAAGTTTATTCCTAGATATTTTCTATTTTAGTCTCTATTTTAATGGCTTCTAAAAATTATATATTCTGATGACTGCTAACTTAAAGCATAAGCATTGACTTATACTGATTTTGCAATCAACTGACTTACTGAACTCTCCTTACTTCTAATAATTTTTCAGGTGATTTTCTTGGTTTCCCAGGGAGGCAGTAACATGCAAGTAATAATTCATCTCTTCCTTTCCAAAGATTTTTCTCTTATTTCATTTTGTCTTAGGGCTTTTGACTAAACTTTTGGGAAATATTAAATAACCATGAATAGCCGGCACACTTGACTTGTCCCCAACTTTGGTGGGAAACTCCAGAGTGTTATCATTAAGTATGATGATACTTGAGGCAGATACAACAAATTTGCTTAGTCAATAGCTACTCAAATTTCCTTCCAGCCAGTATATGAAAAAGAAAAGAACAGTCCTTGACATTCAGAAGCTGGCTAGGCACTTGACACAGTTATTCTCCTGCTGAACAGAAACCATCTCTCAGAATACCAACTCAGACAAGGTCATTCTGGGAACATGATTAAATGAAATAAAACAAGTACACAACGTAATTTCACCTAAGCACAGACAAAAACAAGGCCGCAGTGCCATCCACAAAATACCAAACACTTTTGCTAAAATAAGTGACTATTAATTCTTTATCGATTATTTACACCTATTTCCTCACCCAAGTTTGCCCTCCCTATATGTAAAATTTATTGAGATAATCAATCATAGAATTTCCCCCACCCACACAGTCTGATGACATTGAATTCAGAGCAAACCCTAGCAAGTCAACCAACCAAAGCCCAAATCCTATAAAAGCACTCCACCAAAGCCCAAAGCCCACCATCCTCTTGCTGAGGATCCCCCATGGTCGCCATGGTGTGTGTTCTCCCTGGCCACAAAAAGTCATAAACACAACTTGTTCAACTGTGTTCATGGCGGTCTCTGGCTGCAGAACAGACGTGTTTTAAGAGGCCAGGAAATTAGAAAGTACATTTCTAGACTACTTTATAGCTAAGGTTCAGTCTTATGACACTTCTGCCAGTCACGGATACCACTCCTGATTCAGAAAATGAAGTAAGTACCTGCAGACCAGGGGAAAACATATTACATAGTCTGGGCCCCACTTAGAAATTCTTTGAGCTAGTGAAGATCCTTAATAATTCCCTTCTGCTTAATCTAACAAGATGTTGAAATGGGACACTTGCTGCCCTAGTGTGCTGTCTTACAACGAGGCACTACTGTAATAGGTATCGAGATGCCAAAATGATTATGAGAGCATCACTTCTAACTCCCAGTTATTACTCATGTTCATTTTCTGATCAATTCTAACCCGGAACCATGCAGACAAATAGAATGACCCAGCCCATTTCTTCACAGAATTAATATTTTTTTGTTTTTATGCCCTTGTATCATACATAATTTTCATTTTTTTAAATTAAACTATAGCTGATTTACAATGTTCTATCAGCTTCTGGTATACAGCAAAGTGTTTCAGCTATATATATACATATATGCATATATATATACACTATATACATGTGTATATATACATACATGTGTATATACACATACATATACACACAAATATATTTCCCTAAACACACATATACTTTTTCATATTCTTTTCCATATGATTACAGGATACTGAATAGTTTCCTGTGCTATACAGTAGGACTTTGTTGTTCACCTATTTTATCTATAGCATTTTGTATCTGCTAATCCCAAACTCCTAATTTATCCCTCCCCCAAGCCCTTTTCCCTTTGGAAACCGTCAGTTGTTTTCTATGTCTGTGCATCTGTTTCTCTTTTGTAAATCATTTGTGTTGCATTTTAGACTTCACATATAAGTGATATCATAATATTTGTCTCTTCACGAGAAGGACAGCATGATAATCTCTAGGTTTATCCATATTGCTGCAAATGGCATTATTTCATCCTTTTTTATGACTGAGTAGAATTCCATTGTACATGTGTACCACATCTTCTTTATCCATTCATTTATCAATGGACATTTAGGTTGCTTTCCTGTCTTATCTATTTGTATCATTTGTACTTCTTCATTAAACTTGTAAGATCTGTCCATAACCATTTTTCCCTCAAAGAATTAAGGAGTGTTTTATTATCAAGGTTATGCTTAAACGTTCTTAAAAAGAACAACTTTTTGATTTTAGGGCAGTATGATTTTAAAAAGTGGTCTGTATGATTCTTGAGAGAATGTGAGGACTTCTTTGTAAATTAAAATTGCAGAATCAATTTAGAGTCTATAACTATAGAATTTAAAATTCGTAGAATCAATTTTACCAATTGTTAGAGACATTTGAAAAGACTGGTATTCTCCTTAGAGTACAAAGTTTGAAATATTTATTAGAGATACTACTGTGTAGCAAACTACCTCAAATTTCAGTGGCTTAGTAACTGACTAATTTGTTCATGAGTCTATAAAGTCAGTGTGTGCTGGTTTACCTACTCTCAGCTGTCATCAGTGTCTGTTGCATCAGCAGCTATGAGGATGCTGGCTGGGCTCTCTCATGGGTTTTGTGGTTGACTGGCTGTAAGCTGGGCCCACATCTCTCTTCCACATGGTCTCTCATCCTTGAGCATATCAGCTGGGGCTTGTTTACATAGAGAAGCAGAGATCCAAGAAAGAATAAGGAAGCAAACAGAGACAAGGCTGAAAACCTGCAAGCTGTCATCTCTGCACATGCTATTAGAAAGTCAGCCCAAATTCAAGAGGTCAGAAGAGACCACTTTGCAATAAGAGGAACTGCAAAGTCACACTGTAAAGAGTATGAATACAGGAAAAGAGTCAAGAACTAAGGCCAGATAGATAAAATGAACTTAAATCATTTAAATTAGATTTTCTTATGCTGGGGTCCACTATGGAAACTTGAGACTTTAAGATGAGCTTCAGGAGGTTTAGAAATGGCTTCAAATTGACTACAGAATGTGTTCTAACGTGCATTAAACAACCCTTTTAGGTTCATTTATGCCTTTTCCTTAAATTCCACTTCATTTGATATTAATATTGCCATCCCTTATTTTCCAGAGTAAAATTTTTATGAGTCTCCTTGGGCCGTTAAGTGAAAATAATTATTCATTCAGTCCCTACTGGATAAACATAAAAAAACATTTTACTTGAGTGCACAACTATGATTCACTTACCAATATTTTCTCTTCAATCCAATGAATTTGTGGTTCCATAACAGATACATCCTAAGCTGTATACTAATGTAACTCACAGTAGGCCAGTTTGCTTAAGACTAAAGGCTAAAACCTATCTCATACAGAGATTGGACCCTAGACAGTTACATCAGACAACGGCTGAGAAGAGGGGCCTATTCCTATAAGTGTTAATAACGTCATCTATGTAATTTTGTCCTGCTTTAGAATCTTTCTGGAAGCTCACCCACTCCAAAACCTTTCATATTTTAAACCCACACATGTGAGTGAGCTTCTTAATCAACTAAAATTGTTACTACAACTTCTGCATTAAAATGAAATCCATGGGAAAAATCCAATCATTTTCATCACTTGTGGAGAAATACATCCATTCTATTTTGCAATGTTCGCAGTATACTCACTTCACATGTCCTTCCCCTCAGGGTTAGCTGTAGCCTCATTCACAGTTTGATAACTCGGAGTCAGCTCCAGAGACAGTATACTCTGCTCTGCATCACACATCCTATATACTTCTCAACTTCTGGAAGGATGAAGTGGTCCTAACATTCACACAGTTGAAAACAAAAACCAAATTGGCCTGACAACATAACCTTTTATTGATCTCTATGACATTTTTAATTTTTACCTTTTCCCCTCACTATATCTCTTTAAAATTAATTTCCTCAAAACCCAAAGGCAGTTTTCCAGGGTGCCCTGATGTCTACCCCTAAAGCCCCATTTCTCTACTCTTATAACACTCAGCACAGTGAACACTTGTAATTACTGAATTCCTCCTCCTTTCCCAGTAGAGTGTGAGCTCCACGAGCAGGGGTCAATTCCTTTTTCACCACCTGTATCCTCAGCACCAGGCATAGAATGGTTGCCCAATAAATTGAGCTGAAGAAAACAAAAGTTTACCTTAAAAAAAAAGCTATCATATGACAGCCAGGGTAATGGCTACCTTTGGGGAAGAGGTAGGCAGTGACAGGTCAGGGGCATGAAGAAGACCTAGCGTTGCTACCATGTTCTATCTCTTCACCTGCTTACCTGGGTACGCTCATCACTTGATCATTTATTCAGCTAAACTTGCGATCGGTGCAAGTCCTGAATGTGCTGTTGCTGCTGTTTAGTCACTCATTAGGCTCCTCTGTCCACAAGATTTCCCAGGCGAAAATACTGGAGTGGGTTGCCATTTCCTTCTCCAGAGGACCTTCACAACCCAGGGATCAAACCTACGTCTCCTGCTTGGCAGACGGATTCTTTATCACTGAGTCGCCTACAAAGCCCTCCTGAATGCGCTATACACTAACAAAAAAAAAGTGTAAATCTATCAATTCTCTGGGGAAAAAAAGGAAGTTACAAGCATTCAGATATTGTTAAAGAAAAGAAATCAGTTTCTGAACCATGTAAAGTTAATTTCAGCATGGAAACTAACCAGATGTACTTAGCAACAGTCATAATGGGAAAGGTTCATTGAGATAATGTATACACCATGTTTACAGTACCCGGTCCTGAAGGTTAGCAATTAGTATACTTTAACATACCAGAAGCAGTTCCAAATCAAGGCTGAATCTTAGATTACAAGCAAACATTCTTCATTACACTCCAAGATGTTTTGTTCTTACCTATTTCAAAACACTTTTAACAGCCTGATGAAGCAGCATCCTCATTTATGCAATCTATAGTTACAGAGTCCACACCACCACCTGGTGTGTTTCGATCACACCCAAGGAAGTAAAAACTCTTGAGACTAAAACTCATAAAGCATCTGCCCTGAGAGAAAGCCTGGAGACCCTCTGGTCCAGGGATTCTTAACCACACATCACTGGGGCATTTGTTACCAGTGTAAACCCCTGGTCACCCACACCAAACCCTGACTCACTTAAGTCGGAGAGTGAGGCCCAGGGATTTGGATCTTTTAACAAGCCCTTCAAGTGATTCTGAAGGTGTTCTCTAGACAACTCTGAGCCTCTTATCTTCTAGGTAAATTAAATGGAGGCCAAGCACGGAGGAAGCCTGCCCCGAGTCTTAATTCTGGTGATTATGCCAAGACTAGAACAAAGGTTACCTCCCACCACTCCAGTGTTATTTCCATGCTTCCATGCTATAATACCTTAGGACCCAGAATGAATCTGCCCAACACCTCAGTGACTTATTCACTGAGCCCTCTGCCTTTTTTACCCATACATTAGGTTAACTGCAGAGGCCTAGAAATATTCCTGTATATTCATAAATAACTTAAACCTAGAGTTTATAGTCCAATATTTACAAACTGTGTAACCCAGAGATAGTTATTTGTAAAATATAGCACAGAGCATGTCAAATAATGAGGTCCCATTAAATATCATTAATATTATCAATGCCATCTTAAAATATGGCACTGAAGCTACATTCTTCATTTGACTCGAAGTGCAGTTCCTGAAAACAGAATCATCTGGAAGTGCTTATTTAAAACAGATTTTTAGTGAATCAGAATATTTGGGGGAGAGGGGTGGAGAGGGACCCAGAAGTCTGCATTAATAAGCACCCCAGGTTCTTCCTCTGCATCTAAACATTAGAGAAACACTGAACTAGCGCCGTGGACAGAGTGCCTCTTGTCTAATAGCAAGAACCAGGGAGTGCTGAATACTCTTAACAATTTCTGCTAACAAGAGGGAAGTGAGTGCCATCTACTGCCTAATTTTAGAATGCAAGGCTGATTGGTTCTTCTAATTGAATTCACTCTGAAAAATCAATCCTAAACAAGATAGCCAAGCAACAGAAAGCACTGTTGGAAGGAGACATAAAAACAGTTATTATTTAAGGAAAATAAACTTTGTAAGTTAAATGATTTTTGGAGTTTTAGATTAATATATCTAATAAATTCCTATAATTTCAAGTTTCGGCTAAAACAGTAAAGGGTAACATAAACCCTCACTCACTAGTCAATGCCAACAGTGAAAGAAAAAACTGAACCACAGAACGCTCTAAAATACCACACTGAAACGACATGCAGGCATGCCTCCCTCCACCACCTCCCTTAGTCTCAAGAGGAAAATCAAGTGAAATAATAAGGACAAGCTTTCTTATCCTACAAACTTTCTACTCAAATCTGGTATCAAAACTACCACCTGCAGGGCACTAGCTACAAAGCTAACATTCCTTTCAAATGGCACTCAAAAAGGCCTTCTGAATCATATATTCTGTCACCATGTTTAAAGCTGATTTCCCCTTTCTAGTTGCAAATACATAAAATATAACCAGAGGCTCTCAAGAAATGGACAGAGATTTATAAATATTCATATAAAACCAGCAGTGGTACTTCATATTTCAATAATTCAGTAATGATTCATAGAAAGCATTTGTCTTTAATTTTTGTTGGTTTTAAGAAATAAACAGTAAAATATATACATCATGGAGTCTGAACAGTCCCATCACAGAGCATGAATGATGGTCCGGTTGCGAAGCTCCTGGATATACTCTTTGGCGTGGGTGACTGCTGTCTTTGGTGCCTCAGGTGGAGGGGGAGGGCCTTCCACCAACTTCACAAAATAATGGCAAAAAACCTTCTCCATAATCCCAAAGCGACCTCTGCCGTGGTAGCGGATGCGTTTCAGGTACTGGCCTCGCCCTGAGGTGGACTCAGCTAGACAGGGAAGAAAAAGAGAATTACACAAAACAACCATCACTGTATCTGCAAGATTATAGCTTGACTGGCTGAGCAATTTCTGTCTTCTTCTCAGCTTGATTCTAAGATTACACGAGCTCGCTGGCTGGCTAGAGCAGCTTATCTAAAGACAAGCATCTCCTGAGTTCTTCCTCACAGATCAGGCTCCATTTCAGGTCCTGGAGAAGTAAGAGTGAACAAGACCGGCAAGGGCCCTGGCTCCGTACAGTGGACACTCTAGAGGAGAATGACAGAAAACAAACACCATCATTTTAGTTAGTGACAAGCGCTATGAATAAAACAAAAACAGTGACGTGACAGAGACTGAGAGGGTGTTGTGGGGGCAACTTCAGACTGGGTGGTGTCAAGAGGCATCCGTGAGGAAGAGACATTTGATCCAAGATCAGAATGAATCACTCACGCAAATACCTAAGGGCGGTGTGTTCCAGGCTGAGGAAAGAGCGCGCGCAAAGCCCCAAAGGTAAGAACATCCTTGGCTTGTTTCAGGACCAGAACCTGCTAAAGCACAGTAGGCAAGGCGCAGAGTGATACAAATAAGGGGAAGAGATCAGAGATGAAGACAAGATTACACAGAGCCCTGGAGGTTGTGGGAAGAACATTCTGATTTTATTTTAACTGTATGAGAAGCCTCTGGAACCAATGGTTCCCAAATGCTATCCTCAGGCTACTATATCAAACAAACCTAGGGAACACATTTAAAATGCTGATGCTGATATTCTAATTTATATTTGGAGTGGGCCTTGGAAGTTATATCCTGAGCAAACAACATCCCCCAATCCAGGCAATTCTGATTCACAGTCAGGTTTAGGAACTCCTGCATCACATCTATCCCCTCATCTCCCTGTCCCAATTCAACATGTCAAGGTTTGACCTTGCAAAATTTGAAGAAATATTTTAAATAGTAATAAGAAGTAATCTACTCACCTGTTCACCCATGGTAAATCATAGTAACTACCTTCTGAATTTAGTCTTACATTTTTAGTTAATTTAATAGGCCTTTTAAAAAGGCAAAATCTATAGCATTCGTAGCAAATTAATTCACTTTCATACTCACTACTTTTATTCTTACTGTGACAGAACTTTATATTACAGAGACCATGTCAAAGTATGTGTTCCACAACCCTCTGACCACAAACCTCTCATGAAGTGATTTCAGTAGAACCATCCTAGCTTTGCCAAAGAGAAAGCTAAGGATGAAAGTGACTAAGAAAACTGCCTAGGGTTTCAGTGAAATAAGGTGAGAGTTAACTCCCTATTTATCAAATTCATCTACTGGGCACTAAAGAAATGAATTTAAGAATTTCCAAAGATAGGGGTAGGGGGCAGGTGGGCGAAATGGATGGAGTGAGTCAAAAGGCACCAACTTTCAGTCATAAAATAAATAAGCCGTGGGGGTAATGTACAGCATGGTGACTGTAGTCAGTAATACCCACACTGCATATTTGAACGTTGAGAAGAGATATTACAAGATCTCATCACAAGAAAAAGGAACCCTGTAACAATGTATGGTGACAGATGCTAACCAGATTTGTTACGGTGATCACTTTGCAATACTGAATCATCCAGCTGTACACCTGAAACTAACATAACACTGCATGTCAATTATACTTCAATAAAAATTTTTTTTACTTTATCCAAACAAAAACCAGTATTACACAAATCACTTTATCATATAAAGTATTTCAGGTGCTCTGAATCCACTTGTCAGGAGGGATCCTAAAAATAAAACCAGTGACACTGGGACGAGTGTAGAGACTTCTGAAAAGATTTTACAAACATGATGGCTAATTTTATCCAAAACTCCTACTCTATCCAATTTGAGCATCAATTTCCAAATGCTCTGAGAATAAGGACTACTACACTCCAGGTAAAGAAGTATCAAAATTAGCTAACTGTGCAACACTACATAATCTATCGAAACACAATGATCAGTGCTATCAGGGTCTATGCTAACTACCATCTTCTTTCCATTTCTCCCAAAATACCTAAGAGCAAACACTCAGAACCTACGAAATCCCAGCTATGGTTTCCTCTTTAGGCCATAAAATAACATTTGCCTAACCTTCATGCATATAATGCCATCACTTTTTAATGTCAAAACAAAAACATTAATTCTTCTCAAACACCACACCCTGGAATAGGAATACACAACACAACCACTCAGATCTGAACGAAATCAGGGCTTACAGTATAGATTCCAAGTTGGTTTAGGGTCTCCCCTCCTCCAGTCTCTCCTCCACTAATTATGTATGTTGAGTTTCAAACTACTTTAGTACAGAACTACGTCAATTAAAATGAAACAGTATGTAGCTGCTGTTGCTGCTAAGTCGCTTCAGTCGTGTTCGACTCTGTGCGACCCCAAAGACGGCAGCCTACCAGGCTCCCCCATCCCTGGGATTCTCCAGGCAAGAACACTGGAGTGGGCTGCCATTTCCTTCTCCAGAAACAGTATGTAGATGCCCACTTTAATAGCAATTTGTTCTAAATGAAACTTGGAATTTCTATTTGTTCAGCGAGTGAACAGCAGTTTTGGCAGATCCAAAACTGTGCCGTTCACTCACTCAACAAACAAATTTCAAGTTTCTGCTGAGTGTGAAGCCAGGCTTCCCTGCCCATCACCAAATCCTGGAGCTTGCTCGAACTCATGTCCATTGAGTCGGTGATCCCATCCAACCATCTCATCCTCTGTCATCCCCTGCCTTCAATTTTTCCCAGCATCAGGGTCTTTACCAATGAATCAGTTCTTCGCTTCAGGTGGCCAAAGTACTGGAGTTTCAGCTTCAGCATCAGACCTTCCAGTGAACACCCAGGATTGATTTCCTGTAGGATGGACTGGCTGGATCTCTTTGCAGTCCAAGGGACTTTCAAGAGTCTTCTCCAACGGTTTAAAAGCATCAATTCTTCAGCACTCAGCTTTCTTTATGGTTCAACTCTCACATCCATACATGACTACGGGAAAAACCATAGCCTTGACTAGATAGACCCTCGCTGGCAAAGTAATGTCTCTCCTTTTTAAATATGCTGTCTAGGTTGGTCATAGCTTTTCTTCCAAGGAGCAAGCATCTTTTAATTTCATGGCTGCAGTCACCATCTGCAGTGATTTAGGAGCCCAAAAATATAAAGTCTGTCACTGTTTCCATTGTTTCC